>CAUYUJ010017621.1:190000-222500 GCA_963575745.1 Prorocentrum cordatum | reverse complement strand
AGACTATTGTTTGACTATGTTTTGACTACAGTCGGGTCGTTGACCTAAGGAACCCAAAATAAGGAACGGGGCCCCTTTTCCCCCAAGTTAAACTTCGATTTCCCATGGAAAACCTAAGGACAACCTACGGCAAGCTGCGAAGCAATTCAGGAACGCGGGGCCCCTGCCCAACGAAAAGGGTTCCTTGTTCAGCGCCCCGACTGTATGATTGGGGTATTTCTTATGTCTCATCGCAGATCTCCCTGTAGGGGGAGAGGCCCGACTTACGAGTAGGGGGCCGGCCCCCGTAGCTGCTGGCTTGCCTGGCGCCGCCTGGCGCCGGGGGGGCGCCCAGCTCGGGAGGGGAACGGGCCCAGCGGCGGGGCGGAACACAGCTGCATGCAGGACCAATTTCGCAGTGCCCCCTTTTTTGTCCCCTTTCCCCTCCCCTTCCCCTCTCTTTTTCCCCTTTCGTGGCCCCTTCCCTCCCTTTCCCCTCCCTTTCCCCTCTCTTTCCCCTCTCTTTCCCCTTTCCCCTCCCTCTCCCCTTTCCCCTGTCCCCTCCCTTTCGTAGCTCCCCCCCATCCCTTTCCCCTTGCGTCCCGCCCGACTTTTCCAGGCCCCGGGCCAACCACAACGGGTGCGGGGAGCAATGCTGCCCAGGTGGATGCAGTCGGGACCTCGCCATCGCTTGGGCGTCCACCCCCTGGGCATTCTCCGACTTCGTGCGCCTGTTCTTGAGATGGTCCGCCATGGCCCTCGCCGAGGAACAGCGCACACGTCCGAGCGATGCCGAGGGACCCCCTGGAGCATCGGAATGAAAAGCCAGATCGGCGGATGCGCCAGAGTATGCAGCAGCCCTGGGGCCCAGCGGGGGCGTGCACAGCCATCGTGCCACCGTGAAGGGGCGCGGAGCAAGGAGGGGGGAGTGGAGGGTCTTTCTGGCTACGCTTCGGGGGTTGCTCAAGGTGCCCCTGGCCCAACAGTGCCCCCAGCTCTCCGCTCCACTTTGGAGCCCCCGGGGGCCCCCTGGGCCCCGTGAGGGGTGCTCTGGAGGCCGCGGGGGGCTCCTTGGAAATCCTTGGGGGGCACCTTGGGCCAGGGGCACTTTTGGCGGCGCGCACAAGGGGGTGGGGGGAGGGGGGAGGGCTTCTTAGAAGCAGGCTGCTTCTTAGAAGGCGCCGGCCTTAAATCTATAGATAAGGCCCGCGCCTTCTGAGAAGCAGGGGTGCTTCTAAGAAGCCCCCCCCCCCCCCCCCCCCCTCTGCGCGTAGCCGACACTTCCAGCAGCGCCCGACCCAAGGCCACGCAGTTCAGTGCTCCCTGGCCCAGATCCCAGGAAGCGGCTACACGCAAGGGTGGCCCTGGACAGGTGACCTTTGAAGCGCGGCTTCTTGGGGGCCGCGCGGGGACAATGCAAGCGCGCAAGGCGCTAGTATCGCATCGCGTTCGGCGATCGAGGGGCCCCAGTGGACCCGCACCAAAGGTCACTCCTGCGAAGGGTCACTCTCTCGTGTAGCCGAAGAAGGCGGACCCCTCCCCGGAAGCCAGAGGCCCCCCTCCTGCGCCCGAAAGGCGGCCCTCACTTCAGCCAGCGCCCTGGCTGCAGATTGCCCTCTGCGGGTCCTCGCAGGTCGCCGGCGCAGCGGCGTCGACCGCTGACGCGGAGCCGGGCGCGGCGGGCGTGGCACAGAGCGCGGCCCCTGCTGGACGGGCGCCAACTGCAGACAGCATATACGCCTGCACGGTTTCCCCCAGGGCCGTAGGCGACCCGAGGAGAAGGAAAGGAGGAAGAGGAGGAGAAGGAGGAGGAGGAGGGAGGAGGGAGAGGAGGACGGGGAGGAGGAGGGAGGAGGGAGAGGAGGAGGAGGAGGAGGAGGAGGAGGAAGAGCAGGCAGGAGGAGGAGGAGAAGGAGGAGGAGGAGGAGGAGGAGGGAGGGAGGAGGAGTTGGCGGAGGTGGAAGAGGAGGGGTCGCCGAAGCCCTGCGGAGAAACCCGCTAGCTGCGCCCCCGAGGCCGACCCCAAGGCGGGCCCACCGAGGGGCCCAAGAGGGCAGGGGGGTGCGGCCCCCCCCTGGCCTGGGGACGGGAGCGCGGCAGCGGGCGGCAGGTGCTGGCGACCCTGGCGGCGAGCGAGCGACTGTCGAGTGCTCCAGGTCTCTCAATAAGCGTGGGGGCGTGGATCGCGTGGGGGGGTGGGAAACCACTGTCCCTCGGGGGGCGTGGGGAGGTTGGGGAGCGAGAGGGGGAAGGCTCGGGGCGTGTGGGGGGGCGGGCAAGGGGCGTCGGACAGGCTGGCACGGGGGGGGGCTCATTGAAGGACCTGGAGTATCGACAGTCGCTCGCGTCGCGAAAGGGTCAAGACGCGGGAAATTTTTGGCCGTTTGCGGCCTCCGGGGGCCCTCGCCGGGCCACGGGAACCTCAGAACCAGACTCGGGACGAAAAGCCGGTCTCATGGAAAGGGTCGGGACTTCGGGGGATCGCGTATTGCGTCAGGACGTCGCATGTTTGGACACCCAGCGTCGCGGCGAGCGGGGGGGGGGGAAGTGAGAAGGAGAAGGCCTCCTCAGAAGCCGGCGGGGCTTCGCAGAAGCCCTCGCGCCTTCTGGGAAGTTTGTGCCTGTCTTCGGGGAATTTGGACGCCCGAAATGGGTACCGAAAAAATGGGCACAATGCCTAACAGCAAATGTTGTCCCAAACCAACAGCGGCCGCTGTTGGACAGGCGGCCCTCTGTCTCAAATGGACACAGGCCGCGGCGGTGTGGACAGCGAATCCTGTCCAAATTGAACAGGGACTGCTGTTGGGCATTGTACCCATTCTTTCAATACCCATTTCGGGCGTCCAGAGGGAAGGCCTCTTCAAAAACTTCTCGGAGGGCCCGGGGGACCTCCGAGCCCTCTGCGGAGGCCCGCCCCTGCTCGCTCTCCCCCCCCCCCTCCGCTCGACGCGCCGACTCGAGGCCGAGCCCCAGGTCCGCCTGCTGCCTCTCTCTCGCCACCGCTCGGGCGCCCATGCCGTGTTTTTTTTTTGCTCGGTGCCGTGCGTGGCTTTTTTGTCGCCAGATGATCAAGGATGCTCCTCGCTGCTCCTCGCTTCCGACTCGAGGCTGAGCCCCAGGTCCGCCTGCCTCTCTCTCGCCATCGCTCGGGCGCCCATTCCGTGTTTTTTTTGCTCGGTGTCGTGCGTGGCTTTTTGTCGCCAGATGATCGGGAGCGGCCAAGAGGGGGGTGTCCAAGAGGGGGGGGTGCAAATCATGACCGGCGGCATGTGCGCGGCCCAGCGGGGGGGCCTGGGACGTAATGAAATTATTCACTGCGTGGGGATCCCCATATGTGCATCTCCTTGCTGGCGCTCCCTTGGTGGTGGGACTCGGTGAGGACGAATCTGGATTTAAGTGTGACTGAGCTGCCTCTCTCTCTGCTCTCTCTGCTCTCTCTGTCTCTCTCTCTCTCTCTCTGCCCTCTCTCTGTCTCTGCCTCTCTTTCCCTGCTCTCTCTCTCTCTCTGCCTCTCTCTCTGCCTCTGTCTCTCTGCCTCTCTCTCTCTCTCTGCCTCTCTCTCTGTGCCTCTCTCTCTCTGCCTCTATCTCTGCTCTCTCTCTCTCTCTCTCTCTCTCTCCTCTCTCTCTTCTCTCTATTCTCTCTCTGCTCTCTCCTCTCTCTCTCACTCTCCCTCTCTCTCTCTCTCGCTCTCTTCTCTTCTCTTCTCTTCTCTTCTCTCTCTCTCTCTATCTCTCTCTCTCTCTCTCTTTCTCTCTCTATCTCTCTCTCTCTCTCTCTCTCTCTCTCTCTCTTTCGCTCTCTCGCTCTCTCTTGCTCTCTCTCGCTCTCTGTCGCTCTCTCTCGCTCTCTCTCTCTCTCTCTCTCTCTCTCGCTCTCACTCGCTCTCTCTCGCTCTCTCTCGCTCTCCCTCGCTCTCTCCCGCTCTCTCTCTCTCTCTCTCTCTCTCTGCTCTCTCTCTCTCTCTCTCTCTCGCTCTCTCGCTCTCTCTCTCTCTCTCTCTCTCTCTCTCTCTCTCTCTCTCTCTCTCTCTCTCTCTCTCTCTCTCTCTCTCTCTCTCTCTCTCTTCTCTCTCTCTCTCTCTCCCCCCCTCTCTCTCCACTCTCTCTCTCTCTCTCTCCTCTCTCTCTCTCTCTTTCTCTCTCTATCTCTCTCTCTCTCTCTTCTCTCTTCTCTCTCTCTCTTCTCTCTCTCTCTCTCTCTCTCTCTCTTCTCTCTTCTCTCTTTCTCTCGCCTGTCTCCTCTCTCAACTCCCCCTCTCTCTCTCTCTCTCGCTCTCTCTCTCTCTCTCTCTCTCCTCTCCCTCTCTCTCGCTTCCTCTCTCTCTCTCTCTTGCTCTCTCTCTCTCTCTCTCGTCACGGGCTCGTGAGATCAGCCAGGGTGGCTCCCCCTTGGGGCTCCCAAATGATGCCCCTGGCAGCGTTTTGTGACCATGAGGCTCTCAAGAGATACATGTTGGGGAGGCCAAACGGCAATTCTAGCTGAGGCGTCCCACCAAAATCGGCGCGAACGGGCTCGTGAGATCAGCCAGGGTGGCTCCCCCTTGGGGCTCCCAAATGATGCCCCTGGCAGCGTTTTGCGACCATGAGGCTCTCAAGAGATACATGTTGGGGGCGCCAAACGGCAATTCTAGCTGAGACGTCCCACCAAAATCGGCGCGAACGGGCTCGTGAGATCAGCCAGGGTGGCTCCCCCTTGGGGCTCCCAAATGATGCCCCTGGCAGCGTTTTGTGACCATGAGGCTCTCAAGAGATACATGTTGGGGGCGCCAAACGGCAATTCTAGCTGAGACGTCCCACCAAAATCGGCGCGAACGGGCTCGTGAGATCAGCCAGGGTGGCTCCCCCTTGGGGCTCCCAAATGATGCCCCTGGCAGCGTTTTGTGACCATGAGGCTCTCAAGAGATACATGTTGGGGGCGCCAAACGGCAATTCTAGCTGAGACGTCCCACCAAAATCGGCGCGAACGGGCTCGTGAGATCAGCCAGGGTGGCTCCCCCTTGGGGCTCCCAAATGATGCCCCTGGCAGCGTTTTGCGACCATGAGGCTCTCAAGAGATACATGTTGGGGAGCGCCAAACGGCAATTCTAGCTGAGACGTCCCACCAAAATCGGCGCGAACGGGCTCGTGAGATCAGCCAGGGTGGCTCCCCCTTGGGGCTCCCAAATGATGCCCCTGGCAGCGTTTTGTGACCATGAGGCTCTCAAGAGATACATGTTGGGGGCGCCAAACGGCAATTCTAGCTGAGACGTCCCACCAAAATCGGCGCGAACGGGCTCGTGAGATCAGCCAGGGTGGCTCCCCCTTGGGGCTCCCAAATGATGCCCCTGGCAGCGTTTTGTGACCATGAGGCTCTCAAGAGATACATGTTGGGGGCGCCAAACGGCAATTCTAGCTGAGACGTCCCACCAAAATCGGCGCGAACGGGCTCGTGAGATCAGCCAGGGTGGCTCCCCCTTGGGGCTCCCAAATGATGCCCCTGGCAGCGTTTTGTGACCATGAGGCTCTCAAGAGATACATGTTGGGGGCGCCAAACGGCAATTCTAGCTGAGACGTCCCACCAAAATCGGCGCGAACGGGCTCGTGAGATCAGCCAGGGTGGCTCCCCCTTGGGGCTCCCAAATGATGCCCCTGGCAGCGTTTTGTGATCATGAGAGAGTGTGAGTGTGAGCTTAACTTATCTTATCTTATCTTGAAATCTCTTCTTATCATATCTTGTGCTATCTTATCTTATCTTGTAGTATCTTATCTTGTCTTGTCTTATCTGGTGATTATCATTGGGAGGAGGGAGGCGCGAGCGGGAGGAAGAAGGAGGAGGAGGAGTGGGAGGCGTCAGAGTAATAACAAGAACCCCAATCCTTAGGATATGGGGAATAAGAAGAGGCGCTATGAAATCTGAGGAAAAATCATGGCCCGCGCCATGAAATCCACCCCCCCCTAGTCATCACCCCCCTCTCTTCCACTCCCGAAATGATCAAGGATGCTCCTCGATGCTCCTCGCCGAAGGACAAAAAAATGCACACGTCCGAGCGATGCCGAGCTCTGGGAGCGTGGCCTTCTCGGGCCACGGCTCGGGCCTCCGGCGCCCCTGCCGGGGGCGTGGCCGGGCCCCGATGTGCGCAGGCGCGCAGCGGCCGCAGCGGGATGGGGCCCGGAGCTCGGCGCGGAGATTGGAAGCGTATAGGTTTGGGGCGATGCGTTGGTCAAAAAGCGTGGGCCCACACGTGCCGAGCCGACACGAAACGTGTTGCCGCGGACGTGTTGATCACGGCACTGCGGGGCGACGATTAGTTACAGTATGGGAGAGAACGATTCAAAAACATATTTTTTCTGCCCTTTCTGCACAGTTTTCTGACTGGAGGAGAACGATTAAAAAATAGTTGTCCAGCCCGCGGCGGGCTTTTTTCTAATCGTCACCCCGGGCGCCGCCGCGTGAGGCATCCCCCGGTCATTTATTAATCCCGGAGTCATCCCCCGGTCATTTATTAATCGTCATCCCGGAGTCGCCCCCAGAAAAAGGGGAATAATCAGAGTCCCCCTTTCGAAATCGTCATCCCCCGGTCATTTATTGATCGTCATCCTCCATTGCGTGTTGCGTGCCTGTCAACAAAAAGCGCCCGCCCGAGCTTCGGGAGGCCGCACCCCCGCAGGCGCCCCCGGCGAGGCGCCGCCGCGGGAAGGCCCCCCCCCCCCCGAGGGTGGAGAGCCGCCGAGAGCCTACGAGCAAAGACCATGGACACCTCGAGCCTCGAGCCTCCCCTCTTTGGACGCCCGAAATGGGTACCGGCACACGCGTCGGCACACGCCCCTCGGCCAGTGCCCTCCGGCCTGCCGCGGGGTCGCCCTGGAGGTAATTACAAATGGGACGAGAATACATTCGGGCGGAGATGATCGAGAATCTCTGAGATCGGGCGGCGGCTCTGGAGAACGCATCGGGCGCCGCGGCCTTCTCGGAGCGTTCCGCAACGCTCTGAGAGCCTCCTGGAACGCCCTAGATCGGACTCATCCTCGCCCTGGCCCGGTCCGAGAGGTCCCCACTCGGCGGTGGACAAACCTCCCTTTAGTAGACCTCCCCTTAGTGAAAACGGCCTGGGACCGAAAGCGACGGACCCGGACCCGCAAAAAGGACGGCCGCGACGCCCCCTCGCGAACCGAAAACGGCCAATTCCTGAATCGACGTGCCAGGGCAGGAGGTCTGTCCAGCCCCGACCGACCGCTTCCCCTGCAGGGGTGTTTTTGTTCGCCCCATGCCGTGCCCCGGTCTCGCCCAGACGCGCGTGCCGATGGCCTCTGCCGCGCCGCGACGTGAAACATGTGACTCGCCCCGGATCCGAAAGCGTGGCGTGCGCCGAAGAAGACGATATCAAGGCAGCCGCAGCCGTAGCGCCAGTCAATGCGTCGCTCAACGTTTCCCGGCGTATTTTCCTTCGGCGGTTCCTTTTAGACCGTAAAGTCGGCGATTTTCTCTCCGCTCAGCGCCTTTGATGGTACCAGGGCCCGAGAGCCCCGGAGGCCAGAATCGAGGAACAACCCCCAGAGTGGTGAAAGAGTCCTGTCGGCGGAGAGCTGGCTTCACGGCTCTGGTCTCCGGCGGCCGTGCTGGGCGACCCCTGGGCAGCCTCGGAGCGCGCACGGCGAGGCGCCGCCGCTGAAAAGCATCCCCAGGCGAGAACACCCCAGGAACCAAGAAACACTTCCCGAGCCAGGAACTCCTCCTCCTCCTCCTACTCGTGACCCTCCCCCTCCTAATCCTCCTAATCCTCCTAATCCTCCTCCGTAGCCATTTTGGCTCAAGATGCTTTGTTCCGCAGGGGAACGAGTGGATACCGCTAGTCCGCGGCCAGTTTGCAGTCTTTCCCCTGGTCTGCCCCAGGGCGAGCGCCGAGGTGGTCCGCCCCATCTCGGCGCGTCTCTCTCAGTACTTTTGTTCCTCGTGTGCGTTGAGGGGTCAGGATGGTGCCACGCCCAGTCGCCGACAAGACTTGGCTGTGCAAGACCTGCATCCACGAGCGCACGGGCGAACCTTTCTTCAATAAGGCCGACAGAACGACATGTTTCTCGTGCAGGCGTCCCAAAAGCAGTTGCTTCAAGGCCTACAAGCAGTCCACCACCGACCCGAGCGTGCACGCTGGTGGTCTCAAGGGAGGTGGCAAAAAAACTACCAGCGCTGGCTCGGCACCGTGGGGAGTGGCCAAGCAGCTGCGCCTGGCGCAGGAGACGATCGCCAAGCTGGAGAAGCAAGTCCAGGCCAAGAACGTGCCATCGCCTGATGCCATGGATGTGTCGGAGCCAAAGGCTATGGGAAATGATTTCGATGAAGGCAAGTTTCGAGCACGTATTTTGGAGTTGGACAAGGAGATCGCTCTCGCCTGCAAAGGTGTGGGCGCAGCCTGGGACGTGCTCAAGGAGGCGCTCACCAAAGAGCGCAGCGAGCTCCAGGGAGAGATCAACAAGCACAAGCCTGCCGCCTCACGCATGTTCGTCGTTGGCAAGCAGATTGAAGCTATGGGTAAGCAAATTACCAAAGCGGAGAAGGACGTTGAGGACCAGAAGGCGGTCATCAAGGAGCTCCAGGAGGTGCTGGCGCAGGCAGAGCAGAAGGTGCTGGACAAGAAGGCCAAGCTGCTCGAGCTCCAGACCCAGCACGCGGACTTGGCGCGCCAGAGCTATGTCCCACCTGCACCTAATGATGACGGGGAGTCTGGGCAACCTGTTCAAACTCTGGGCCTTGATACCACCAAGTTGGGCGAGGTCTTGCGCGCCCTCGGAGCTGGTGACAGGACTGACGCCATCGCGCACGGCGTGGCTCAAGCACTGCCGCAAATCATCACGAATGCTCGGTTGCGACCTGTGGGTGCGCCTACACATGAGGCGATTCCTGAGCTGCTGGACAATGAGTCAATTGCTGATGATGATGTTCCTCTGGTGCCTATCAAAGAAGCAACCGAGGAGGTCCTGCGGCCTTACCTGGCTGAGGCGGGCCAGGAGGTGCCCACGACCTTGGAGGAGATGCGGGATGCAGCCAACCGACTCTGCAAGCTGGAGCAGCATGCCAAGCAGAGGAAGGGGCCAGGCTTCCAGGCCCACTAGGCCTAGGAGGCTAATCCACGCCATGATGATGTAGACTTTTCTGGTCAAGATGACGAATTCCGATTCTAAGATCAAGGGGCAGATTGTTACTGTCAATTATGATGCAGCTGGCCCTCTGCTACGTTATGTGGAGCAGGCCACTGATGCGGTGATACTGGTTGAAGAGCATAAGTCAGATGGCCTGATGCTGCCTAGCTTGCAGTACAAGCTCAAGTGCGTGGGCTACCACGGCATTTTCTCGGCGGCCAAGCGCACGGCAGCTGATGGGCTGTCAGCTGGGGTTGCAGTGATTACGCCGAGCTATATCACGATTACGGCGCCACCTCTGCTCAAGGACCCTGAGATTGTGCCTTCTCGTGCTGTGGCAGCGCAGGTCAACTGGGGCCTGAAGAGCGGGTTGGTTGTCATCTCCCTCTACTTGCAGGACTCAGTAGACTTGAGTGACTACAACCTTTTGATTCTCCACAAGGTGGCGCAGTATGTGGGCCGCCTCAACGCGGCCAATCGGCCGTGGGTCATTGGAGGGGGCTTTAATATGAGTGCGAAGTTGATTGGTTCACAGGAGTGGGTGGCCCAGACTCATGCGTTGATGATGGTACCTGAGCAAGTCACCTGTCGTACCACCAAGTCCGTCGAGGGCAAGATCTACGATTACTTCCTGGCCCACTCCAATTTGGCTGCCTTCATTGAGCCACCAGATGTGTTGGCTGCTGCAGGGCTACCCACGCATGCGCCTGTGGCGCTTTCGATTCGAGCAGTGCCCAAGCAAATCTGGTTGAGGGTCCCTGTTGAGCCCAAGCAGTTGCCAAAGCTACCCAAGCAAGGTTGTTCGCGGTTTCCTATGAATTGGGACCAAGTGATGGACACCATTCTACGTGCATATGACGACGACACGCTAAGGATGGCTTGGGACGCAGTCATGACTGGAGTGGAATTTGAGATTCTCAACAGATACGACGTGGTCGACGATGATGCGGCTCCATTCAGGGGCAGAGCGGGCCCAAGAGACACCAAGTTTGTTGAAGCACACTGGGCCCCCCAAGAGGGAGGCGGGAGCTCTTGGGCCGACAGCCTTAGCCTGGCAGGCTGCGGCCAGATGGGCGAAACATCTTATGAGAGTGCGAGCCTTCTGGATCAAGTTGGCGCAGGAAGCTGTGCGTGATGATAGGCGGGCGGGTGAGTTTCACCTTCCTGACTACAGTTCGCCCTGGTCCAGCCGACAGCCTTCCACGGCACCTGCTGCCGCAGATCCCATGAGAGATGAAGCAGATGAGAATTGGACGAAGGTCACCAGCAGAAGGAACAGTTCGAAGGCGAGCGATGGTGTACCTATACCTGGCAAACAACGAGTAGCAGGTGACATATATGACAAGCAAGCACCTGTCTTTTCGAGATCACAGAGGGCATCTACGAGTGGGTCATGCTGCCTGCGCCCCATGAAGGACGAGACTGCCCCGCGGTGCGTGTCCTATGCTGATCCGTGCATGCCCGCAAGGGCTCAGGCGGCTCTCAGCTCAGTGACCCCGTGCGGTGGAATCGCTGGAGGGTCGATGGCGCCGCGTTCTGCGTCTTCGGCCTGTGCTGTCTCTGCCCCTGGTAGAGGGCCTACGGGTACTGCTTCGGCGACCGCGGCTACTGCGTCAGCCTCGATGCCACGAGAGGATCCAAGGAATCCTGGCAGAACGCAATCCAGGAAGCGGCGTGAATCAGCGAGCCAGAATCCAATTTATAGATTGATTGGCTCGCTCGCTGGTGGACACAGATCGCTTCTTGCTTAAGATAGTGGGGCAGCATAACCACATGATGAATCACCTGGATGAGGAGACTCATAACTTCTTCCTAGATGGCATAGCCTTGCTTGGAAGGGACGACTTCGAGCAGCAGATCTACCGTATTGTCGAGCATGCAGATGAGCTCCACCAAGTGCGTAAGACGAAGGTGGAGGCTAGCTGGAAGTCTTGGATCGACACGGCATTCAAGAAAGGTGCAGGCCCTGCGCATCGCACTTCCAAGGTCAGGGCGCTTGAGGCAGCAGTGGCGCACACCGACAGAATGCAGCCGTACCAGATGGCCGACAGGGAAATGGATGTCTGGCATGAGGTATGGTCTTGTCACGGTCAGGGTGAGCCAGCTCTGCCTAGAGATGCGCATTCATGGGATAACCTTCCTCCTCTTCGGCCTGAAAACCTGTCCAAGGCGGCCCTCACGTTCAAGTGGACGACGGCCACTGGGCCCACGAGGCTGCATCCTCGTGCCTTCTATTTCCTCTCTGACGCTGGCTTGTTGGCGCTCTGCACACTGTACCACACATGCGAGCGGATGCTGTACTGGCCGACTCAGAGAGTTGTCAATGAGATGGTCAGGCTTGCCAAGCCTGATGGAGGCACGCGGCTGATCACCTTAGTAGAGAGCTTCGTACGTTTGTGGGCGCGTGCAAGGCGCCCGATTGCAAGAACATGGCTTGTCCAGCATGGGAGTCCGTTCATTTGGGGCAATAGGCGGGGACACTCTTCCCGCTTCTCTGCATTTGCACACAACCTGGAGGCGGAGATTGCTGCATCTCTGGGGGAGAGTTCAGTTACGGTTTTTCTGGATATGTGGAAATGTTTCGAGACGGTGCTGTTCCCTGCATTGGTAGATGAAGCCAGGTGCCTGGGGTTCCCGCTACGTTTGTTATGGATGCTAATCAATTCGTATTCCCAGCCAAGAGTAATTAACGCGTTTGGATGTTGGAGCAAGCAGGTGGTGGTGTACCAGGGCATCCTCGCGGGCTGCACCCACGCCACCACCCTCCTCACCACCCTCACCTACAGGGCCCTCATGAAGGTGCACCAGATAGCCCCCAACGTGACCCCGAGAGCGCTCGTGGATGACAGCATGTTCCAATGGGTTGGGCCGTCGGGGACTTCTTCGGCTGAATTGTTCTTGGGGACCCAGAGCTTTGTCAAGGATTCGGCCAAGTTGGGGCTCCTGCTGCAGGTCAAGAAACCGGGCTGGGTCTCCAACACTAGGAAGGGGCACCATGGGTTCCGCAAGTTGGCCTCCAGGATCAACCTCAAATGCAAGAAGTGGGTCCGAAATCTGTGGCATGAACTTAGTGGGCCAGTTCCTGTGAGAAAACAAGCTAAGGCTAGGATGAAGGGCTTGCAGGACAGGCTCCCAAGGCTAAGTATGCTCCAGAAGGCGGCTGGCAACAGAGTCACCGCGATCTGGAGAACAGGACTCCTTCCTGCTGCTGCGCATGGCGCGACTGTCTCAGGAGTCAGTGACCAAGAGCTTGCTCGTGTACGCTCTGTTGCTGGCATGTTATGTGGCCGCTCGACGGCAGTTTCCTCTCTCACTGTATATCTGGCTACGCAGGCTGACGCCAAGTACGACCCAATATACAATGCCACTATGGACCCCCTGAAGGCCTACTGCAGCTTCGTTTGGGACAACAGAGTTTGCCTTGGGAGACTACAGCGGGCTTGGATGAAGGTTGATGAGGGGCTCAAGAAGAAGGCTACTTGGACCTCTGCTAGGGGTCCCATTGCCGTTGTATGGATGACTTTGAGGAGAATAGGATGGGGTATGTATTCCGCCACGGGGATCTACAGCGACCTAGGTCACACGTTTGACCTCCTTCAGCTCTGTCCCGAGGATGTGCTGGAGTTGGTCAGGCAAGGCATCGAGCGCTGGCAAGGCATGCGCATACTTACACATCACAAGGATGTACGCTATGGGGATGAGGTTATATGGATGAGAGCAATGAGAAGATGTGTTGGAGCTAAGAAGGCAGTGGTTTCGAACCCACGCTATGCAGGCGCGCTGCGAGCACTGTGGTCTGACTCTATTTGGTCACGTTCCAGACTGGCTGCCAAAGGGTACCAGATCTCCCCTGCTTGCATCTACTGCGCAGCGGAGCAATCGACTATTGGACATGAGTTTTTTTGCTGTCCTAATTTTTATGACGACTTGCCTGAGGATCCCGATCTCGACTGGAACACCGATATGCAGTACACATATGATATGCTAAGGGAGCTCGGACAAAAGGCCCTTGGAGAGCCCGACTGGGACTGTTTTGCCACGGCTGTAGGCATACCTGTGAACCCTCTCATCCCACCATATGCGGAGTCCAACTTGCAGTACGTCTGTTGGGGGGACTGGGAGTCAGACGGAAGTTCCTGGAGCTCAATGGTTTTCTCCGATGGTTCGGGGCTGGCCCCAGCGTGGCCTGAGATTCGTCGATGTGGGTGGTCGTTCGTCGTCATGGGGGACAACGGGCTGCCTGTTCGTGCTGCTTATGGGCCCCTTGCGGGTCCGATCCAGACGGTCGGGAGATCGGAGCGAATGGCTTTCCTCATGGCACTCAGGCTTTTACCAGCTGTGGATCTACGGGTGACAGATCTCCAGAGCCTGGCAGCTGAAGTGAATTCCTGGCACCACGACCAGGAAGATGCGAATTCGACATACGCGGACATCTGGAGGCACATCTTTCATGCTGCTGACGACAAGCGTCGGCCCAAAGCTTGCTGGACGCCCGCGCACATCACGATCGAGAGTTACCTGGATGAACACTTCGACACCCTCCCATTCGCATTTCTGCTCGGAAACATGTGGGCGGACTATTTCGCTAGAGAGGGGGCCAACATGCATGCAGTACACAAATCGACGGTCAAAATGTTCGAAGCAAGGCTGAGCCAAGAGAAGTTGAATGCAAAGTTCTTCTCCTGGGCGGCAGCCAAGCTCATCACCAGGGACTCCACCAGCAGTAGACCCGAGAGGCTCAAGTTAGGTGGCCCCCCTATTCCTGTACAGCAGGTAGGATTGCGTGTGCACGAGGTGGTCGTCCGTAGCCCTGGTGTCTGGCAGTGCAAGATCTGTTTGGCCACTGCTCGGACCCAAGCCAGTTTGTTGAAACTCGTTGCGGGGACCAGTAATTATGCTAAGTGCGAGCCCACGGAGCAACAGAAGCTCCAGGCCCGCAATGACGTCGCGTTGCAGCGTGCACGGCCATACAGGAGCGAGGCGGTCGACGTTGCGCTAGGTTTGGCGCAGGAGCTCAGCCTGCCCGATGATCCTGTGGTACCTGGTCTGTCGGGGGCTCAGCTGCCTGCCTCCGATGACATCGTAGAGTTAGATGGTCACCGAATTCTCTCGAATCTTGGTGCTATGGTATGCACGTTGTGTGGGTCGTACCAGCTCAATGCTGGGCGTGCGGGGCATTCGAAGCTTGGAGGTTGCTGTCTGGGCCCTTCTCAGCACCCCCCCACACTGTATAAGCAGAGGCATGCAATTAAGGCCATCAAGGCGGGTAAGAACCCCAAGAATGGCCAGCAGCTCAAACTGTTTTGATGAATTTCCTTGGCCCGCTCTGTTTTCCGTCACTTTTTCCCCTGGGAATCCACGGTAAACGAGCTGGGCCCACATGATTGGCCCATGCTCCCGTTTTTGGTTGCATGACAGGTCATCCGAGGCGTCCTCCTCCTCCTCCTCCTCCTCCTCCTCCTCCTCCTCCTCCTCTCCCTCCTCCTCCTCCTCGTCCTCCACCTCCTCCTCCTCCTCCTCCTCCTCCTCCTCCTCATCCTCTGGGCACCCAGGCCTCCGACGCCATGGTCTTTGTCACAGCTTGGACCCCCGCAGGTCTCGGCCCATGGCACGCGAGCAGCATTCGTTCGCCCCCGGCCGTCTCTGACGGCCCCTGGGGCTCGCTGCGGGCCCCTGGAGGCCGAAACTCACCGAACACCGCCGAGAACAGAAAACAAATCATAGCGAAAGTCATCGAAAGCCAGAAAAGGGGGGCTGGGTGAGGAGCACTCCCCTGACCTTCCAGACTGCTAAAACATAGCCCTCCAGACCTACAGACCTAGCTGGACTGCTTCGAACTTCGACTGCATTTTAGTTGTCGAGGTCCTGGCGCTATGTTGTTAGCCCTCGAGGAAGGTCTGGGTCTCCTCCCCTAGCTGTGGCCAGTACCTCCTATAACAATAATACTGATCGGAGAGCTGGGCGGTTGGCGCCCTCGGGCCCGTCGCGGCGGGGTGGCCAGCCTCTCTGGCGGCAACCTGCGGGCAGAATCAGTCCGCTTCGGGAGGCCGGATCGGATCGAAATGCGCGTCGGGTTTGGCTGCGTCGGCACGGAGCCGAAATCGGACAGAGTCGCCCGCGCCAAGATGCGCAACAACGACGGCCGCGGGTCGCCGGAGAATCGGGATCAACTCGGATCGGGCCGGACAGAATCATAATCAGATCGGATCGATCGAATAAGAATGGGTTCTGACTTCGGCTTTCGCCAAAGAGTAGATTTTGGCCCACGAACGCAAGCACACTGGCGTCGGTCGAGCATTTCGCGGGGGTACAAACAATGACGTAACCATGTTAGCCAGTGTGCACCCCAAAGAATGCCCGCAGCAGTATATGTTGTGCAGTATGTGTAGGGCAATATCCGCGGTCCCACATATATATATATACACACATGGCGCAATTATGTTAAGAGATCTATGGTGTGTAACATCTGTTTTGGAACATATGTTGTGCAATCTGCGTCGCGCAATATAAATAGTGCAAGCTCGGTTGTTCAATACATGTTGTGCAAACTATGTGGTGCAATTCTTGTGGTGCATAATGTTCTTTTATATAGATATGTATACATATGTGGCGCACTCCACGTGATGAACTTCACATGGTGCTGCCTATGGAATGCTATCTGTGTGGTGCAACATGTTGTTTCTTCTGTGTCGTTTGTCCTTTTTTAAAAACAAAAAAAGGCACTGTCCACGCTCTTACAAATATCCCACCCACCCACCCGCACTTAGATTGCAAAACCCATGAGATGGCGATTGCGCTGGGTGCTTGGCGCTGGCTGGTGCCTCTCTGCGGCCGCGCCAGCCCGCGCATCCACGCGCGCGCAGCGGCCAGCTAGTTTGGCGCGACCGACCTGGCCGCGGTGGCGTTGACCTCTGGGCACATCCTAGCGGGCACTTCCATGCGAGCCGGCGGCTTGGGCGGGCGCGGTATCATGGAAACGTCGACAAAGGTAGACGCGATGATGATAGTAGTGATTGACAACGACGACGGCACGGCCAATGACGGCACTAACGCGCCGATGCTAGTCATGCCGAAGACGCTGACGGCGTCTTCGCGCAGGTGATAAAAAAAAAAGGTTTTGCATGGACTTCGACATGCGCGCGCGGCCGACGCGCGAAAGTGGCCCGCATGGTATGGTTTGACACGGATCGTGCCCCCCCAGCACGCGCGCAAGCGCGTTCGAATGATTTTGGCATGCGGCGCGAGATGCCCGTTTGGTAGAATGGCATGCGAAGGTTGACAGCCTATGGTTTTCAGGAGGACTCGCCAAAGCTCGAGCGCAAGGTTTTGGAAACGGATACAGGGAACCCATAAATAGTTGCTACTGTTTAGGGACACTCGGTTTAGACATCTTGCTCAACCCAAGGTTTTTGAAGGATTCCGGCACGCGCGCGCGACGACGCGCGCTCGCACTTCGTCCCATTTGTTCCACATGGTTCTCGCGAAAACACGCGCGCAAGGGCGTTCGAACGATTTCGACACGCGCGCGCGAAGCCCGTTTGGTAGCAGTTCATGGAAATGTTGAAGAAACAATTGTTTTCTTAAGACTTCGCAAGAACGCGCGCATTTTGTTTGAAGCCCGCGTTGCAAATCCACATGTTGATATATGACTTCTGGTTACTCGATTTTGAAATCCTTGCAAAACCAACGGTTTTTGATGCGATGTCGGCATGCACGCGCGACGACGCGCGCGCGTGCACTTCGTCCCGTTTTATTTTGCCAGGGCCCTTGAAAACTGATGATTTGTAATAAACAAGTGCGCCCGCATGATATGACGGGGGGGGTCGAGGCGGCCTGGCTGGGATGGTGCGAACTCACATCTGGGATGGACGGTGGGGCTGAATCATTCATGGAGTGCAGTGCGAAAAAAAGGCCCATGAACCCCGTCCGTGGGAGGGTGGTGGGTCCCATTCTCTTTAAAAAAGGACAATACAGATTGTGCAACCGACGCGGTGCAAACTATGTGGCGCAATCTATGTGGTGCAACATGCGTGGTGCAATCGACGCGGTGCAATCAATGTGGCGCTGACACATCCTATGCTCTTGCAAACATCCCACCCACCACCCGCAACGTGGTTTGCAATGCCCATGCGGTGGCGACTGCGATGCATGCTTGGCGTTGGCCCGTGCATCTCTGCGGCCGCGCTAGCCCGGGCACGCGCGCGCAGCGGCCGGCAAGTTTGGCGCCCCCGACAAGAACGCGGTGGCGCTGACCGCCGGGCAGACCCCAGCGGGCAGTTCACTGCGAGTCGGCGACTAGGGCGGGCGCGGTATCATGGCAACGTCGACGACCGTAGGCGCGGTGATGACAGTTGCTGTGCGATGATGGCGGCGATGTCGACGCCGGCGAAGGCGCGGTCAGCGCGGGCGCCGACGTTGATCACGCCGGCGATGATGACGGCGTCCTCGGGTCGGTGATGAAGATTTCGGAAAAAGGTCGACTTGCTCGCGCGGCCAACGCGCGAAGGTGGCCCGCCCGGTTTTACTTGAAACGGATCGCGCCCCCCCCCCCCCCCAGCACGCGCGCAAGGGCGCGCGAATGATGTCGACATGCGGCGCAGGAGGCCCGTTTGGCAGAATTCCATGAACATCTTGAACAACTGATGGTTGTCTAAAGAATGCGCGAGAGCGCGCTTTCTTGAAAACTGATGTTGCGGAACCATGTGTTTTTTGAAATGTGTTTTGACGCTCGGTTGTGAAATCGCCTCGAAACCAAAGGTTTCTGACCGATTTGGGCACGCGCGCGCGGCGACGCGCGCGCGTGCACTTGGCCCCGTTTGTTTCAAAAGATTCTCGCGACGGCACGCGCGCAAAGGCGCTCGAACGATTTCGACGTGCGCGCTCGCGAAGCTCTTTTGGTCGCCTTTTATGAGAATGTTGAAGAACCAATGGTTTTCCTAAGACTTCGCAAGAAAACGCGCAAGTTTTTTGCCGGGAATTCCGCCCTGCACAACCATGTTGTATTTTTTTCTTGGACACGCGAGCTTGCAATCTATAGGGGGCCAACAACTTTTCGTGCACTTCGGCACGCGCGCGGCGACGCGCGCGGCGCGCTCTTCGTCCCATTTTTTTGCCGGGGGTCTTCGAAAATTTATGACTTGCGATAAACGATTGGGCGCGCGTAAAATTTATTGCAGAGGGTGGCGGGGGTGGGGGGGGTGGGGGGGCGACGCTGGCCTGGCTGGGGCGGCATGTAATCAAATTTAGGATGGGCGACGGGGCGCAATCATGTGCAAATTGCAATGCGGAAAGGGGTGTCGATTATCTGGGGCGGGGGGGTTCTTTCTTGAGACAGGAGATTTTACTTGCCGAACTTGAAGTTGTCAGCTCCACTGCTTGCGCAATCATCCCACCCAACCCACCCGCAACCTGGTGTGCAAAACCCATGCGGGAGCGATTGCGACGAGTGCTGGGCGTTGTCTGGTGCATCTCTGCGGCCGCACTAGCCCGCGCACGTTCGCGCGCGCAGCGGCCAGCTAGTTCGGCGCGACCGACGCGACCGCGAGGGCGCTGACCGCTGGGCACATCCCCGCGGGCACTTCAGTGCGAGTCGGCGACTGTGGCGGGCGCGGTACCATGGCAACGTCGACGGCGGTGGACGCGGTGGTGACCGTTGCGGCGTTGGTGACGACGCTGACAGCGGCGGCGGCATGGCCAGCGACGGGGCGGCTGATGCTGATCGCGTCGGCGACGATGACGGCGCCCTCGCGTCGACAGTAAAGGTTTTGGAAGGAGTTCGACGCGCGCGCGCGCGGCCGACGAGCGAAAGCAGCCCGCATGGCACGGTTTGACGCGGATCGTGCCCCCCAGCACGAGCGCACGGGCGCTCGAATGATTTCGGCACGCGGCGCGAGAGGTGTGACAGATTTCTTCATATAAAGAAATGGTGTTCGGAAGAATTCGCCAAAGCGCGAGCGCTGATTTTACGAAAACCATTTTTTGTGCTTGAACGATGGTTTCAGGGCGCTCGGTTTTGACATCCTTGCGCAACCCAAGGTATTTGACGGATTCCGGCACGCGCGCGCGACAGAGCGCGCGCGTGCGCTGCGCCCAAGTGGTAGCAGGGAGTTCTCGCGACAGCACGCGCGCAAGCTGGCTCGAACGATTTTGACATGCGCGTGCGAAGCCCGCTTGGTTGCATGGCGTGAATATGTTGGCAAAGATGTTCTTGGGAATTCGCAAGAGCGCGCGTTTCTGGTTGTGAAGCTATGAATTGTTCAATGTTGTCTGGGCACTCGATTTTGACATCCTCGCGCCACCGAAAGTTTTGATGCATTTCGGCGCGCGCGCGCGCGACGGCGCCCGCGCGTGCACATCGTCCAGTTTTTGTTGTTGTTGTTGTTGTTGGTGTTGTTGTTGTTGTTGTTTTTATTCTTCCAGATTCCCCAGGGGATTCGTAGTGAAAGCTGATCATCTCTGATAAACGAACATGCGGGCATGTTTCTTTTTTTTTTTGGCAAGAGATGACGGGGGGGGGGACGATGCCGGCCTGCGTGGGACGATATGAACTCGCATTGAGGATGAAACCGACGTTGCGAAACCATGTGTTTAATATGTTGTTGGGGCACTCGAATTTGACATCCTTGCAAAACCTAGGGTTTTTGGAAGATTTCGGCATGCGCGCGCGATGACGCGCGCGCGTGTATTTCGTTTCGCTTGCGCACGGGTTGGAAAAACAAAAAAAGAGACTGGTGATTTTTTTGTTTACAAAGCGCGCGCGAATATATTTTTGTGCTGAGGGTGGCGGGGAGGGGTCGATACCAGCTTGGTTGGGGCGGCTCGAACTCATGTTTAGGATGGGCGATGGGGCAGAATCATACGTACATTACCATGCAAAGAAGTAGGCCAATAATCTCGGGGGGATATAAGTTTCCTTTTTGGAATAGAGGATTTATATATACATACACATTGCGCAATCTATGCTATGCAATTTTTGTGGGCCCAAAAAACGTGGCGCGAGATGCGTGATCTAATGTATGTGGTTCAGACTGCGCTGGAGATCCATATTGCGCAATCGAATCGGTGCAATCTGCGCGGCGCAATCTTTGTGTCGCGCTACCTATGAGGCACAACCTGCGCGGTGCAATTGATTTAACAAACGAATTTACACATCCCATGCTGCCGCAGACAACCCACCCACCCACCCGCAACTTAGTTTACAAAGCCCATGCGGCAGCATTTGCGATGAGTCTCCGGTTGCAGCTCGGGACGACCTGGGTCCCTCCCGCGGTGCTCTCGGCGCGACGCAACTGCTGGACCACAGCACCCCGAGGCCTGACAATCGCCGAGGACCGATCCTGAGATCTGACGTCACGAGACAGTCCCAGACATGCTCGCGTCGTTTACAAAAACCAAATGACCACGACGAGACGTTTTTCGGCCATCTTCGGCCTCCGGAGGCCCCCGCCGGGACCTAGGACTGTCAAAGAACGGCTCAGAATGAAAAGCCGGTCCCGGGGAAAGTCCCAGGGACCTCGTATAAAAATATGACATCGCCTGGGATGGCAACATCGTGGAAGTACCAAAAAAAACTACCAGTGCCCTGGACCCCATCTTTCTGCAGCCTTCCCCAGACCCGATCCATCTGGGAGCGTCCCTGGGCCCGAAACGGGGCAAAATAGCCCGTTGTGGAAAAAAACATGTGGCGGATTCAAAAAGCCCTGAAACCAAACCGTTGTCATCTCTTGGCAGCGTAATTTTTACTTCCGCCGTCTTCCGCCGCCCTTCCGTTGGCTGCCGCCGGCGGGGGCGGCCTCGTTTTTCTTCCGCCGACCTTCCGCCGCATTCCGCCGAGGAAGAGATGACAACTCCTTCGATACTCGAAAGCAGAACCCTTTTTGGAACGCCTCAGGTGACGCACGGATCTCAGGGTCGGCCCAGCCCCTGTGATCGTCGGGTCATGACTCTGGCCTCCGGCGGCCGCTCCCGACAACCTCGACGACCTGCCCCCCCCCCCCCCCCGGCGATGCCCTCGGCGAGGCGCAGCTGCTGCAACACAGCATCCCGAGGCCGGAAGACCGCCGAGGACCGATCCTGAGATCAGACATCAAAACAATGTAGCGTTTCCCCTGAAAGCGACCAACACCTTTTCCAAAACCTTTACGAATCTGTCGGGAAAGCCTCCAGGAAGCCTTCCCGGAAGGTTTTCGGAGTGTTCCGGCTGTTTCGAAAGGAAGCCAGTCCCTAGCGAACCCTGGACTTTCTAAGAATGGAAAACTGCATGTCAATACACAGTTGGAGCGGATCTACTGGACCGACCGGCGCTGGACACGACGAGCGAGCAACACACACACACACGCGCACACACACACACACACACACGCATGCACCCAAAGGGGTACAGAGGGAACTATGGGTGCGTGTTGTCGGATTGGGGTCTCCGCTCGAAGGGGAGCCAATCCTTGTGTCCGACAATCCGTGCCCATACCAATAGCCAGTCCTCCTCTCTCCGACCCACCTAGGGGTATGGGAGTGTGTCGTTCGTTTGTCAGGACCCCTCTCCCTGGCGCGCAGAGCGCGCCAAGGTCGGCGACAGAGGCGGCGCATGGGGCGACCAGCGCAGATCGAGGAAATCCGTGTGGAGCTCTGAAGGCTTATGTTTATGACAGTTTTGTCCGAGAGAAGACTGCATCACCGCAAACCAAACAAATTGCACCAGAACCATCAACCCAATGTTTCTGCAGCATTTTCCGAGCCGGATCCATCTGGGAGCGTCCCGGGGCCCGAAACGAGGCAAAATCACCCGTTGCGAAGAACAAGCGATGCAAGGATCTCCCTCCTCCTCCTCCTCCTCCTCCTCCTCCTCCTCCTCCTCCCCTCCTCCCCCTCCTCCTCCTCCTCCTCCTCCTCCTCCTCCTCCTCCTCCTCCCCCTCCTCCTCCTCCTCCTCCTCGGTCCAACCCCTGCGGGTTTTTTTTCGGGTCCTGCCTCTGCGCTCCGGCAGCCGTGCGGGGGGCGACTCCGGCAACCCTCCGGAGGGCGCCGCCCTCGGCGAGGCGCGGCTGCTGGCAGGCATCCCGAGGAGCGGCAACCGCCGAGGCCCAGTCCTGAACTCCGGCGTCGCGGCAAAGAGCTGCGAGATCGTAAAAGCCAAACAGATCAACAAAAACTCGGATGGCAGGCATCCCGAGGAGCGGCAACCGCCGAGGCCCAGTCCTGAACTCCGGCGCCGCGGCAAAGGACTGCGAGATCGTAGAAGCCAAACAGATCAACAACAACTCGGATCGAACTGGGCCCTGCCTGCGGGGCGGGCTGCGGGCGCGCGGGGGCATCGGGCCGCCGGACAGTCGGGCCCCAATCGGATCGGGCCCACCATGCGGGCAGGACTTGTGCCCAGATCCACTGCAGCTAGGAGTTTCGGGCTCTCTTCCCCCGAACCCCCAGGCGCACTGGATATGGATAAGAACCTGGCCCCCACAGAGGCTCGACGCTTGCCCATGTCCAGTGCGCCTCGGCCTTGCGCTGCCCCTTTCCTAGAAAGTCCAAGACGCACCAGATGTGGATGTAGATATTTTCACACACCAAAATCGGCACAGGATCGAACCCAAAAATCCGACGTCGTGATTCTTTCAATGCGGGGCCCCCGGAAGTCTCGACCCATTCCCCAGGACCGGTTTTTCATCCTGAGTCGTTTTTTGATGGTCCCGAGGCCCGGCGAGGGTCCCTGAGAGCCGAAATCTGGAGGAAACAAAACAGACAACAAAAACTCCGTCTTGATTTGTTCCAGGCGTTGGACCTCTGGGGATCCATCGCATCGGCATCGAATCGGGTCCGCCGTCGGTATCGAATCGGAGCGGTCCGATCGAAAGAGGCTTAGGTCGGGCCTGTCCCCCTACAGGCGGATTTTGGGCGAGAAAAGAATAGACCCCCCAAATACTCCCAAAGATGCACAACAATAAAACACAATCGCCCCCCATGGTTTTGAAACGTTTTTTTGAAGAAGCCCAGTGCAGATGGACAGGCCCGACTCGACACCAGGAGCGGCACAGGATCGGATCGATCGCGTCGGCATCGAAGCGGGCCGGTCGTCGGGATCGAGTCGGAGCGGCCCGATCGAAAGAGAGGCCCTGCCTGCGGGGCGCGGCGCGGCCGCGCGGGCGCAGCGCGGAGCGGCCGCGGCAGCGGCGCGGCGGGCGGCTCAGCAGCGGACGCGACCAGCGGCATCTCGCGGCGGGGCGGGCGGAGTCATGCCCGGTCGGCTGCGCGCAAGAGGCGGCCCTGGGCGAGGGCCCCAGAGATCCCCAACGCATTGAGAAAAAAACAAGACAGAGGCTTGTCCCAAATTTTCAGCCCCTGGGGGCCCTCGCCGGGCGTCGGGACCGTCAAACAACGACTCAGAACGAAAAGCCCGTCTTGGGGAATGGGTCGAGACTTCCCGGGACCCGTCTTGCAAGGAATCACTCATCGGGTCTCTGGGGCTGGCCTTTTCGGCGGCGCGCACCAGGGAAGGAGCAAGGGCCGGCCTTGTCGCCCTGAACCGGCCGCGGCCGCTGCTGGGCAGGCGACGCTGGGGGCAAAGCGACCGCGCCCGCGGCGACAGCGACGGCGAGTCCTGCCCCAAACGAGCAGGAGCTGCGTCTGGCGGCGCGCACAGGGGTAGGGGGAGGGGGGAGGGCCTCTTCGAAGGAGGGTGCTTCTTAGAAGGCGCGGGTCCTACATCTGCAGACGCGGCCCGCGCCTTCTAGGAGGCAGGGCTGCTTCCAAGAAGCCTTCCCCCCTCCCCCTGCACCTCTCTGCGCACGTGGCCGACCTTTAGTGCGCAGCTTGCCGGCGGGGGCGGCTCCTAACGAGGCAACGTAGGGTGGGGGCCTTCAATCGGGCGTTGGCAGAACTGGGTTCAGTGGGACCTGGTTTAGTGACGTGTACTGTACTGGGGGACCCCCCCCCCGCCCCGTTCCACTAACCGGAATTGCCGTCACCCGAAAAAAACACCAGCTACAGCAGGCCTGGTTTAGTGATTCTGGCAAATTTACAGGCTCCGGGCCCTACCACTAACTGGGTCACCTTACCTGGCGTCCTGGCTATACCCGACTCAACGCACAGGTCCCAAGGAGTGGGGGGGGTCGGGCCAGGCGAAGACCTGGTCGGGGGTTCGGCTCGATGCTGTGCAAGGCATTCTAGGGTGCGAGGCCCCGGGAACACACACACACACACACACACACACACACTCCAGGGGGCTGGGGGCGTGGGGCCAGGTGGAGACCCAGTGGGTAACCAGGGTCGGTCCTGGACCGGCGCTTGTGAGCGACGAATGGAAACGAATCGCACGCACGATGGCATAATACGAGCGACCCCACGCGGTGGCTCACGCGGGCCGCCCGCGCGGCGCCCAACACTGGAGTTAGGTTGGGCCTCTCCCCCTACAGGGGGGATGTTGGGCGAAAAAAATTCCAAACAATGCCCCCCCAACATGCCCCCCGAATGCTCAAACATTGTAGAACCCAAAAATGAAGTCCCCTATTGGAGAGGGACACGCCCGCCGTACGTCCCTTCAAAAAGTCCCCTGTTGGAGAGTAGAACCAACAAACAAAGTCCGCAAACTATTCTTGGACTATTTTGGGGAATTCTCCCCTGCAGAGGGACACGCCCGGCGTAAGCACGATGCGAGCGATCCCCCACGGGCGGTGGCTCGCGCGGGCCGCCCGCGCGGCGCCCCTATGCGCGCGAGCGCCCGCACAGAGGAGCCCGTGGCCTCCCGCCGCGCCCTTTTTTCCTGCTCGCTGCCCCCAGCGGCAGGTCGGGCGTGCCCGCCGACAGGCGGATGTTGGACGAAAGCTGAAAAAATACCCAAGAGATGCCCCCAAACGAAAATGGAAACAACAAATGCCAGAAATAAAATCCCCCGAGTGTGTTGTTTGTTTGTTGTTGTTGTTGTTGTTGTTGTTGTTGTTGTTGTTGATGTTGATGTTGATGTTGATGTTGTTGTTGTTGTTGTTGTTGTTGTTGTTGTTTCCGTCCTCAATGTTTTAATAGCTCGCCTGTAGAGGGACAGGCCCGACTTAACTCCAGCGGCCGGGATTGAGCAGGGACCGACCGTCACGGCATTCCTGTAGACCTACCACGACATGTTCTTAGAACCCAAGAATGTTCTAAGAACGAAAACAGAGTTCTTAGAACATATTCCCGATGTGCTAGAACAAGACAGTCTCAGCCATACATGTTCTAAGAACATTTCGCGCAGACCACAAAAAGGTTCTTAGAACACTCTCTGGTGGGCTAATGGGGAAGCCATGACGCTTCGTTACTGCTTGACGAGAGGCGCCACCGAAGGGGCGAGAGCCAGCATGGAAAAGCACATTCCACGACTTGCCGAGCGACCACTAGCAGGCGGCCTGGATCCGCCGCGGGGCATTTACAATACCCTCGCCAGGCAGGAAGACAAGCTCCTTATCGGAACGCTTGCGAGCAGGCGCTCTGCGAGCAGTGGAGCGCGCTCGGTGCTGAAGCCACCCGGGCGGGCGCTCGAGCGTCCACCCCCACCCGACGCTGCAGCGGGTGGACGCGCCGGCCGTGGCGCGCCACGCGACGGCTCCGGCCTGCGTGCCAGGGGTCGGCCCGCCCCCCGCCCCCCTTTGGGCGCAAACCGCGGGGGGGGTGGGGGGGGGGGAGCGAGAAATGGGCGGGAAGGGGGCCCTCGAGGGCCCCCGTTCGGGGCCCGAGGAGGGGCCCAGGCGGCCCCCTCCTGCAGCCCTCGCTGCCCCTCCGTTTGGCGGATCGCCCCCCCGAATGCATTCCCGCCCCCGCCGCGCCCCGTGAGGGCAACACTTGTGTCCATATCCGCTGCAGCTTGGGGCCACGCGCGGGCGGGGGCGGGGGAAGGGGGGGGGGGAAGCATGTTCAAAACACTCCTGCTGCTCAGAAGGCGCGGGCCTTCTCTCTGAATGGAGGGCCAGCAACCCTTCCCCAAGAAGCCTGCCCGCCCCTCCCCCTCTCCGCACGCCGCCAGCCCGCCGCGCTGCCAGCCCTTGGAGGAACTGGGCGGGCAACGGGGCTTGCCCGCCCTTCGGCGGCCGAGCTCGCCCGGCTTCCGCGCCGCCCCGCCCGGCCGCGCTCCCCGCCCGTGCGAGGCGCTGCTGGTCGCCCCGCCCCCGAGGCCGAGGAGCACTGGCTTTGGATAAAAACCGGGCGCCTATACCAGAGGCTCGAATTTTGTCCACATCCAGTGCGCCTCGGCCTTGCGGCCCCCCCTTCCACGAAAGTCCAAGACGCCCTAAATATTAATATAAATACTGCCCGCGCCCTGTCCCCGCGCCCCGTGGAGCAGCCGCGAGCCCAAAAGGCACTCTGGCGGAGAGAGCCGCCCCTCGCGCGCAGCCGCGGAATGGCCTCGGGCCCTCCCCGCGCGCGCGGGGCCCTGCCCTGCGCCCCGGGGGGGGGCGGCCTCGGAGCCGAAAAAGGCAGGGACACCGGCACGCGGAGGAGGAGGAGGAAGAGGAGGAGAAGAGGAGGAGGAGGAGGAGGAGGAGGAAGCAGGAGGAGAAGAAGGAGGAGGAAGAAGAGGAGGAGGAGGAGGAGGAGGAAGCAGGAGGCGGAGGAGGAGGAGAAGGAAGCAGGAGGAGGAGGAGGGCGGGGGAGGAGGAGGAGGAAGGAGGAGAAGGAGGAGGAGGAGGAGGAGCAGGAGGAGGAGGACACGCAGGAGGAGGAGCAGGAGAGCAGGAAGAGGAGGAAGAGGAGGAGGAGGAGGAGGAAGAGGAGGAGGAAGCAGGAGGAGGAGGAGGAGGAGGAGGAGGAGGAATGTGCGTAAGAGGCCTCCTCAGGAGGAGCAGAAGGAGGAGGAAGAGGAGTAGGAGGAGGAGGAGGAAGCAGGAGGAGGAGGAGGAGGAGGAGGAGGAGGAGGTGTGCGTAAGAGGCCTCCTGGATTTATACCGCTCCCATCGTACTTGAGGACGACAGTCCAGCCACAATTTCGGGCACCCAGGCAGGGACCGAACGAGCGTCGAACGAGTATCGCCTCGCAGGGCCCGACACGTGAATACCCTAAGTTTCGGTACTTTCTCCGTGCTCGGAATTCTCTCTGGTGGTCAAGGCTAAAGTAGGTTGGAAAATCATGTTTCCGAGATGGAGTCAGATGGGGTTGGAGGATCGCGCCGCGTCGCCAATGCATCGGCGACGTGGGCGCGGACAAAGATCGGGCTGCGCATCGAGCCGCATCGCCGATGCATCGGCGATACGGCGCGAACCTCCGACCTCGTCCGTGAAGGGCCCCATCTGGGAGGCCTAGAAGTAAGTCGGGCCTGTCCCCCTACAGGGGGATTTTCGACGAAAAACAAATACCCCCAAAATAATAATAAAAATAATCAAAACATAGTATGGGGACTATGTTTGGGGTATGTTTTATAATATTTTTGGTGAATGTTTTGTGTTTTTTATTTATCGTCGAAAATCCCCCTGTAGGGGGGCACGCCCGACATAAGCCCAGAACGATGACGACTCCGAGAGAAGCACGGGGCGGCGCGCAGCCGAGGCGCGCCCAGACACACACGACCCAATGCAGCCCTGGGCGCCGCGGCGCATGCGCTGCGGCAGCGCTGGCGCTGTCCATCCGCTGGAGTCTCGGCCCTGGGGTTCGGTCGGGCCTGTCCCGCTACAGGCGGATTTTGGGCGACAGATAAAAAGTAGTCAACACACACTCACACACTCGATAACCAATAAACAAACCGGTTAGAAAAATAATCCCCATGGTATCTTTTGGGGCTATTTCGGAACACTCCCCCTGTAGAGGGACGGGCCCGACTTAACCCTGGGGACGTCCGACGATGTGATGTTTTTTTCCCAGTGCACGGCCCCAAAGGCCCAGACCCTTCTGCCAGGGGGGTAGCTCCTCGTCCTGGGTCTACTCTCGATGGGCCGAGGTCGGGCATGTCCCCCTGCAGGGGGATTTTGGACGAAAAACCAAAAACATCAAATATTCCAAAATGTTCAAACCTGATCGGACAAGAACGGGAAGCGCCGCTGTAGTATAATGGGCGTATTTGGCGAAGAAGAAAAGGAAGGCGAGGACAACGAGGAGTCGATGACGAGGACGACGTGGCGAACGTGAGGATAGCGAGGAGGAGCATGAGGACAACGAGGAGGAAGAGAAGCACAAGGACGAGGACGAAGAGAACGAGGGCGATTACGAGGATGAATGCGGAGGGCGATGATGACGACGGTGACGACGACGACAGAGGACAGTACGAGGCAATTGGAGAAAGACGTTGCTCCTGGCGCCGCGCGGGGTTCTCTTGGGGCCTGTTGGGGGCTTCTTGGGGGCCCCTTGGGTCCTCTTATGGGCTTCTGGGGTCTTCTTGGGCTGTCTGGGCGCGTCGTGGGGTTCTGCGGGAGCTTTCTTTGGCCGATTCGGCGCTGGGGGCCTCCCGGGGCGCTCCCGGGAGTCTCTTGGGGCCTTCTTGGCCCTTCTCGGGCCGTCTGGGTGGCTCCTAGAGCGCTCTTGGGGGTCTCTTGGGGTCTTCTTGGGGCGCTCTTGGGCGCTCCTGGGGCTCTCCGGAGCGTCTTTTGGGCCTCCCTTTGGCCGTTGGAAAGCCCTCCAAGAGCGATTCGAACACGACGTCGATGCGCAGTCCCCTCTTGCGCAGATTGTTGGAGGATGTCTCGAGCGAAGTGGCCTTTTCTCAAAAACCTGATCGGACAAGAACGGGAAGCGCCGCTGTAGTGTAATGGGCGCATTTGGCGAAGAAGAAAAGGAAGGAGAGGACAACGAGGAGCCAGTGACGAGGACGACGTGGCGAACGTGAGGATAGCGAGGAGGAGCATGAGGACAACGAGGAGGAAGAGAAGCACAAGGACGAGGACGAAGAGAGCGAGGGCGAGTACGAGGATGAATGCGGAGGGCGATGATGACAACAACGACGACGACGACGACAGAGGACAGTACGAGGCAACTGGAGAAAGACGTTGCTCCTGGCGCCGCATGGGGTTCTCTTGGGGCCTGTTGGGGGCTTCTTGGGGGTCCCTTGGGTCCTCTTATGGGCTTCTGGGGTCTTCTTGGGCTGTCTGGGCGCGTCGTGGGGTTCTGCGGGAGCTTTCTTTGGCCGTCTCGGCACTGGGGGCCTCCTGGGGCGCTCCCGGGAGTCTCTTGGGGCCTTCTTGGCCCTTCTCGGCAGTCTCTTGGGGTTTTTGTGAACTGTTTGGGTGGCTCCTAAAGCGCTCTTGGGGGTCTCTTGGGGTCTTCATGGGGCGCTCTTGGGCGCTCCTTGGGCTCTCTGGGGCGTCTTTTGGGCCTCCCTTGGGCCGTTGGAAAGAAGAGCGGTTCGAACACGACGTCGATGCGCAGTCCCCTCTTGGGCCGATTTTTGGAGGATGTCTCGAGCGAAGCGGCCATTTTTCAAAAATCCGCCAGCGCAGTTTCAAAGTGCAGCGCGTACCCGATTATCAATTTTGACCACCAACAAACGGTCCACGCCACGGGCGCTTCCCGTCATCCGCCAGCGCAGTTGCAAAGTGCAGCGCGTACCCGATCATTAATGTTTACCACCAACAAACGGGCCACGCCAGGGACGCTTCCCGTCAACTAGTCTGAAATCGGCTGCAGACTATTCCTGAATTGTTTTCGGATACTCCCCCTGCAGAGGGAAGTGCCCGACTTGACGATGGGCCGAGGTCGAGGAGAAATGCCTAGGACGAACGTAAAAAACCTGATTGGACAAGAACGGGAAGCGCCGCTGTAGTCTAATGGGCGTATTGGGCGAAGAAGGAAAGGAAGGCGAGGAAAACGAGGAATCGATGACGAGGACGACGTGGCGAACGTGAGGATAGCGAGGAGGAGCATGAGGACAACGAGGAGAAAGAAAAGCACAAGGACGAGGACGAAGAGAACGAGGGCGAGTACGAGGATGAATGCGGAGGGCGATGATGACGACGGTGACGACGACGACAGAGGACAGTACGAGGCAAGTGGAAAACGACGTTGCTCCTGGCGCCGCGCGGGGTTCTCTTGGGGCCTGTTGGGGGCTTCTTAGGGGGCCCCTTGGGTCCTCTTATGGGCTTCTGGGGTCTTCTTGGGCTGTCTGGGCGCGTCGTGGGTTTCTGCGGGAGCTTTCTTAGGCCGTCTCGGCGCTGGGGGCCTCCTGGGGCGTTCCCGTGAGTCTCTTGGGGCCTTCTTGGCCCTTCTCGGGCCGTCTTGGGGTTCTTGTGAGCTGTCTGGGTGGCTCCTAAAGCGCTCTTGGGGGTCTCTTGGAGTCTTCTTGGGGCGCTCTTGGGCGTTCCTGGGGCTCTCCGGGGCGTCTTTTGGGCCTCCTTTGGGCCGTTGGAAAGCCCTCTAAGAACGATTCGAACACGACGTCGATGCGGAGTCCCCTCTTGGGCCGATTTTTGGAGGATGTGTCAAGCGAAACGGCCATTTTTCGAAAACCTGATCGGACAAGAACGGGAAGCGCCGGTGTAGTATAATGGGCGCATTGGGCGAAGAAGACAAGGAAGGAGAGGACAACGAGGAGCCGATGACGAGGACGACGTTGCGAACGTGAGGACAGCGAGGAGGAGCATGAGGACAACGAGGAAAAAGAAAAGCACAAGGACGAAGACGAAGAGAACGAGGGCGACTACGAGGAAGAATGCGGAGGGCGATGATGACGACGGTGACGACGACGACGACGACGACAGAGGACAGCACGAGGCAATTGGAGAAAGACGTTGCTCCTGGCGCCGCGCGGGGTTCTCTTGGGGCCTGTTGGGGGCTTCTAGGGGGCCCCTTGGGTCCTCTTATGTGTTTCTGGGGTCTTCTTGGGCTGTCTGGGCGCGTCGTGGGGTTCAGTGGGGGTTTTCTTAAGCCGTCTCGGCGCTGGGGGCCTCCCGGGGCGCTCCCGTGAGTCTCTTGGGGCCTTCTTGGCCCTTCTCGGGCCGTCTCGGGCTTCTTGTGAGCTGTCTGGGTGGTTCCTAAAGCGCTCTTGGGGGTCTCTTGGGGTCTTCTTGGGGCGCTCTTGGGCGTTCCTGGGTCTCTCCGGGGCGTCTTTTGGGCCTCCCTTGGGCCGTTGGGAAGCGCTCCAAGAGCGATTCGAATACGACGTCGATGCGGAGTCCCCTCTTGTGCCGATGTTTGGAAAATGTCTCGAGCGAAACTGCCATTTTTCAGAAATCCGCCAGCGCAATTTCCAAGCGAGCCCCGTACCCCGTCATTGATTTCTACCACCAACAAACGGTCCACGCCAAAGGCGCCTCCCGTCATCCGCCGACCCCTTGTGGGTCATTAGGCGTGTGAGATTATCCCCCAAAAAATCCCCCCACGGGGGCCCCCAGCCGGCAATTCGGACCCCCCCCTCGCCCAGCGCGACCCCGGACCGAACGCGCCACGGGGGAGCGGATGGTTCCAAAACTTGCAAAAAAAACACCAAAACGCTTCCCAGACGGTTCCCGTGGGCCACGATTCGCCGACATATCGCCCCTAGACGCCCACGATGGCCTCCAGGCGGTCTCCGAAGCTGCCAAGACGCCCCAAGAGGCCCCTAAGATGATGCGCCCCAAGAGGGTCGCAAGAAAACAGACATCGGCCCATTTCCCTTTCGAGAACAACGCATGTTTCGTATGCCCGGCCACTCGGCTGTCACAACGTCCTAAACAAGCAAAGAAACCTTCAACATCGCCCCCAGACGGCCAAAGGAGCCCCAAAGAAGGGCCGAAGAGGGTCCAACAACAGCCCACGAAGCCCCCAAGACAGCCCAAGAGGGCCCCCAGACGGCTCCCAGACGGAGTCCAGACGGCACCTTTTCGAGCCTTCGGCCCCAAGACGCCCCCAGCACGCCCCGAGAACACCCCTAAAAACGCCCTGAGGGACCTCCAAGAAAACCTCCGAGGCCTCCAAGAAGCCCCGAGGAAATCCAAAAAAGGCCCCCAAACTACCTGCAAAACGACCCCCTCCAGCCTCCCAAGAAATCCTCTTAACCATCCGTGTGGCCGCACACCTGCAACCCAAGCAAAAGTGGCTGGATGCGCCGCGTCCCCTTCGAGAATCACTCGTCCGGTTTTTGGACCGACACCTGCCGTCTACGAGCGCGGGTGTTCGCAGGTATTTCCCCACGTGCGCACGGCGAACACTTCGAAAGTGAACCACGAAAAACGCACTGACCACGCAGTATCCCTCCACCATATGACATCGCCCCCGCCTTCAGGGCGCTCCGACGAGACCCCGCGAAGCACCCCTCAGATTTCGACCCCCTACCAAGCCGGTTTGGAGCGACGGCCATGACAAATTGTATGGTCCAGACACCTCCACGGGGTCTCGACATCCAGGGCGACGCACACGCTGTCCGAAGTGTCCGGCGTCTTTCCACTAGCCCACCAGAGACAGGAGCACACGTCTCCAAACCAAATCGTCCCTCCTCCTTCTGCTTCTCCGCCTCCTCCTCCTCCTCTTCGTCCTCCTCCTCCTCCGAA
>CAUYUJ010017621.1:155000-180000 GCA_963575745.1 Prorocentrum cordatum | reverse complement strand
GCAGTCGATCCGACGCGAACCTACCGTACGGGGGTACCAGTCGGTTGGAAGAAGTGGGTAGAGACATGAAGTAGGAAGGCGTGGCAAGTAGTTTGGTTCTCCGCCCACCCCCTGAAGAGGAGGGAAGTGGGAAACCCGCTCGATCATTGAGGTCTGAAGGCGCCTGAAGTAGATTGGCATCTGGAAATCCTGAACAGAGTCCCAGGGCCCAAGACGGAGCAGAAAACGCCCGTCGGGATGTTGCTCACACGGCTTAGGCACCCAGAGCACTCGCCACCACCCCTGAGACCAAGTCTGCGCCCTGGCGGGGGACGGGGGGGTGTCGAATGCAGTGGGCACATGCGTTCAGAACTCTTGTAAGGAATCTGGGGGCACACTATTCAGTCGGTCTTGGACATCGCGGAAGTCCGCAAGCTCCCTGGGGGCCCGGGTTCGTCGGGGAGCGACAAGTCTCAGTGGGGCGTCTGATGACAGGCTGGTTTCTTTTTCGGCGTGCCTGCTGTATGGACCCCCATGGGTGCCACCATTGCAGGCAGGAATGACCCGAGGCTCAGGTCGGGCATGTGCCCCTACATGAGAACCTTGGACGAACAGTAAAAATACAAGTAGTCAAACAAATACACTTTTTTGGGACAACCAACAAATATTCCAAACTAAAAATAGTAACAGTCCAACAATACAATAAACAGATACATAGTCAAAACAATAAAAAACATTGTTCAAGAGTATGTTTTGACTATTTTTTGATATTCCTCCTCTAGAGGGACATGCCCGACTTCACCCGAGGCACGAAAACGGCCGCCAGAGGCAGACACATCCACAAACACACACCTCGTCGGGTATACCCGGGCCGTGAGGTGGACGGCGGGCGCCTGCGGCCCGAGCCGTGGTCCTATGGCGAGGCCGCTCCTACTGGCGAACTACACGCGCGAGTCACTCCTGCGCCGAATTACCCTCGTCACGTCTCGAATAGCATCCCCCACGGATAATGGGAGACCAATTGCATTTTGGCTCCGCGGGCTTCTTGACGGAATGGGGCCCCAACTATCTGGGAAAATAACTGGTATCCGTCGGCGGCCATCTCTGATGATCGGGGTGGGATAAGGATCCGTGATGGTGATGATGATGATGCTGGTGCTGGGGCTGATGCTGATGCTGATGCTGGTGATGGTGGTGGTGGTGATGAGGATGTTGATGATGGTGATGATGGTGACGGTGATAACAATGGTGATGCTGCTGATGAGACTGATGATGATGACGATGGCGACGATGAGAGCAATATTGAACATATGATGATGAGGATGATGATGATGATGATGGTGATGGTGGTGATGATGATGATGATGATGATGATGGTGGTGGTGGTGGTGGTAGTGGTGATGATGACGATGATGATGAAGATGATGATGGTGAGGGGAAGGACGAGGAGGGGAGGGACGAGTTGAGGGGAGTGACGAGTTGCATTGCTGGCCGAGAGCCCACGGGGGGGGAACCGTGAAAGACCTCCTGCGGTTACCCTTGCCCGTGACCAGGGCCACTCCCCGTGCCCCTGGGCATGGTTGATTTTTGATGAGACGCGGCTCTCGGGGGCCCGCGGCCAGCGCGCGCGCCGGTGCCGGGTGGCGTCCCCCGTGGCTCGAGAGGCCATCCCGGTGTTCTGTCGGGCCTGTCCCCCTAGAGGGGAATTTCGACGAACAAAAAAAATTAAACCCACAAATGCCCCAGAAAGGTAAACAAAAAAAAAAGTCCCCGGACTCTTTTTGGATCATTTGTTTAATAGCTTTTGCTTTTTTGAAATAATATTTTCCGCCGAAAATCCCCCTGTATAGGGGGACACGCCCGACATAACCCAGGCGACTGGGCCCATGTGGGCCAGAGTCCAGACCTTCCTCGAGGGCTAAAAAATATCACCAGGACCTCGACAATGAGAACATGCAGGCGAAGGGTTACGCCGTCCAGAGAGGTCTGTAGAGGTCTGGGGGGCTGGGTCGTAGCACTCTGGAAGGTCAGGGGAGAAGGGGCCGCAGAGGCCCGAGTCGAGGAGAGGCGCGGGGATTGAACAAAAACGCCTCGTGCTAGGTCGGGTAGCTCGCCTGCAGTGCTCCGCCCATTCAACCGCCGAGTCGGGCGAGGCGAACCCATGCAGGCGAGCAACTCGCCCCAGGTCCAGTATGGGGACCACGACCCCGTACTGATGGAAGCTGATGGGGGCCAAGGAGCCGCAGGCCGCAGGGCACCCAAGGGGCCCGCCAGCGGGCCCCAGCGAGGGCCCACCCCCAACCGAGGACCCAACACCATCGCCAGGCCCCCCCAGCTTCTGGAGCCACAAGAAGTCCTCTTCCTCGGGGCCTCTAAACTCAGAAATCCGCGGAGGGGGATGGAAGGTCGAGGGGTAGATGTGCCGACGGAGACAGGGCCACTGGGAGCGAAGCCCAGGGCGCCTCGGGCCCAGGCAGGCCCCTGCAATGCCCTTCCAAGGCACCACTCGCTGGGCCAGCGAGGCCCCATAGGACTTGCAAAAAAAACAAGCACGGGTGATCGGGACCTTCCACATCCCATTTCACCACCGAATGCCCTTGATCGGGGGGAAACAAACCTACCTCGCTTTTGACCACCCTCGCTTCCAAGAGATACCAAACAATGCCAAATTGCGGCCTGTACTGGTCAGGCCGCTTGACGAGGAGGCGCGTGGTATGGCTTGGTTTTGCCTGGAAGCGAAAGCGGGGGAGGTAATTCACGCTCTGACTTGAAACAGCCACGTCCTCCCAGACACCACCCCCGCATCCACGCCCCCAAACATCGATCGGCTCGGGCTCGGGCTCGGGCGGCGGCGGGGCAGGGGCGGCGAGCGTCCAGTCTAGCCTCTCGCGGGTCCCGAGGGCTGCCTCGAGGACCGCGGCGTCCCGATCGTCAGTATCATACTCTAGGTCAAGGACAGCATCCGAGGTGCCTACCACACCCTCAGTGTACCAGGCCTCGTGGTCTCCTATCCACGCGTGCACAAGACCCATCCAACGGACGAGTTCGGCAGCGATGTCTTCACAAGCTTCCAGGAAGAGGACCTTCTGGGGGGGCACCTGCCAGAGCAGGGCCCCTTTTGGGGGCCAGCGGTCCGCGAGACTGTTGCCAAGCCTGCACCATGCATCGAAAAAGGATGCATCTTGAGATGTCGGCGAATGTGCCTTGACTTTTCTCATACTCGCATTGTCTCCGTGTTTCCGCCACCAGCTCTGCCAAAAATGCCTGTCGGGATTCATGGGGCTCAGCGCTTTCGAAGCTCTGCTGGCACAGCCTATGGCCCCAGCGCCGTCTGAAAAGACAGTCAGGGACCCGTCGCTCGCAAGGTCAACCGGGAAACGCGACAACATGTGGAACGCATAATCTGCAGCGTCCCTAGAGGACTGCGTCAAAGACCAAGCCAAGGGGACGGCCCCATACATCCCACATCTGAACGAGCCATCATCGTTGCGGCTGATGACAGCCCATCCCGCACGGCGCAGGCCAACATGCTGGGGAAAAAAAAGGAGCCGTCCACAAAAACCTCTCCTTCGAAGGGCCATCCAGGCATACGCCCCACGAAGCGGATGTGATCCTCCTCGGGGATATCATGATCCTGAAAGACACTCGACGGCGACGGCAGGAGGCCTCTGGCAAGCAAATCTCCGCACTCCTCACCCTCTCTGAGGGCAATGCGAGCCGCCGTGAGCAACTCTGGTGGGCAAAACTCTCTCCTGAGAAACTCCGTGTTAGGGCAATCGAAACAACGGTGCCAGAGAGTCCCAGGGGCCCCACATTTCACGCAAAACGGGTGGGTGGCTGTCCCCTTCGCGTAAAGCCTGCTCTGGCTCCAATGGGCCCCGCACTTGACAGATCGGAAAGCGTTGACGTGCCTCTTGGTCCACAGCTCTGAGTTTCTCGCCAAGGCCAACACCGCAAGCCACCAGTGGAGCTCAGAAGTCCAAGGACTACCAATCCTTCTCAGAGCTGTGGCATCAGAGACGGCACAGGCAGAGGCACGGACTGCCTGGCAGACAGCACCTGGCGAAAACAATTCGAGGTCGATTTCGCGCTGGCGATGATCGAACAACAGGTTGTGCCGAGCTAGCTGGCAGCCAGCCCTGGCGAGGCTGAGCACGGCAGCCTGGCCTGGGCCAGTGCGCCTGTTCCACGGCCTGTCAACGTCCAGCAGCTGCACGGCGTCAGCGTGAACCACTATGAGAACTTCTTGCTGGAGGCGCCCGTCTCGAACTCCGATGGACCACGCCTTGGCCACCTCCACCGCATTGACCACGAACGGGTCCCTGACCACTGCCCTCGGCATGGTGCGCACCCTGGAGGCCAGGCAAGGGCCAGGGGCCAGCCTGCCCTGGGCTCTGAGTGCGTGCACCCTGAGCCCGCTCAGCTTACCGTCTGCGGTGCCAATGACCGCCGATCCCCAGCACGCCGTGGCGCACGGTGAGCCACGGAAGATGTGGCACGCCTTGGCCCCCGCGGCTTGCAGCAGCTCGATCCTGCCTGCTGCCCTCTTGGCTCGGGCGAGCCTCTTGTCCTGCTCTGGTACTCGCCTCCTGCTGCCGTCGTTGCCGTCGCCTCCAAGGCATCTCATGCCCGAGGCTCTGGCCAGGCCAATGTCCGACCAGTGGCGGTCCAACTCCTGAGCCAGCTCCGCTTCTATGGCCATCCACCCCGTCTTGCCCCAGTTGATCTTGAGGCGCCTCTGCTGCAGCCCCTCGAGGAGCTCGTGAGCAGCTTGGGGCAGCTGGCGTCCCACCAGGCGAGCCGTGCCGACTGCCTGGAGGAGGCAGTCGTCCACCAGGCTCTGGGCCCGCGCCAGAGGGCACCTGCTGACGATGCTGCGCAGCAGGTTGGAGGGGAGGGCGGAGAGGGGGAGAGGAGGGGGAGGAGGAGGAGAAGGAGGGGGAGGAAGAGGAGGAAGAGGAGGAAGAGGAGTAGGAGGAAGGAGGACGGGTCGCCGAAGCCCTTCGGAGAAACCCTCCAGGCGTACCCCATCCGATCTGTTGGTTCTGGCGAGAATTGTTCGTACTTCGTAGATCTCAAGGTGAAAAAGCTGCAGCGCCGGCTGGGGGGCACCATGCCGCGGGGGAAGAACATAACCGCTAACCCGTGAGAATAAACACTAGGGGATAATAAAGTTCGGGGTTCAGGGGGAGATAATCAAAGTAGCCCAACAGACCTCAGCATAATCTCGAAGTAAGAGATGATCAAGAGGAGACCAAGCCGAGCACGTTTTGAGACATCCTTGGCGTTTAGTCTTCATAGAAATATCCTCAACAATGGCTTATCTCGCTGGAGACATCCTCGACAAATCCCTTGTTTCGCTTGAGACATCCACAAACTATTGCTTATTTCGCTTGAGACACCGTCAAACTATTGCTTATTTCGCTTAAGAAAGGCGGAGAAATGGAGAAAGCGATATACAAAAACAAAAATAAGAATAAACAATAAGAAATGAAAAAGAAAAAGGAAAAACATCAAAAAGAAAAGAAATCAGAGGAGGATGAGAAAGAGAAGGAAAAATCTCCAGTTCAAATGTATTAGATGTTATTTACAAGCGCTTTATGTAAATTAAATGTTTTAAGTGCTCGTGCTCATGTGCTTCATTTTCCATGGATAATCAACCCCAGGGATAAAAAAGTTCAGAGGGGGGGCATGGAGAGAGAGAGAGAGAGAAAGAGAGAGAGAGAGAGAACGAGAGATACATCATAAAGAAAAAGAAAGGAATGACTTAAAGAGAGAAGATATATTTAAAAAGAAAAGTAGAATAAGAAATGAAACTGATAAAGAGAAGAGGAAAGGAGGATACGACAAAAAATCTGAAGATTCAAATGTATTAAATTTTGTTTACATGCGCTTTATGAAAATTAAAATATTTAAGTGCTCGTGTAGGGTAGCTCACGTGCCTCGTTTTCCCTGGAGAATCAACCCCAGCGATAAACAAGTTCAGGGCGCCAGGGGGAGGAGGAGGAGAAAGAGATAGAGAGACAGAGAGAGAGAGACAGAGAGGCCAGGAAGGAGAAAGATATAGAGAGACAGAGAGAGAGAGAGAGAAAGAGAGACAGAGAAAGAAAGAAAGAAAGAGAGACAGGAAGAACTACAAAGAGACAGAAAGACATTGGTTTCGCTTGAGACATCCTGAAAAACGTGTTCGCTTCGCTTGATGCTGCTATCTCAACATAAGAAGGAAGTAACTTCGATGGCGAACTTTTCCCGTGATAATGAAGTTCGGCCTCCGCGCCCCCGCGCCCCCGACCAAACTCTTATTGGTCGACGATAATCAACTCTAAACACTGAAGGGGGGGGGGATACATTATTATCCTCGGCATGCGGTTATTAAATCTTTCGCCGCTGTGAGAACCCAGAAACGAATCTTCGGAAATCGGCAGCCAAATCGGGAGAAGTCGAATCAGCGGAGATCGGCAGGCTGGCAAAATCTCCATTGATACACCGACATCCATGTCGGAATCCGAAGTCGAATCGAATCGAAATCGGAACCGATTGAAATCGAATCGAATGGATTCGGAGGAGTTGGAATGAGCACTGGGAGGGTGCTTCATGTGTGATTTTGCGGTCAATATGTCGCCGCGCCATTTGCTTTGAACGCGCCCAAGAGGACGACGCCGACACCACGGCAAACCCAAGGCAAGCCCTGCGCCACGCGCCCAAGCAGACGACGCCGGCGCCGCGGCAGAGCCATACGCGCAGCCGGCAACTCCCCAGACATGCGACGTCCCGATTCTTTCAAGACGCGTTCGCCTGCAGTCTCGACCCTTTCCCACGGTCCCGTTTTTCATTCCGAATCGTTGCTATTGAAAGTCCTGGGGCCCAACGAGGGCCCCCGGAGGACGAAAACGGCCAAAAACCGCCCGTCGTGATTGTTAAACGACGCTATCATTTTCTGTTCGACTCACGCTGAGCTCAAACAAACACAATAAGAACATAAAACGAGCAACATAGTTTGCTTCAAGCGATCCCCACCGAAACCTTCGGTGTCTGATCCCGAAGGTGCGCGCTCTCATTGGAACGATATGCGCGGGGCGTGGTGGTCTCGGCCTGTGTGGCGGTCGGGCCATGTCGCACGTTGCCGTTCTCCTGAACTCCGTTCTCACATTTATGTGATGCGTTGCTACGCTATGGTGCTATAACGTGTTGTGGCATGCTATCCTGCACTGTCTTATGCTATGAGCTGTTATGTGCTGTGCTAATGTGCTGCAGTGTGATCTTGTCTGCCTTGGTATGTTGTGCTAGGGTATGCTCTGTCATGGTGTGTCACAGTATGCTCTGCTATGTTACTGTGTTCTGTGTAACTAATTATGTCATAGGTTATGGCATTATGCTATGGTATTCGTTGCTATGCTATCGCATATGATGCCGCGCTATGTCGTGGTTTGTTGCCATGGTATATAATGAGACGTCATGTGATGCTTTTGTGTGTGTGATTGCTGTTACGCTGTGCTGTGCTATGATACGCTGGGCTTTTGTATGTGATGATGTGGCATGTTATGTTTGTGTATGTTCAGTTATGCGTTCATTTGTGATGGTATGCTTGATTTGCTATGTTATGGAACGATATGTGCTGTGATGCTGTGCACGCTATGAACTGTTGGGCCACGGTGTGTTATATTACGATATGGTATGTCATGAGATCGTATGTTAAGCTCGGATCTGTTCTGTTCGGTGGTGTTGTGTTACGCTCTGTTCTGTGGGGAACCTGGGGATCTGGCGGCCGCGGTATGCAGAGTGGGCGAGTCGGCGCGGGTGGGCGAGACCACTAGAGATTATCGGGAGCCTGGAGATCTGGCAGGCCAGGAGGCCTGTTCTTAAAATCCAACGACCCCAACCTGTCGGGTGGGGAATTCAGCGACGCGTTCATGTGGGCGACTTCGGAAACCCTGAGCCCGACAACGATGCCATCTCTTGGGGGCGCATCTTTTATCTCCGCCGCCTTCCGCCGAGGAAGAGACGACAACTCCGTCCATCCTCGGAGGCAAGGCCCTCTCTGGAACCCCGTGTGTCTCGGTCTGCGCCCGCGCCGCCTCCCGCGGGCGCTTCCCCCCCCCGCTCCTCGCCGGCGGAGGCGGGGGCCGCGCCCGCCGCGAGGGCCTCCTCGCAGAGGCGCCCGACGCGCCGCAGCTCCCCCAGCATGGCCCCCGCCTTCGCTCGCGGGGCGAAGCCGAGCTCTGCAAAGAGAGACACGCTCCGATTTGGACATCGCACTGCAGGAAGCCATACGCGCAAGAGTGCCGGAGCCGAGAGAGAGCACAGCGCCAGGGGTGAGAGGGGGGAGCGTTCCTACGGAGCATGTGTGGAGGAGGGGCGGGCGAGGAGCGAGAGGGGAAGAGGAGCGAGAGAGGACGAGGAGGCGGCGGAGGAGGAGGAATCCTCCTCCTCCCCTCTTCCCCCCTCGCTCCTCTTCCCCTCCTCTCTCTCCTCCTTCCCCTTTTCCCCCATCCTCCGAGGATGGGAAAAGGGGAACAAAGGGGAGAAGGGCAAAGCGAAGAGGAGACGAGTGGAGATGAGCGGGATGAGATCGGCCGAGAATGCGGTTGTATCAGGGTGCACCCCGCAATCTAGCGGCCCTCGCCTGGAATTATGCGAGCGTGCGCCTACCGTGACCTCCCAGAGCTCCGATGTACTGCTCTTTCGCGTTTCAGGTCGCACGCTAGCCAGGCTGGACCCGAAGCAAAGTGAATCTAGCAACATCTGTCGTGCAACCTGTGTGGAGCAAACTGTGTGGTGCAACATGAGTTGTGCAGTCTAGGTTGTAACATATACGTTGTGGAGTATGTGTTGTGAAATCTGCGAGGTGCGATATATTATGCTGTGCGTTCTACGTTGTGCAATATACGTAACGCACCGTGGTGCAAGCTGTGCTGTGCAGTATAGACATGGTGCACTATAGGTTGTTCACCCTCAGTGGTGCAAACTATGTTGTCGAATATGCGATGTCAAGTTTAAGTTGTGCAATAGATGTTGTGAAATAGATGGTGCGACGTCCCAATGGTTAAAAACAGCTGCTGTACAATCTACGTGGTGCAATACATGTTGTGCAGCATATGCGGTGCAAGCCATGTGGTGCAACACATGATGTGCACTCTATGAGTACGAGCTAGATTTTGCAACACATGCTGCGCGAAGCCATTCAACGAAAAGCAACGAATAGCAAGGCAAAGCAATGCAACGCAATGCACAGCAACGAAAACAAACATGACAAGCACTGCAACGCAACGTAAGGCAATGAAAAGCAGTGCATTGCAGCGGCAACGGACGGCGGCGACGGGCGGCGACGGTGACAACTAGCGCGGCGACCGACAGCCAGGCCCACACGACGGGCGGCGACGAACGGCGGCGAGGGCCGGCGACGGCGACAACAAGCGCGGCGACCGACAACCAGGCCGGGAAGATGGGCGGCGACGAGGCGGCGACGAGGCGGAGACGGACGGCAGCGACGGAGCGCCCACGGCGACAACAGGCGCGGCGGCCGACAACCCGGCACAGACGACAGGCGGCGACGAGGTGGCGACGGGGCGGCGACGGCGACAACATGATGCGGGATGACGATTAATACAAAAACTGTGAGAGAACGATGAAAAAAAAAAACAGTTTCCTGCGATTTCTGCACAATTTTCTACCTGGAGGAGAGCGATTAGAAAATTGTTTTCCAGCCCGCGGCCAGTTTTTTCTAATCGTCATCCCGGGCGCCGCCGCGTGAACACGACCCCCGGTCATTTATTAATCGTCATCCTCCATTAGCCGCCAGACCAACACCCCCCCGCCCAGTTGCTCAGAAACGAAACAAGGACCCCTAAATGCAAACACTGTTTGAGGAATAAGTTCCGACCTTCTCGCCAAGGCGGGTTGCCCGCCCCAAATCGCCTGCTGATGGCCCTGGGCTCGGAAAAGGGGCCGAAAACGCAGGAACTCACACATGTTGTTATGCAGTGCGCTGGAAGGCTGGGCTTCCAGAACATCCAGCACGGGCCTCCGACGGCCTCTCGGGACGACCCAGGCGCCCCGGGAGCGCCCTCGGCGAGACGCGTCCCCCGGAGAGCATGCCGGGGCGGAACACTTCGGCGAGCGAGCGCAGGCCCCTGAAGACCGCCCGAAGATTCTCGCCCCGCCTTCCTCGTTCCTCTGGTGAGCCCCGAGAGCCGAAGCCGCGGAAACATGACAGCATCGTGCGAACACTCGACCAGTCCTGGACCCCACCCTCCCCTGGAAATGGTCGAGCTGGGTCGCTCCGTGAAGGCCCCGCTGCGAGCCACATGGCGACGCGGAAGGTCTCAGGATCGGCCCCTCCGCGGAAGGCTTCGGACAACAGCCCCTGCACTGCCGCGGCCCTTCGGGACGCGATCCGGGCACCCGCCCCGCGCCCTCGGCGAGGCGCAGCTGCTGGGGAGCACCTCGCGGCTGGAAGGCCGCCGCGGACCCACGGGCACGTCCGGGCAAAAGCCCTCGAGCTCCTCGGGCCGACGGCAGGGTGCGACCCTGCGACGCCAGGATCCCGGGGCAAGGGAGCCTCCGAGCCCTGCTCTGCGGTACGGCGCCCGGGCGGCCGCGCCAGCCCCGGCGAGCGCTCGGCGCGCTGCGCGGAGGGCGCCCCGCGCGGCGCCCCGCCGCCGACGGCCGTGGCGCCGCCGCTGTCGCTCTGCGCGGCGGCGTCCGCCAGGCGTGGCCGCGGCGGCGGCGGCGGCGCGCGGCTGCCGTCGCTCTGCGAGGCGGCGTCCGCCAGGCGCGGCCGCGGCGGCGGCGGCGCGCGGCTGCCGTCGCTCTGCGCGGCGGCGTCCGCCAGGCGCGGCCGCGGCGGCGGCGGCGCGCCGCCGTCGTCGCTCTGCGCGGCGGCGTCCGCCAGGCGCGGCCGCGGCGGCGGCGGCGTGCCGCCGCCTTCGCTCTGCGCGGCGGCGTCCGCCAGGCGCGGCCGCCGCGCGGGGCTGGTGGCCGCCGTCTCGCACTGGGCGGCCGCGTCCACCAGCAGCCCTCGGAGACGCGGGGCCGCCTCCGTGGCGCCCGCGGCCTCGGCAACGGCCTCGGCGGCGGCGCCGTGGGGCGCGGCGGGCGGAGCGTCGGCCTCAGCGTCCCACTGCGGGGCGGCGGCGACCGCCGGCGCCGGCTGCAGGCGCAGCGCTGGCGTCGCAGGGGCCGCGGCGGCTGCGGCCCCGACGGCGGGAAGGGCGGCGGCGTCCGCCGGCGCTGGCGCCGCCTCGTGCGCATCGTTCCAACGATCCCCTGCAGTGGCGTGGTCATGGTTCCACTGGCCGATTCCCCCCCCTGGCGGGGATCTGTGCCGCTCCCTCTGGGCTGCGCGGGGCACATCCCCAGCTGGGGGGGGGGGATGGTGGAGCCGAGGTGCCATGGCACAGTGGGGATGGGGGTCGGTTAGACGATACTGGGCCTCAGCCTCCGCGGCCAGGCCGGCGGCGATGACGCGGGCGACACCGGGGCCCACGGCGGCGCCGAGCCGCGCGACGAGGGCGCAGTTCGAGGCCGCCAGCACGCCCGCACGCGCCCTCGCGCCCTCCAGCCGCTGCGCGAGCTCGAGCACGGCCAGCTCGAGGCCCAGCCCGCGCGCCGCGGCCTCGTCCTTCGCGCGTCCGGCGGCGCGCAGGCATTGCTCGATCAGCTCCTCGCGCCAGCGCGGGTGGCGCGCCAGCCAGGCCGCCTTCCCGGAGACCCGATGTTAGGTAATCGCATGTGAGCCCGACGCCTGCAGGTCAGATCTCAGAAACGCCTGCTTGGGGTGTGCAGCCACATGAACCCCAGCAGGGGTGTCCGATACCCCAGCGTCGATTGGACCCGTGGGCGTAATGTGCGCACATAGTCGCAGAGATGTACGGCTGTTTCTAAAAAAAAGCAGAGCCGCACCTAGAAATCCCGCCTCTTCCCCTGCAGGGCCGCTTTTTCGCCCCGAGCCGGTTTGCCGACCGGCCATGGGCCCAGCGAAGCCCCCCATGGGGCCGAAAACAAAAAAAACGCGGTTTCAATTACGATGGAAGACTTGGTTTTCGGCACATGCCCTGAGATTATGGCGTCGGATTTATTTTGCAACGGGCGTGTTCGCCCAGCTTCGGGCACCAGGACCCTCACGAATCGACCTGGTTCAAAACATGCAGCAGAAAACCAAGTTGTTGGTGTGCATGTGCGTCTATGTCTATATGTGTGTGTGGACCTATATGGAGATTAGATGCGCACTTAGTATATGTATATATATATATATATATATATATATATATATATATATATATGATACACCTACTTATATACGTGTGTGTTCTCCGAAGAGTGATTGCACTTGGGCTTCTTACGCGTGTTCTGAAGAACCGGGCTGTCTGTGCGGTCTGGTCTGGCGGCTATGTGGCCGCCGTCGCCGCCCGGTCGCCGCCCGTCGTGTGGGCAGTGTCTTCTGTCAAGCGGCTATGTGGCCGCTGTCGCCGCCCCGTCACCGCTCGCCACCGCCGATCAATCCCACCAGCCCTTTGGGCGTGAGTGGTTTAGGGAGCCCGCTCTGTTCTCAACCCCCCTTCTTCCCCTTTGGGGAGGGGTTTACCTCCCCCTACCCCCTCCCCCTGGGCCTGGAGAGGGCGCCCCGCGGGTGGTCAGAGGTGTCTTTTTCGACTCCTGGGAGGGCTAAAAAACTACGACCCTCACGAGGATTCTGGCCCCGACGGGGGGGGCGGAGAAAAAACCCTCCCTCTTCTTTGAAGACAAAATCATTGATTTTACTACGGTGTTGGCCCCATTTTGGCCTTCTGAGGGGGCAGCGCTCATTAAAGTTCCCCTCTTCCTTCAAGGCAAAATCATTGATGTTACGAAGGTTTTGGCCCCATTTTGCCCTTCTGAGGGGGCAGCGCTCATTGAAGCTCCCCTCTTCTTTGGTCCATTCCCTCCAAGATGGCCCCAAGAAGCGCCCAGGAGGCACCAAGAGGCCCCAAAATGGCCCCAAGAGGCCCCCAGGAGGCCCCCAAGAGGCCTCCAAGAGGCCCCCAAGATGCCCCCAAGAGGCCCCCAAGAGGCCCCAGAGGCTCCCCCGAGGCACCCAAAACGCTCCTGGAAGCCCCTGGGGCCGCCAAGAGGCCCCCAAGACGCCCCAAACGGCCTCCAAGAGGCTCCCAAGAGGCCCGAAGAGGCTCCCCCAAGGCACCCAAGACGCTCCTAGAAGCCCCTGGGGCCGCCAAGAGGCCCCCAAGACGCCCCAAAAGGGGACGAGGTGCCCGAACGCCTCACGCCACGAGGAGCCCGAACGACTCACACCAGGACGAGGGGCCCGAACGACTCACACCACGAAGAGCCCGAACGACTCACACCAGAAGGAGGGGCCCGAACGACTCACACCAGGACGAGGCGCCCGAACGACTCACACCACGAGGAGCCCGAACGACTCACACCACGACGAGGGCCCCGAACGACTCACACCACGAGGAGCCCGAACGAGTCACACCAGGAGGAGGGGCCCGAACGACTCACACCAGGACGAGGGGCCCGAACAACTCACACCACGAGAAGCCCGAACGACTCACACCAGGACGAAGAGCCCGAACGACTCACACCACGAAGAGCCCGAACGACTCACACCAGGAAGAAGGGCCCGAACGACTCACACCAGGACGAGAAACCCCAAACGACTCAAACCACGAGGAGCGCTTTCTCTCCCTCCTCCTCCGCCTCGTCCTTCTCCCGCTCCCCCCACAAGGAGGATGTACAAGGAGGCGGGAGGAAGGAGTAACAGGGGAGATATGCGGGGCCAAGCGGACACACGCCTGAAAAACACGACTGTCGGCATGCTTCGCAAGAGTTGCTGTTGTGAGATGGGCTGGTGGGGATACGCGAAGCGTAAAGAATTCTCTTCCCTGGAATAAGATTAAGATTTCCCCGTTCTGGCTATCCGCCGCCACTTTCGCATCGCAGTTTAAGAATTCACACATGTTTCTGCCTGATGGTCCATTTTGAAAATAAACTCGTCTCGACCCAACGGAACTGATATCGGCCCCTCCTCATCCTTTGCAAAAGCTACTTTGCGCGCGCACTCGTTTGTCACAGTAGCATGAGAGCATGAGTTCCAAGAGCCCACTGCAACACAAAAAGAACAAGATGCGCACGCGCGCGACGTCGAGCGCGCATGCCGAAATCCATAGAAAGCCTTACGCGTCGTAAATTTTGCAATATCGAATGTCTTACCAGCACAGGTATATGTTCAAAACAAGTTTGTACCATTCGGAAAACCTTCGGCTGCCAACCTGTTTCCGCAAAGTGTTGGCAAGCGGGCTTCGCGCGCGGGCATGTCGAGATTGTTCTAACGCCATTGCGCGCGTTCTGTCGCAAACGTGCGTTTGAAACAAATTAAACAAAGTGCGCGCGCGTCGTCGCGCGCGCAAGCGGAAACCATTCAAAAACCTCAGATGTTGTAAAGGTTGAAAACCAAATGTCCCGAAAACATACAAAAAACACATGTAGTTTCGCAATGACAGTTTTCAAACAAGCCTGACCCTCGCGTTGTTGCGAATCTCTTTCGTATCTAAAAACCATAAGGTTGCCAACGTTGTCATGGAATGTTGCGAAACGGGCCTCTCGCGCCGCACGCCGAAATCACTCGAACGCCCTTGCGCGCGTGCTGGGGGGGCACGATCCATGTCAAATAACACCATGCGGGCCATTCTCGCGCGTCGGCTGCGAGGGCGCGCATGTCGAAGTCCTGCCAAAACCTTCATCATGGACGCGGGGCGCCGTCATCGTCGCCGGCGTGGTCAGCATCGGCGCCGACACTGGCCGTGCCGTCGTCATTGTCAACATCGTCACCAGCATCGGTACTATCATCATCGCGTCGGCCGTTGCCGACATTGCAATGGTGCCGCGCCAGCCCAACTCGCACTGAAGTGCCAGCTGGGTGTGCCCAGCGGTCAGCGCCAGCGCGGTCACGTCGGTCGCGCCAAACTAGTTGGCCGTTGCGCGCGCGTGCATACGCGGGCTGGTGCGGCCGCGGAGATGCACCAGCCAACACCAAGCACTCATCGCAATCGCCACCGCATTGATTTTGCAAACCAAGTTGCGGGTGGGTGGGTGGAACGATTGCGCGAGCAGTGGAGAGGACATCCTCAAGTTAAACAACGTAGATGGCAAAGCATGACCTTGTTTCAAGCCCAAAAATAAGATCTACACCCCCCGAAGCCGGGATTCTGGCCACCCAGGGGGCGTACAATTTACAGACGAGTTTGTCCCACCGTCCATTCTAGCTATGGGCTCATGTCATGCCATTCCAACCAGGTTCGACACCCGCCACCATCCTCTGCAACATCAACGCTATGCGCGCACACTCGTTTATCAAAATTCATCAGTTCCCAACAAACATTGACAACGAAACGGAAACGAAACCCACACGCACGCGTCGTTGCTCGGTGTCGTAAGGGTTTCGAAAACGAGCCCCGCACACATATGCAAAACGAATGGTTGCGCAGCAGGATATTTCGAAAAAGGGTCTTCGCTTGCGCCCTTGCGAATTCACAAAAAGTGCTTCCGCAGTTTCATAACATACAGCCAAACGGGCTTCTCGTGCGCGCATGTCACAATGAATCGGAATCCTTTTTTGCGCGCGTGCTGGAAAGGGGGGCGCGATACCAGTCACATGATACCATGCGGGGACCTCGCGCCCGTGGACCGCACGCGCATGTTGAAATCTTCCCAACACATTCATCACCAGCACGTACCATCATTGTCATCGGCGGGATCAGCAACGGCCCCGTCATTGGCCATGCCGTCGTCATCGTCATCGTCGTCGCCAGCATCGCTACTATCATCATTGTGTCTGCCTTTGGCGACGTCGCCATGCTACCGCGCCCGCCCTGATCACCGACTCGCAATCAAGCGCCAGTGCGCCAGCGAGGCCTGCGAGACGCGCTGGGCAGTGCCCGGCGGTCAGCGCCAGCGCGGCCGTGTCGGTCGCGCCACACTGGCTGGGCCGATCTGGGCGCGAGCCTGCGCGCGCTAGCGCGGCCGCGGTGATGCGCCAACCAGCGCCAAGCAGTCATCCCAATCGCCACCGCTGCGGGCGTGTGGGTGGGATGTTTGCGCGAGCAGCGGCGTTGACAACTTCAAGACCGGCGGGGCGAACTGCACCACATAGGTTGCACAGTATGGGTTCAATCACACTGATTGCACACTATGGATTGCACTATATAATTTGCATAATATGGGTGGCACCACGTCTATTGCACCATAACGATCGCTCCACATAATTTGCACAGTATGTAGATCGCAAGGCATATACTGCCTTGCCCAACACATATTGCACAACATAAGACCCACAATCGAGATGACAACACATAGGTTGCACAACATATGGTGCTCCGAGTTGTTTGCGCAACATCTGTTAGAGGACCACCGCTTGGGGGTCCACCCTGGCTAACACATGTCTCTATGTATACAAACACATCATGGAACTATGGTGCCTGGGCCTCCACCCCTGGAGTGCCCTCGGCGAAGCGCCGCTACGGGAGAGCATGTCGGGGCGGGATCACCTCCACGCGCGAGCCACGAACAAAAACAAAAAACCGTGCAACAAAACCTCGACTGGAGCCCTGGAACTTGTTTTTCTGCACTTCTCGGCCTGGATCGATCCACCAGGGTCCTGGGGCCCGAGACAACGAGGCAAACTCGCCCGTTGCGACCAAATCTGACGCCATGATCTCTGGGTCCATGGTGAACTCCGCATCGAGCATCGTGCATGCAGTCGGACCTAGGCCAGACACGCATCCGTCAAGAACATGAGACCCTCCGCCGGCCAAGACGCACAGGACATCCAAGGGCACCCACACGAAGAACACGAGGGCACCCTCCCCGAGCCGACCTCGACCTTATACCTCGGCCCGACTGTAATTCATTACGTTCGCTCTCTGGGTGCGAGGTGCCTCCGTTCTCCGGGCGCCACCAAGGGCACTGCCCCCCGGGCGCCGCGCACGACGCCTCGCCAGACCGCCCCCGCCGGGAGCGGCCCGAGAGCCTCCCCGGGGAGCCCCCGCGGAGGCCTTCCGAGGAGGCCCCTCCCTCCCTCCGCCCCTGCCTCCTCTGGAGGACGAGGAGGACGAGGGCACGAGGACGAGCACGTTGCGTCGCATCTGCGGGCGGCCCTCTCTGCCCCATCGCGCCAGCGAACCGCCTCGAGCCCGCGCCGAGTCCGCGTGGAACAAGACAGTCCCGCGTCGGATCGGCGTCGGACCCACGCCGGCTCCGTGCCGATCCCGCGCCGGAAACCCGCCTCGGGCACAGGACGGGACCGCAATTGGCAGGATAGACAAGGCCCCCCGAGGATGTAACGTAAAGCACGGATCGGCGGCCGACCCTCCACCTTCATCATCCATACCTTCCGACCTCTGCGGAAGGCGCGGAAGGTGATGCATTGAAACGATGGAAGGCCTCAGGAAACGCAAGAAAAGCCAGCGTTCCACGAAGCGCAAGAGTGTGGAAGGTCAGCACGGAAGGTCTGGAAGAATGAGGGCGAGGAACGGCCGTGATCCGCCGGGCATCCCACCCAGGTTTTTATTTGCTAGAAACAGCACGGCGCAAGGGTTTTTGGTCCTTTTCGGCCTCCAGGGGCCCTCGCCGGGCCCCAGGGCTGTCAAAGAACGGCTCAGGACGAAAACCGGTCCGGGGGAAAAGGCCGGGGCTTCTGGGGAACGCTTCCCAGATGGGCGAGGGGAAGGCGGGGGGCGAGGATGATCGCTGGAAGGCCGCCTCCGCCGCCGCCCCGGCCTCGGAGGCCTGCCGCGCGGCAGCGGCCTGCGCGGCGAGCAGGCGTGCCGCCAGCGCGTCGCGGCCGCCGCGGGCCTCGGCCAGCTCGGCGCGCAGGCCCGCGGCAGAGGCCTCGGAGCGCAGCAGCCGCGGGCTGAGGACGCCGAGGGGGTGTTCCTCGGGCAGCTGCTGTAGGCGTGCATCGCCGGCGTCGTCGTCGTCGTCGACTTCGCCGTCGTCGTCGTCGTCGTCGACTTCGCCGTCGTCGTCGTCGTCGTCGTCGTCGTCGTCGTCGTCGTCGTCGTCGTCGTCGTCGTCGACTTCGTCGTCGTCGTCGTCGTCGTCGTCGTCGTCGTCGTCGTGATCGTCGTTGTCGCGATGAGACGGGGCGAGGCTGTCAGAGGAGGAGGAGGAGGAGGAGGAGGAGGAGGAGGAGGGGGAGGAGGAGAGGAGGAGGAGGAGGAGGAGGAGGAGGAGGAGGAGGAGGAGGAGGAGGAGAGGAGGGGAGGGGAGGAGGAGGAGGAGGAGGAGGAGGAGGAGGAGGGAGGAGGAGGAGGAGGAGGAGGGGAGGGGGAGGGGAGGGAGGAGGAGGAGGAGGAGGAGGAGGAGGGAGTGGGCTCTCGAGCCCGTTTTGACATCATCCGCGAGAAGGCCCGAGAAAGGCCCCGCAACACGTCGCGGCTGGCGCTGCGCCGTCCGGGAAGGAAAGGGGCCACCTCCTCCTCCTCCTCCTCCTCCTCCTCCTCCTCCTCCTCTTAGGCATTCCCAGACGGCGCCGCCGCGAATCGCGACGCGAGTGGCCCCCCCCTCCCGCGATCACGCCTGGAGGATCAAGCATACACATCACCAGAGGATCTGACGTACATCACACGTTACCACATCCAGGCAACGTTGCCTCGAAGAGCTCTGGGGCGGACAGCGAACGTCAGCAGCAGAGCTGCTCAGCAGTGTGCAACTGATGAGCGCCTGTCAAAATCTCACATGTCGCCGCGCCGTTTGTGCTCGACGCGCCCAAGTGGACGACGCCGACACCACGGCAAACCCACGGCAAACCCTGCCTCCCGCGCCCCACGGAGACGCAGCCTGCGCCGCGGCAGCCCGCTGCAAACCCACCGCGCCGGAGGCGGAGTTTGCCCTGGTGTCCGCGGCGCCCTCCCCCAGACGGAAGGCTGCGCGTCGGAACAAACGGCGCGCCAACACATCTACCCTTGAGTCGGACCTGTCACCCTACAGGGTGATTCTCGACGAAAAATAAAAGAAATACCCCAAACTAATCAAAACACTATCCAAAAATAGTCTGGGGACTATTGTTTGAATCTTTTTCGACCTTTTGGGGGTATTCTTGGGGTATCCTTTGGCTCTCGTCGAAAATCCCCCTGTAGGGGGACAGGCCCGACTTACATCTACCCAGAGATCCTGGCGTCCCAACGTCTTCGAGCCAGGCGTCTTCGCCCGGGCCCGCGGGACCCTCGCGCATCGATGCGTCTCGAACGATGTATACGTCGCAAGATGGTCTCCGGAGACCTGGGCGACTTCTCTCGACGTTGCAACTGATTCGCTACGCGGGATCTCAAGGAGGACACGGACCCCACCCACCCTCCACCTCCACCCTCCGAACCTTCCGACCTCCGCGGAAGGTGAGGCATAAATCCTCGAAGCTCATGGACACCTGACGCAAGTCACGGAGAAGCCCGCGCAGAGCCTGTCGGAAAGGGGGCGGAAGGTTTTAGGGCGGCGGGTCCAGAAGGAAGGTTTTAGGTTTTAGGGCGGAAGGTTTTAGGGCGGAAGGTTTTAGGGGCGGAAGGTTTTAGGGTCGGAATGATGGGGGGCGGCAGTCGAAGCCCATCTGGGAAGCGCTCCCCGGAAGTCCCGGCCCTTTTTCCCCCGGACCGGTCTTCAACCCGAGCCGTTCTTTGCCAGCCCTGGGGCCCGGCGACCAAAAACGACCAAAAACCTTGCGCCGTGTGTTTTTTTTTCCCAAACCTGGGGTTGTTGTAACTCAGGTGAACAAAATACAGAACAACTGGTAAAGTTTCAACCATCTCCATAGCCTCACCACTTTCAAAAAAAGTTCCGTGATTTGATGCGACATACCTATTTGAGCAGCGTGCATCGCATTTTGCGATGTATGCATGGGATGCCCGGCGGATCACGGCCGTCTGGTCTCCTCGTCGGCGCCCGCCTCGCCGCCCGGCGCCCGCGGCGCCGGCCTCTCCGGGCGTCCCGCCGCGGAGGCGTCGGCCGGCCTCGCCGCGCGCCGCCCCCATCCGCCGCCCGCCCGCCGCCGTCGGCGCCCGCCGGCGCACGTTGCCGGCCGCCGCCGCCGCCGTCGTTGGCCACGTGGTCGTCGTCGTCGTCGTCGTCGTCGTTGTGGTCGTTGTGGACGTTGTCGTCGTCGTCGTCGTCGTCGTCGACTTGGAGCATCGTCCGTCGTCGTCGTCGTCGTCGTTGTGGTCGTTGTGGCCGTCGCCGTCATCGTTGTCGTCGACTTGGAGCATGTTCGGGGCGACGGCGACGGCGAGGCTTAGATCCAAGAAGAAATCCAGGTGCAAACATCCCCGATCTCAGACAATAAGGTCTTTTCGCAACGTGGACCACCCGGGACCACTCCCAGGTTTGGACCACTTCCCCAAGACCTTAGTGGGCCCTGAAAACGACAGGGCCGTTTTTTACCGGTTCCGTTTTGCCGTTTTTTTGCCGGTTCCGACGCCGTTTTATTACCGGTTCCGTCGCCTTTTTTGACCGCTTCCGGCTCCGGTTCCAATCCTGGAGCCGATTTTGTTGCCGTTTACAGTCGCCGTTTTTTTGCCGTTTCCATTTTCAAGGGACATGTTTTTCGAAACGGTGACAAAACGGCCATGCCGTTTCCGGGGCCCACTAAGCCCAAGACTGCCCCTTTGTCCCTAGCCGTTCTCTCACGGCCCCTAGGGCTGGTGAGCAGAAGCAGGACACACGCCATGGACATAAATTTTTGGCGCTCCGCGCGGACTTCTTGGACCTGCGCCAGACCCCCCCTCCCTGGCGCGCGGAGCGCGCTGGGGGCGGCGCCGGAGGCGCCTCAGGGAGGGCCCAGCGCGGATCCAAGAACTCCGCGCGGAGCCCCGACAGTTCATGTTTATGGAGTCTCTTTCTCTTCTTCTTCTTCTTCTTCGAGTGAGGGCCCTCGGAGGCCGAAAGCGGCACAACAAGAACGCCCGGCGCGGGGGCCGCGAGGATTTCTGGGCCCGTATCGCGCGCCCCGACTCGACCCTAAGGTTAGGGTGGACATGTCTTCCTACAGACGGATATGGAAAGAAAAACAAGCATGGCCAAACAGAAAATAACCAACATAGTCAAGAGAGCAGAAAAATGGGTCACCTGACAATGTTTCTGCTACTCTTGAGCTTTCCTCCTGTAGAGGGACATGCCCGACTGACGGCTGGGCCCGATCCTTGCTGCTCAGGGCTAAGATCCCCGTCTGGGATCCACTTCCGCGGGGCCAGGCAGCGGGCCCCCGAGCCCAGATAAAGGCAAGACGCTGGAGGCGAAATCGGCGTCGTCGTCGTGCTCCTGCTCCTCCTCCCTCCCGTCGTCGTCGTCGTCGTCGTCGTCGTCGTCGTCGTCGTCGTGGTCGTCGTCGTCGCGTCGTCGTCGTCGTCGCCGTCGTCGTGTAGAGGGACATGCCCGACTTAGCCCTCTGGCGGTGGCGCTGGCGGAGGCTCGCCTCTCGGGGCCTGATGAAGTCGGGCCTCCCCACCCCCCTCTCGGCGAGGCGCGGCTGCTGCAGAGCATGCCGAGGCGGGAAAACCTCCAAGAACGAGCGAATACCCCTCCTCCTCCTCCTGCTCCTCCTCCATCCACCAACTCCTCCTCCTCCTGATCATGCTCCTGCTCTTGCTCCTGCCCCTGCTCCTGCTCCTTTCCTGCTCCCCCTCCCTCTCTCCTCCTCCTCTCCTCCTCCTCCTCCTCCTCCTCCTCCTCCTCCTCCTCCCTCCTCCTCCTCCTCCTCCTCCTCCTCCTCCTCCTCCTCCTCCTCTCCTCCTCCTCCCCCTCCTCCCCCTTCCCTCTTCCTCCTCCTCCTCCTCCTCCTCCTCCTGCGGAAGACTGCCCGAATATCATATGTTCCGTCCGCGGCACCAGCCCCAAGAGGTCCCGACCCCTTCCCTGAGGACGTTCTCTCAGCTTGGGTCCGTTATTGATGGCCCTGGGGCCCGGAAACGGCCCCCGAGGGCCGCAATCGAGGAGCACACGCTGGCCGACAAAACTCATGCAGTCGGAAAATTGGGGCTCGACCCTCGGGCAGTGCTGCCCAATGAACTCCTCGGCATGAGAGAGAAGGTCCCTGGCTGAAACGCCTGCTTGACGCTGGGGATTCCCTAAGACCGGCTGATGATCCGTCTTTCTTTAACGGCCCTGGGGCCTGCACGGTTTCCCCCGGGCCATAGGCGACCCGAGGGTGAGGAGAAGGAGGTCGAGGAGGAGGAGGAGGAGGAGGAGGAGGAGGAGGAGGAGGAGGGGGGGGGAGGAGGAGATGGAGGAGGAGGAGGAGGAGGAGGAGGAGGAGGAGGAGGAGGAGGTGGACGGGTCGCCTAAGCCCTTCGGAGAAACCCTCCACCAGGGGCAAGGGGATAACGACCAAGCCCTGGGGCAGTGGCATCGGCAGTGGCGGTGGCATCGACGATGCGGCTGCCAGGGCCTCGCGCACGGCCGCTCCTGCAACAACTCCTGCCGCAGCAGTGCCGCGTCCCGGGCCAGCGACGCCGCGTCGTCCGAGCCCTGGTGGGCCTCTCGGATGCCACCGCGCGTCGACGTCGTCGTCGCCACCGCCGCCGCCGCCGTCTTCTCCGTCGCCGCCGCCGCCGCCGCCGCCGTCACCGTCGTCGTCGTCGTCGTCGTCGTCGTCGTCATCGTCGTCGTCGTCGTCGTCGTGGTCGTCGTCGTGGTCGTGGTCGTCGTCGTGGTCGTTGTCGTGGTCGTCGTCGTGGTCGTGGTCGTCGTCGTCGTCGTCGTCATCATCGTCAGCGGCGTCATCGTCGTCGTTGTCGGCGGCGGCGTCGGCGGCGTCGTCGTCGTCGGCTGCGGGCGGCCGCGTCGGCGTTGGCGTCGGCGTCGGCGTCGGCGTCGGCGTCTTCGAGGATACAGATTCGAGGATCGATGGTTCGGAAGTTCCACCCTCTCCCTGCCACGACTGGACCTCCGCGCCGGAGCCTTGGTTAAAACGGACTGCATGAGAGGCCCTGGAGTCGTTTTGTTTTTTGTGGGGGGGTAATTGTCGTCGTGACCGCCGTCTTTGTAGATGTAGAGTTCGCCGCCGCGGCCGCCGCCGCGGCCGCCGCCGCGGCCCGCCGCCGCCCCGGCCCCGCCGCCGCCACCGTCGTCGTCGTCGTCGTCGTCGTCGTCGTCGTCGTCGTGGTCGTCGTCGTGGTCGTCGTCGTGGGCGTCGGCGTCGTTGTCGGCGTCGTCGTCGTAGCCGCCGTCTCAGACTTTTGGAGCTCCACATGTTTCTGAAAGTTCTCGCTGCTTCATCGAAAGCGTCTCGACGCGGGGTGCTCTTTAGAGAAGCTGCGCGTCGCCGAGAGCAACATTCGGGGAGCGCCCGAGATCGCCCCGAACGGCCACGAGAGGCCCCAGTTAGGACACGAACGCCAGATCGCCGACGATGCCGACGACGACGACGACGACGACGACGACGACGACGACGACGACGACTTCGAACCCGACGTCGACGCCGACGCCGACGCCGACGCCAACGCCGACGACGCCGACGACGACGTCGCTTTCGCCCCCAACGTCTTTCCTCGATGTGGGCGCGGGGGCCCGCTGCCTGGCCCCCTTGATGGGGTCCGGGTAGATGGGGTCGGAGGATCTCGCCGCATCGCCGATACATCGGCGATGCATCGGCGATGCATCGGCCATGCATCGGCCATGCACTGGCGACGTCGGCGATACGTCGGCCATGCACTGGCGACGTCGGCGATACATCGGCGACGTCGGCGTGGAGAAAAGTGGGCCCCACGTCGGCGACGTCGGCGACGTCGGCGAGGTCGGCGACGTCGGCGAGCGGCATCGCTGATGCATCGCCGACGCATAGGCGATGCGGCGCGATCCTCCGACCCCATCTGCTCCGACCACAACTGGGTGGCCCAGATCTTAGACCTGAACAACGAGGATCGAGCCCAACCCCGTTGTCCGTAGCACCAGCAAAAAAACCCGGGGGGGGGGGCTCCGAGGGATGTCGTTTGCACCCCAGGGATACATTCATTCCAGGGGAGGTCCCTTCAGGAATCGCATTTGGATCTTAGGAATATAAAGGAATCCTTTAGCATTCCCAGGAATCCGAAGGGGACCTTGAGGATCCTATTCGGCTCCAGCGGGGATTCTTGAAGAATTCGGTCTGAATCCGCGCATCCCTCATGAGTTGGCAAGAATCCTCTAAGAATACTCCTGCAGGATTCTTGGGGATCTTCAGAACTCCGGGGGGCCGAACGATCTCTCAGGAATCCTCCCGAAAACGTTTCTAGGCATCCTCCAAGAATCCTTCACAAACTTTTCAGGAAGCCCTGGGAACCTTCACGAATCCTTCAAGCATCCTGCGGGAATCTTCGGGATTTCCACGAGAATCCAACGGAATTCATCCAGAATCCTGCGAAAAGCCGATTAGAATCCGATTGGGGTCTTATTGGGATCGTAGTTTGATCTTGGCGGGGTCCCGCACTGAGAGCAGGATGTCACTTCCAGGGATGGAGAATTACATAATTTCGCGGAATTGTTGTTAGTGGGTAATCGCAAGTCATGGCGACTCTGGGTGAAGTGGTCGGGGCCTCTGGAACCGCTGGGACAACTCATGGCCCCGGCGACGTCCCCGACAGAAATCCCGCGCCCCGAAAATGCGAGGCGGCCGAGTTGTCGCCATCATTTTGCAGCCGCGTGCACTGTTCTGGGCTTCGTCGATTCGGAAGGGCTCAGGACTAAAAAACCAGCTCTTGACGTTCGAAGCCCTGGAAATTTCAGGAAGTCTGGCAGCTATCAATGCGTTTCTCCTGTTGAAGGGGGAAAGCAAACCTACCTCGCTTTTGACCACCCTCGCTTCCAAGAGATACCAAACGATGCCAAATTGCAGCCTGTACTGGTCAGGCCGCTTGACGAGGAGGCGCGTGGTATGGCTTGGTTTTGCCTGGAAGCGAAATCGCGGTAGGTAATTCACGCTCTGATGTTGACCCAGTGAGAGTACGTGACACGGGATGAAAGAAAGGCCCGCCGAGGGCTTTGCCGACACTCGGTGTGAGCC
>CAUYUJ010017621.1:145000-150000 GCA_963575745.1 Prorocentrum cordatum | reverse complement strand
TGCCACGCTTTCACCTCCCTGTCCGCATGGCTGCTAATACTCTACTCATGGGTGCAGCAATGCTGCCAGCATCTATGTCAGTGCGTACGTGAGGGTGGGACTCATCAAACGTGAGGAACCCAAACTCACCCACCGTCAAGGTTGAAAAGTTGCGCAACAACTCGTGTTCCTCAGTAAAAAAATCCCCAGGCTGAGATGAGGCATATGCTGTCCCGTGTGAGTCCAGCGCAACGTCAACCAAGCAAGCAACGCCTCTGCCACATTACGATAGTCCGTGCATCTATCACACCTGCGTTATACGCCCTCGGAAATATCGAAAGGTGATGTCATCTAAGGCTGCGACACAAGGAACGATGAGCCACGTAGCACACGATCGACCACACTCCTCAACTGGCGGGTCGAGCGGCCATACTATATCCGATGAGGGTGGGGCATCGAAGAATGCACCATACCTGTCGGCGGTGACGTGATCACCCCAGCGTGCCTGAGTTCCCGCCTCCGCGTTGCGAGCCTCAGCAGCCACCGCGCCCTCGTGCACAGCATCCTGCTCCGCCTTGTCGCGCTCAGCCTGCTCACGCAGTGACTTTGACCTTCCTGGCCTCCTCCTCTGCGGCAGTGCTTGGCAGCAGCCTTCCGGGATCCACTGCCCGCGGCTGCCTTTGCCCCTTCGCCCTCGGTGCCGATATGAAAACTGCCATCCATGCCGCTCGCAGGGTAAGTCTGCCCCTGTGCTGCCTTCAGGGTGCCTTCCAACGACTGCGCCATGCACGTGACATCGGTGCTCGGTGTGCCACTCGACACCAGAGCGATGGCATCGGTGACAGACTTGCCCTGCCCCGCGGCCGCCAACGCAGCGCGGATAAATTGCGACAAGCCCGGTACGAGCATGCTCATGCGAGTGACGAGCCCACACGGATTATTAACCCGTGGGCTTGGCGCGATGGGCACTCCCGCCGGCAGCAGATTCTGCAGTCCTGCTACGAGGCTGAATACCTTGCGGAATAGCTTCTGGGAGCCGTCGAGATCCTGACCAGCAAGCAGCAGCTCGTTGCAGTACCTCATAGGCGCAGGCCCGCGCGTGTTTGGCCCGGTCTCAAAGGTGAAAACAACATCATCCGGCCCCTTTAAGGCGATCCCTGGCACCGTCTGCCACGTGTGCGCGGCAGACAGGCTCCATATCGCCCTCAAGAACGTGGGTGCAGTAGTCCGACCTATGTGCTGGCGGCAAAATGCTGGCTGGAAGGGGTCTGGCTCCGCCCGCGCAGATGCGCCAAATGCCTGAGAATACCCGCTAGACAGATAGCTGCAAAACAAGCGATACCAGGCTGTGGCCACGATCCGCACAAGAGCGCCCAATTCCCCTCGCCCTTTGCGACTGAGTCCGTCTCCGCATAACGCCACGCACGTTGTTCAGTGTCAGGCACCTGCGCCAGCAACTCGGAGTTTGGCGACAGCTGCCCGCGTGGGGCAGTTCCAACCCTACCTGTGGTGTCTCGACCGCCACTCCATATGCCTGCTCAACTGCGCCAACGCATTGACCCAGATAGTCCACACCTCCAAGGCCGTAGGACCCCTCAGCTCTGTTCTTCGTGACGCAATTCTTGAGCAAATCCGCGACAGGATCAGGCACCAAACCGTTTAGGCCGGTAGATATAAAGACGAGGCCATCGCTGCTGTCGGCTGCATCAGCAGTGATATTTGTCCTCGGTCGAATATAAGATGCAGCAGAGAACAGGCGGCGCAGACATGCAGCGCCGCTCTCAGCAGCAGTGCGCAACGTGAGTGCCACACCATCAATCTGGAACTGCTCCTCGATCGGTGAGATCGTGGAGGACAGCGCCGCGGCGCCGAAGTCTGCGAAACCACTCTTGCAATACACCCCAATCGTGCCCTCGACCCCGTCCGTAGACAAAGTCGTCTCAGAGTCAACGCTGAATGCCAGGTGATAGTTGAATGTACCAAACATAGGGATTGCCACACCCGTGGCAACATTTGAATAGTCCACACCTGACATCAAGGACAACAAGAACCAAAACGCTGACGTCGTCTGGCATGACTCCCTCATGCTTCTGATTACGTGCGCAATCATGGGCTGATAGACGGCGGGTGGGTGGTTGGCACCGTCATTCTGCGCAAAAATATTATAGACCTCCTCACCCAGGGTAGACCCAGGTGGGATTGCAGGCGGACCGGTCCAACCACCACCGCCAATATGCAACTGCACGAATGCGATGGCATCGTTGCCGGTGAGTGCTTCCGCGAAAGGCACAACATGAGACCCCACATGCACCAGCTCCCACCGGACCTTGACGTTCACGAGCAAAGGATGCCAGCGGCTCGCATGAACGCAGTGGTCGAATGGCACCGCACCCTGTGAAAAGAGCAGGCAGCCATGTCACACCACCACCCGTACGCGCAACAGCCTCTTGAAACCCATCGGTGCCCCAACTTTGCTCGACCAGCACCAGTAGGGCATCTCAGACGTCTTTAGTGGTCGTGTCAGCTGGATTTATGTACGCACCGGCAACATTATTGGCACCTGGCGGGCACGGGCGCGCTGGTTCAACTATCCACGGAATAAGCCTATCAGAAAAGTGCCAGCACGCACCGTTCCGCTCATGTGGCACAACACCACAATAGGGCCTGCACGCCGTCCAAATTGCCATAGGTGCACCATCCGAAAGATGTGTGGTGCGCGGATTGCGAATCGGTATCAAGCTGAAAACCAATGCGCCGCGAGCTTGCGCAGCATTGGCGAAGGACGTGAAGGTAGCTGTGGATTCAGCCAACATGCTGGGCCAGAGCTCGGCCAAGACTGCTGACGCAGCCTGCGGCGATAATGATCTGGTTGAATTGAGCACCTGGCGGGCCACACCAGGCCACGCAGCATGCAGGACGTGGTCTGCGCCAGCGGCGGTGGACTCACCATGTGCAAGCAGGCGCATGAATACACATGTCCTGCGATCACTCGTGTACCAGCACCAGATACGAAATTGTGCAACCCATCGATCACTGCCTTGTTACGACTTGGGAGCAACGACTGAATACCGCGCCTCATCTACTCCCTATCCTGCACAACGGTGCTCGAAACCTCTGTGTGGCTGACTACCGTATAAGCGCGCAGGTTGGCCACCAATGGCGGCCGGAAGACGAAGCCGTAGATGGAACGATTGCCAGTTTCCTTTTCCCAGGAATTGCGAAGCTCGTGACTCCCGCGCGAACAACCTAATGTTAGCATACCCGCCACCCTGAGCAGCGTTGGGGCCACCACCACTACCAAACATGCGGAAATTTGGCCTCGTCTCGGGGCCGCCGATCGCCATATCCGAACTTGGTACGATGTGCTTGTTTGATAAGTCGCTTGCTGAGTCCGTGTAAGCGAGCTTGAAGCCGTTGCGAATCTTCTCAGCCATCGACCGCCCCGCAGAAGGTGCCGCAACTTCGTCCTTCGCCCAGACGTGGCCAGAGCGGCGCGGGAGGCTGGTGGGGAGCAGCGCTGCATGGTGCCAGAGTGATGTTTCTGGACAAAGAAACATGGTGCCAAACTGTGTCTTGTAGGGCGACGAAATCTATACATATCCACTGCTCCCAGGCCAGGCCCATCCTCAACCCCGCAGCGGTGTATACGCCACGCCCTCCTGGCTTGGCCAGGAGGGCGCATACACAGCTCCTGGGTTCAAGATGGGCATGGTCAGGGAGCAGTGGATATGTATAGATTTCGTCGCCCGATCTTGAGGCTCCCTAGGCGTTCGAGGGTCTGTTTGGCGTTCTCTGCGGTCCCAATGGGCTGCCAATCGCCGAGATCGCGGCTTCGCGCCTTGCGCGGCACGGAGGGCCCGCGCGTCGTGGACTGCGAGAGCGCTGCAGACAGGCGGGGCCGCGCACTCATACGTTCAGTCCGAACGGGAGTGCCGATCCGTCCACGAGCGAGCGCAGCTTGCCGGGCTGCCTGCTGGAGCCAGAACGGCGACGGACGGAGGAGGGAGGAGGGAGGAGGAGGAGGAGGAGGAGGCGGAGAAGGATGAGGATGAGGAGGGAGGAGGAGGAGGAGGAGGAGGAGGAGGAGGAGGAGGAGGAGGAGGAAGAGGAGGACGGGTCACCAAAGCCCTTCGGAGAAGCCCTCCACGTCAGTGGGCCCTCGCATGGCCTCTGGACCGTCAGAGGACGACGTGGCCAGAGCGGCGCGGGAGGCCCGTGGGAAGCAGCGCTGCATGGTGCCCAAATGATTTTTTTTTGACAAAGGAACATGGTGCCAAAATGTGTCGTGAGGCTCCCTAGGCGTCCGAGGGTCTGTTTGGCGTGCTCCTGCGGCCCCAAGGGGCTACCAATCGCTGAGATCGCGGCGTCGCGTGTTGTCGCAGCGGGCCGTTTGGCCATGTCTCGGGCCCGGGACCCTCGCGGATCCATTGGCCTCAGGAGATGCTAAAGATGTTCACCATTGTGGACTATGCGGTGCAATCTAGGTCGCGCAAAACATATGTATACATATGCTCTCATCTGTGTGGTGCGATACATGTGGTGCGTAGGTATGTAGTGGAATATCTGTAGGGCAACTACGTCGTGCGGTAAACATATGGTGCAATGCAAGTGGTGCAGTGTATGTGATGCACTCTGCCTGGTGCAATATAGGTGGTGTAAGCTACGTGTGCAATATATGCTGGACAATGTAGGTCGTGCGCTCTCCGCGGTGCAATCCACCAGGCGCAGCCGATGTGACGCTATATGTATATATATATATATGTGATGCAGTCTATGTGGTGCAATCTATCTGGTACGATCTACGGGGCTCACACAAACACACTTGCAACCTGAATGCAAATGCAAAGGGCGGCCACAAGCCGGCCAGGCCAGCACACAGGGCCAGGCGGCGGCGGCGACGGGTGGCGGCGGGCGGCGACGAGCCGCGATGGGGCGGCGACTCGGCGGTTACAAGCCGGCCCGGCCGCCACCCAGGCCCAGCTCCATGTAAAGAAAACCCAAACCCCTAGATGCAAGCTCTG
>CAUYUJ010017621.1:97500-140000 GCA_963575745.1 Prorocentrum cordatum | reverse complement strand
GGATCTTCCCGCGGCTTGTCGAATACATTTTTCGGACGCAACAGGGCCGCAAGACGGGCCAAGAGGGCCCCAAGAGGCTCCAAGACGGTCCAAAAAGGCCCCGAATCGACGAAGGGATCGTTCCAAGACGCCCAAGAGGGTCTCTAGACGCTCTCCCCAGTTCGTGGGTGTAGCACGGGGCAGGGGAGCGCAGTCAATGATGAGCATTAGTACGATGCTGGTGATGATGCTGATGACGGTGACGATGATGAGGTTGGTGATGGCACTGATGGGGCTGACGATGTTTATGATGATGCTGATGATGACGACGATGGTGACAATAATGATGAGAATGCGGATGATGATGCTCAGGATGATGGCCGTGATGGTTGTGATAATTATGGCGATGGGGACGATGGCTGTGATGATGACGGCGCTGAGGATCAGGACGGTGATGCTGATGCTGGCGATGATGTCGGTGGTGGTGTCGATGCGAATGATGCTGATGCTGGTGGTGATGATGATGATGCTGGTGATGGAAATGGTGATGCTGATGGTGGTGAAAAGACGAATCATGACGATGACATAATGAATTGTTTGCTCCACGACCGGCCCCTCCATGGTAGAGCCTGGCGGCCCCCAAGGGCTCCAGCGACGCCAGCCCGCTATCAGAGCTCTGCCGGGCGCGGGCCAGCCCCGTCGTCCGGCGGTGGACAAACCTCCCTTTATAAAGGGAAATTAGGACACACAAATAAATACACACAAATAAAAATAGTCCCCATATTTTCCTATATTTTCTGGGTTTTTGTCTTCCCGCCCAATTCCCATATTTTCCCATATTTTCCTGGGAATCGACGATTAATTGTGTCTGTGTGTTTTTTCCCCTCCTGACTTTAGTAAACGTCCCCTAATGAAAACGGCCTGGGACCGAAACCGACGGACCTGGACCCGCCAAAATGACGGCCGCGACGCCCTCTCGCGAACCGAAAACGGCCAATGCCTCACCCGACGTGTCAGGATAGGAGGTCTGTCCACCCCCGAGTCGTCCAGGTGCGGGGCTGCAAACCCGGCCCAGCTCGCCCGCAGCGCTCCGGTCGCCTGCTGGCAGCGGCGGCAAGTGAGCCGGCGGAGGGGGCCCAGGACTGGGACTGTCCGCCGCGGCCGGCCGCGGCCAGCCGCCGCGCGACACCGTCGGCGCCGGGCTCTGCAGACTGGCTATCGGCAGGGCCCGGACTGCCTGGCTTCAGCTGCGAAAGCAAGGCTCGGGGGCCACGTGCAAACCCTACCCCCACCTACTACGACTTCTGAAGGGGAGGGTGGGGTTCACTTCGCTCGGGAGCTCCCGAGCGAAGTGAACCCCACCCTCTCCCTCAGAAGTCGCAGTCGGCAGGGGTAAGGCTCGCATGCGGCCCCCCACAGGCCCGGCAGGGGCCGCGGAGCTCCGTCGGCTCGCCCAGCTCTGCGCCGCGGCCCCGCCCGCCGCGCCCAGCAGCTGCCGGTCTCGCCGCCTCGACCGGCTCCGTGGGCCAGGCGTCCGCCTCTCTGGCGGGGAGCGGAACGCCCGCGGCTCGTGCCGGGCGCTGTTGTCGCAGCAACCCAGAAACATGCGGCGTCCTCGTCCACCGCGAACCATGGCACGCTCGCGTGGAGCATCCGGGCGGCTCGCCACAAGACCTGGACGCCAATGGTGCCCTCAGGCCCTCCAGGGGATAGCTGGTGACCCCGCACCCCGCGGCGCCCGTGGCCGCGCAGCGCCTGCGCCGCCATCGCCGACAGCATCACGCTGGTCTCCGGGTGCTCACGGTCCCATGCCAAACAGAACATTGACCAGTACGTGACATCTTGCGCCCGCAGCTCGGCCTCGTGCGCCTGGGACCCCCCTGCTTCCAGCGGAACATTGCGTCGCTGCAGCCCGCAACCCGAGCCGGTTGCCGCGGAGCTCGCAATCCCAAGGCAGCGGCAGCGACCCAGAAGGGCCGCTCAGGTCAGGATGTCCGCGGAGCGGAGCGTTGGAGTTCAGGGAATGGGCCCGACGGTTTCGGTCACCGCGGCGGGGCCTGCCGACTGCCCCAACCCGCGCACTGCGCCCCAGACGTCGTAGTGCCCTCCGGCGGCCTCCGGCAGCGTGCAGCCACGGGTGAGGGAGCCAGTCGCCCCAAGAGAGGCGCCGCCCCGAGCGCAGAACGCGGCTGGGGACCGCGACCGCTGGGGACCGCGACCGCGGACGCGTCCGCCGCACTATGGCGAACGGACGCGCCGCGCGTCGCCCCAGAGGTCAACCAAAGCTGCGCTATGGCAAGCAGAGGAGACACCCTGGGCGGACGCCCTACCCCCAGAGTGCCACTATGGGCAGGTAGGGCGCCACATGCATGGCCGGGAACTTGATCTCCCGCCCCGCGGCCAGGCAGGCGGCGCCCGCCCGGAGCCAGACTGCCACCTGGAAGTGGTTCCTGGGCACAGCTGGCCCGCGCGCGCGAAAGCCGCCACAGCCGCTCGTGCGCCACAGATCGGCCGCGCAGTTCAACGAGGCGCCGGCGGCGGTCTGCAGGGCAGGCGCGTCCAGCTGCTCGTGGAGAAGGATCATGGCCGACTGCAAACTGTCTGGCTCGAACTCGGCGTCCTCGGACCCTGCTGGCAGCACTAGACCGTTCCCTGTGAGGCCAGCGCCGCGCTCCTCCTGCAAATGCCCCGTGCAGGGTGCCGCGCGCCTCTGCCGCCTGCTGCGCGAGGTCCTGGGCGCGCAGCGCTGCGACCTCTGGCAGCGACGCTTCGGAGGCCGACTGCGCGTCCGCGGTGTCCGCGCCGTACACGGTGAGCATGTTGGGCGCCCGAGTTATCCGGGGTAACTCAGGCCCAGGGTAACTCGGGTTTGGTTTCCCGAAAAAACAAACCCGAATTAGCCCTCACCCGAGTTACTCCTGATGATTTGGGGCTTTGGACGCCCGAATTATCTGGGGTAGCTCGGGCACGGGGTAACTCGGGCTCGGAATCCCGAAAAACTTATCCGAGATAGCCCTGACCCGAGTTACCCCTGATGATTCGGGGCTCTGATACTTTAAGGGATGACAAAACGACCCTACCCTGGGTTACAAGTGCGTGGTCTGTAAACCTCCTGGGAACCCCCAAAGCCTAGAGCCGCCAGGACGCGGCACATCACGCAGGGTTTACCCTGTCAGCCCAAAGGAGTTTCAGCGCACAGCGCCTCGTAAACCAGGGTAGGGGCGTTTTTTTGAATGCCCTTGATACATGGCGAGCGTGCCCTCGGGCCGAACTCTGGCATCGCTGACGTCTCGCGCGAGCAGGCCCACCAGCCAGCGCAAGTCGACCCGGGACGCCACCGAGGCCGGGAGCGCCATGGCTGCGGCGCGCCGCATCCCGAGCCCGCCCTCCGGGACGCCGACGGCGCAGTGGGCCGCGGACAGGTCGTCCAGCTCCCCGCCGAAGCGCTGGATCGATGAATGGGCCCGAAGCCTGCAGCAAATGCGCCACCTGACACGCGTCGGCACGCTGGCGGAGCAAGATCAGCACCGACGCCGTGTCTTCCACCTGCGCCAGGGCCTCGTGGAGCACGGAGACATCTCCGGTGGCCCGGCGAAACCGGACAGCTGGATGTGCATTTCGCCGAAATGGACCCCGAGCTCATGCTCCTGGCGCGATGGGTCGCGCGTGGTGATGGCACAATGATGAGGATGAGAATGAAGATGAGGATGAGGATGAGGATGAGGGTGAGGGTGAGGGTGAGGGTGGTGATGGTGATGCTGATGTTGATGTTGATGATGATGATGATGATGATGATGATGATGATGATGCTGATGATGATGATGATGCTGATGCTGTTGTTGGTGATGATGATGGTGGTGGTGGTGGTGATGATGATGCTGCTGATGCTGCTGATGCTTATGATGATGGTGATGATGGTGATGATGATGATGAGGATGCCGATGAGGATAACGGTGGTAATGGTGATGGTGATGATGTTGATGCTAATGATGATGTCAATGATGAAGTTAATGCTGAGGCTGCTGATGATGCTGCTCATGATGATGACGATAACGCTGATACTGATGCTGATGCTGATGATTCCGATTATGGTAATGATGATGATGATGATGATGATGATGATGATGATGATGATGATGACGACGACGACGACGACGACGACGAGGAGGATGAGGAAGAGGAGGAGGAGGAGGAGGAGGAGGAGGAGGAGGAGCCCTGACGCCCTCGCCAGGCACCTGAGAGGCGCCGAAGTAGGGGTCCCAGGGTTTTCAGATTTCTCCTCCTCGATCCTCGATCCTCGACTCCCGACGCCGACGCCGCCGACGCCGACGACGCCGCAGTCACCGTCGCCGCCGCCGCCGCCGCCGTCGCCGCCAGCGTCTGCGCCGTCTTCGTCGTCGCCTCCGCTGCGACGCCGTCGCTGCCGCCATCGTCACCGCCGCCGCCGCCGCCGCCGCCGCGACCTCCGGCGGCGGGGGCGCGCCGCCCCGTCCTCGCGGGCCTCGGCGGGCGCGCCGGGCGCGAGGGGCCGCCCGCCCTCGGCACGCAGGGCCGCGAGCGCCGCCTCCGCCGCCGCCGCGGGGGCGGCGGGGCCCCGGCTGCTCCTCGCGGCGGGGCAGCGCGCGGGCGGCTCGTCGGCGGGCCACTGCCGCTCACGTCGAGCAGGGGATCGACTACTTGCCGTCGCTCGGACGTCCATTTCCCGTGCATGTTTCGGTTTCGTGCGTGTTTTTTTTGCTCGATGGTCCAGGATGGTCCTCGATGGTTCTCGCCGGAAAAAAAGCACACGTCCGAGCGATGCCAAGAATACAGAAATGATTCGCCGCAGCTGTGATCTGTCGGACTCACGGACTGTTCGCAGACGGTCTGAGCGTGTGCGAAGATTCCACGTCGTTTCTGCAGATGAGGCGAGAATCCCACTTCTGGGGCAGGTTGATCCTGGAGTCGATCCTCTATTCGGTCACTGCTGCCCGCTGCTGCCCGCTGCTGATCTGCTGATCGAACTTTGGCTGTTGTCGTTGGGCTTCGTTGGGCTTCGGCGGTTTTCGATGGGCTTCGTTGGGCTTCGGCGGTTTTGGAGCCTCGGGATGCTTCGCAGCAACTGCGCCTCGCCGGGAGCGTCCCAGGGGTGACGGGATCGTGCCGAACGCCCGAAAACCTCAGGACGTTGGGCCGACCCTGAGATTCTGTCGTCGCCATTTTTTCGAGCACGCGTCTTCGCCCGGTTTCGGGCCCACGTGCCCTCACAGATCGATCCAGCTCGAAACATGCAGAAGCACATGGTCTGGTGTTCCAGTCGTGATTTGTTGACGATGTTTTACGTTTTTCGTGACGTCGGATCTCAAGGTCACTGCTGCTCACTGCTGCGCACCACTTACTGACCGCTTACGCGCTGCGTGCTAGCTGCATGGCAACTGCCTGGTCACGGCTGTTATTCGTTCACAAGAGTCTACATCTATTCAGGAAGTGTGGCGGAGGCACAGCATGATGCTGATGGGATTCGGAGGGGAAGGAGGAGGAACAGCGTCTTCAGCATGACAACGACGCGCGACGACGAAAATGACGACGTCGACGGACCACGACGAAGACGACTACGGCGATGGCGACGCCGACGCCGACGCCGGCGCCGACGACGACACGATGACGACGACGACGACGAAGACGATGACGACGATGTCGACGATGACGACAACCACAGCCACGACACGGACATCGAGAAGAAGCACGCACGGAGGAGGAGGAGGTGGAGAAAGCGGGAAAGCCGCAAGAGATGACGCCCCCAGACCGCCACCCCAGAATCCTCCGCCCTCGCTTCTGGGTGCACTCGAGGCCACGCCGGAGGCAGAGCCAGGGCCGCCCCGGGCCACTCCGCAACCAGGCCCCCGGCGCTGCGATGTGTGCGTCACGACGTTCACCCCGGGAGGTCTGGACCCAGTCCCCAGGACGGGCTTCTCATCTGGATGATGATGATGATGATGATGATGATGATGATGATGATGATGATGATGATGATGATGATGATGATGATGATGATGATGATGATGGTGAAAATGCTGATGATGATGCTGATGATGATGATGCAACGTCACAACGTCACAACGTCACCAGTCCCCAGGACCGGTTTCTCATCTGGACTCGCAGACTCACGCATTCGCATACAACGAGCCTAACCCTCTGGGAGGGGACCTAAGTTAGGATGGGCAATTGCATTAGGGGTAGAGTCTTTCCTGCAGATGTATCGAACCAAACCGCTCAGACTTATGATCCGTAATGCAGAGGTTGGAACCTAAGTGAGGCCACGTCATCACTTTGTGATTTCACTGTGCGGTGCTTTTAAATGCTTTTTATTCTCGATGAGCAGAGTCAGCACCACATGATTATGATGTTGATGTTGATGTTGTTGATGATGATGATGATGATGATGAGGATGATGATGATGATGTCGATGATGACTATGTTGTTGATGATGATGATGTTGATATTGTTGTTGATGATGCTGATGATGATGATAATGATGATAATGATGATGATGATGCTGCTGATGATGATGATGATGATGATGATAAGGATGATGATGGTGATAATGACTATGTTGTTGATGATGATGTTGATGATGAGGATGAGGATGAGGATGATGATGATGATGATGATGATGCTGATGATGATGATGATGATGATGATGAGGATGAGGATGAGGATGATGATGATGATGATGATGATGATGATGATGATGATGATGATGATGATGATCGCTGCTGCACCGTCTCCCCCACTCGCCCTGCAGCGCTGCAGCAACGAGCCCAGCTGCGCCCTTCCGAGCCGCCGGAGCACCCGCTTGTTTGCCAGGAGCAGCGTGAGCGCGCCCGTGCCGCCGTGCTGCGCCTCTGAGGGGGAGCGCTACACGCCGGTCGGAAGAAATGGGTGCACACATGAAGCGAGAAGGCGGGCAGAGCAGATCTGGCCCAGGCCCTTCAAGAGAACAGCCAACAAACAAAGCAAGGGCACATCGATGACTGAAGCAGGAATGCCCTTCGAACTAGATCTGCATCTGGGAGCCCAAAAATAGGGGGTAAACAAACCTACCTCGCTTTTGACCACCCTCGCTGCCAAGAGATACCAAGCGGTGCCAAACTGCGGCCTGTACTGGTCAGGCCTCTTGACGAGGAGGCGCGTGGTATGACTTGGTTTTGCCTGGAAGCGAAAGCGGGGTGGGTAATACGCTCTGAAAAAAAGGCCTGCTGTCACGAAGGATTGCAAAAAAACCGAAGGATTGCAAAAAAACCCTTCGACCGAAGGATTGCAAAAAAACCGAAGGATTGCAATCCTTCGAAGGGTTTTTTTTGCAATCCTTCGACCGACGTGAACGGTCGGGAACGGCCGCGCGGCGTGCCGCCGCGGCGGCCCCCTGCGGCACACCATGCCCTGCAGGCGAGCAGCGTGTCGCTCCGCTCCGCGGGCCCGCGGGGCGGGCGGCTGGGCACAGCTTGGGACGTCGACGCCTGGGGGGGGTGGAGGAGGAGGAGGAGGAGGAGGAGGAGGAGGAGGAGGAGGAGGAGGAGGATGAGGAGGAGGAGGAGGAGGAGGAGGAGGAGGATGAGGAGGAGGAGGAGGAGGAAGAGGAGGAAGGGGAGGAGGAGGAGGCGGCGGCGGCGGCGGAGGAGGAGTGGCCAGCTTGGGACGTTGACGTTGACAGCTGGGCACAGCTCGGGCTGGGAGGAGCGGATCGGCCTGTCGCTCCCGAGCGTGGCTTGCCAGAACCAGCGGAACGACACGCTGGCATCAGGTCGGGCCTGTCCCCCTACAGGCGGATCTTGGGCGAAAAATTGAAAATAATCTTAACGTACCCTGAAACCTCACGAGGATCGTGGCCTCGGAGGGGGGAGCCGCAATCGACTCCCCCCCCCCCCTCCTGCCCCAAGAGGCCCCCCAAAGCCCCCCAAGAGGCCCTGGGGGCCCCCAAGACGCCGCCAAGTAGCCCCGAGAGACTCCCAAGAGGTCCCCAAGAGGAGAGGCCCCCAAGAGGCCCTAAAGAGGGCTCCAGGGCTGGCGGCATGAGCGAAGCGATTCAATAATCATAAAGTGCCCTGAGATACCAACGAAATTCGACGGTGGACAAACCTCCCTTTAGTAAACCTCCCTTTAGTGAAAATGGCCTAGGACCGAAACCGACGGACCTGGACCCGCAGAAATGACGGCCGCGACGCCCTCTCGCGAACCGAAAACGGCCAATTCGCGAATCGACGTGTCAGGGTAGGAGGTCTGTCCACCACCGAGGAATAACCAAGACATCGTCCCGACTCAGCGCCAGCAAACAAAAAAACGTTCCTGACCGTCGGGGGGGGCGCGTGGCTCAGGGCCTCCTGCTTTTGACCGTTCCCCTGGAGGCCTCTCGCCTCGCCACGGCTGGGCACGCCTCCTCCTCCTCCTCCTCCTCCTCCTCCTCCTCTTCCTCCTCCTCCTCCTCCTCCTCCTCCTCCCCTCCTCCTCCTCCTCCTCCTCCTCCCTCCTCCACCCTCTCTCTTCCTCCTTGCCTCCTCCTCCTCCTCCCTCCTCCTCCTCCCCTCCTCCTCCTCCTCCTCCTCCTCCTCCTCCTCTTCCTCCTCCTCCACCCTCCTCTTCCTCCTCCTCCTCCTCCTCCTCCTCCTCCTTCTCCTCCTCCTCCTTCGGGTGCGTGCAAGAGGGGGGCGTCCAAGAGGGGGGGGCGCAAATCATGGCCGTCGGCACGTGCGCGGCCCAGTGGGCGGGCCAAGGACGTAACGAGATAAGAAGAGGCACCATGAAATCCGGGGAAATGTCATGGCCCACGCCATGAGATCCCCCCCCCAGTCATCACTCCCCTCTTGACCGCCCCCAAGAAACCCAAGAGGAGTTCGAGGGCTGGTGTTTATCCGGTTTGGATCGGGCGGGTCGAGGTTCGAGGTTCCAGGTTCTCGGACGCTTTCGTCGTTTCTCGGCGACCTTCCAGCCTCGGGATGCCTTCCAGCGGCTGCGCCTCGCATCACCTCGCCGTCCCGATAGGCCGCGAGAGGCACGAGCTATGACCCGAAAGTCACCAGGGATCCGTCGCAGGCGGGGAAATATCGGCATGGAATCGGCAAGACATCGCGTGGGGCGAACGGCCCGCGACTGCGCATCCGCACTCACATGGGCGTGGTGGGCTATCATGTCTCTAGTGCGGGGGGGATATCGACCTGGAATCGGTGATACGTCGGATTTCAAGCGGTCTTGGACAGGGGGGACCAAACGTTTTCGTCGCTTCCAGCTGGCTTTCCAAACTAGGGATGCCTTTCAGCGGCAGCGCCTCGCCGAGAGCGTTCTGGGAGTGCCAGAATCGTCCCGAATGGCCGCGGGAGATGCGAGTTGCGGCCCGAAAACCATATGACGAGATTCACTGAGGGGAACCAGCTCAGAGGGGAAACATACAGCTGAAATCGGTGACCCATTGGCCACCGATGGCGAGTCCGCACGCTCCTGGGCGTGGTGGTGCTATCAGGCCCCTATCGGCGAGCAATGGGCGATTGGGGATCGATGCGTTCCCCCTCAGCCTATCCCCATTGAATGATCCTCGTCGTCTGGCTTTCGGGTCATAGGTCTGGTCTCGGGCAACCGAATTCGGCACGATCCGGGCAGCTGGAGAGCATCCTGGGGCTGGACAACCTTCAGGCACCGACGGAAATGTCGGATAAGCCTTCCGCTGCCCCTGAGGCTTCATGCCCGGAGCCCATCCCCCCCCCGTTCGGCTACAAGCAAGAGTGACACCGTGCAAGCGTGACCTCTTGGTGCTCGACGGAACGGGGGACGCGGGGTGGTCCAACCCGGGCGCGCAAGCCGCTGCTACCGCCTCGCGAGCAGCACTCGGAGGAGGAGGAAGAGGAGAGGAGGAGGAGGAGGAGGAGGAGGAGGAGGAGGAGGAGGCGGAGGAGGAGGAGGAGGAGGAGGAGGAGGAGGAGGAGGAGGAGGAGGAGGAGGAGGAGGAGGAGGAGGAGGGGGACCTCATTGGGCCCGCACCAAAGGTCACTGGGCGAAGGGCCGCTCTCACGTTGCCCCGGAGCCTCCCAGCCGCGGCGGGCCCACTCCAGGTCCGCCGTGCGCAGCAGCTGGATGGTCGGGAAGGGCGAGCGGGTGCTGTAGTGGCCCGGGTCCAGCGGGCTCGCGCGGCACCCCGGCCCGCGGTCCTCGGCGAGGGCGCGCCCCGAACGCACCGGCTATTTTCTTCCCGCGCCGTTGTCTGACGGCCTGTGGGGCCAGGGCCCTCTGGAGGCCGAGAGCTCGCAGACAAAAAACCCAGCTGCAAGCGGACCTGGGCCAGGAGAGCCTCCTTCAAGAGCATGAGGCCCTCCGTCGGCTGGGACACACAGAACATCCAAGGGTGCCCTCCCCAGGATGCACAAGGACACCAGACAAGCACGAAGAGCACGAGGGCCCAAGAAGATCAGACAAGCACGAAGCACACGAGGGTGCCCTCCCCGACCCGACCTCCATCTTAGACCTCGGTCCGACTGTGTGAGCTTGCACGACGCGACGGGGTGTAGGTCCTTGCGTGGCCGCCGAGGTCCCGTCTCGGGGGAAAAGTGCTTGGACTGGGGCCCGTTATTTTCACTATTCGCTATAGCGCCCATGACGAGCCCTGCCCCTCCCCATTTTTGCAAGCGAGCATTTCTCGGCTGAAATTGGGCCGTAACTTCGACAAGCCATCATCGATACTTTATTGGAACAACTCTCGTAACACAATACTCTGCGAACTCATCTGAGGCAGGACAGCCTGAATCTTGAATCTCGAACGGTGAAGGCAAACATTATGATGCGAGCTGATGTTTCTGTGCTGCACAATAAGGTAAAACATTGATGCGCGCAATGGTAATTTCGCAGGATACTAAAGGCATTGAGTACACCCAAGCACATACGGCTCGATGCCCCAAAATAGCGAAGCCCATGTTTGACACACTCTTAGCACGTACGGCACATGAATAGTTAGACGGAAACAACGTTTAACTCTAGACGATCATTTGGAGGAATGTGTAACGCAACTAACGGGCACAGCAACTTTTCCAACTATACCAGTACCGCGCCTGCGCGCACGCTGGGCCTGCTGCTCCTTCACGTCTCTGAACATTACTGGGTCGTGGCGAGCGTTATCTAACTCACGCTGTTCTGCCACGTCCCCCACCCCTGGTCACGCCACGATTCGCGCTGGCGACGTCTGCGAATCAGTCATTCTTCAGCATTCCACCCAAATGGCGGCGGCGCGAAAGGTGACATGACTGGCCTTCCCCCCCCCCCCCCCCTATCTCTCCTACTGGTCACGCCCGCCACCGCCAGGGGACTTCTTTGGTCCTAGCACTTCTCTTGTTTAGAGTGGGTTATACGACACGCTTCTTTGAAATCGGACTTCGTGTTATCAAGTCGAGTTCCATTGTGATACCACTGCTTCAGTTGCAAAGAATTTGAAGGCTCCGTCGGTCGATGATTGCATTGTTCGGCGGCCAGGTCGGGGGGGAAGTCAGAAGGGGAGGCCCTTCTCAGAAGCCTCGGAAGTCCCCCGGCCATCTCAGAAGGTTTTTTCTGCCTTCCCAGAAGACACCGAGAACCTCTCAGAAGGCGCGGGCGCTTCTGAGAAGCCCCGCCGCCTTCGGAGAAGGCCGTCTCCTTCTCACTTCCCCCCTAGGCGAGCCGCCGAAGTTGGCTTTTGGGTCATAACTCGGGCCTCCAGCGGCCGGTCGGGACGATCCGGGCACCCCGGGAACGCCCTTGGCGAGGCGCAGCTGCTGGCAAGCACCCCCTGGGCTGGAAAACCGCCGAGAACCGACGGAAACGCCCGACAACCTCGAACCTGCCCCCCTCCTCGCTCGCCGCCGCGCAGTCGGTGTGGCGCGCCCTCTGGCGCGCCCCCGGCGCTCCTCCCGCTCTCGGCGCAAAGCCCCGCCAGAGGGGCCCGAATTAGGTCGGGCGTGCCCCCCCTACAGGCGCACTTCGGAGGAAGAGTAAAAAATAGTTTATCAATATCCCAGAACATTCAAAAATAGTAAAAAGGAATCGTCCCCAGACTGTGTTTTGCCTATTGTCGAACGTCCCCCCTGTAGAGGGGCAGGCCCGACTGAACCCTGGATGGCGCGCTCTCTGGCGCTCCTCCCGCTCGCGGCGCAAAGCTTCGCCGGAGGGACCAGTACTCGGGCCTCTCGAAGGGAGCCGCTCGGCGGGACCGCTCCGCCCGCGCGCGCGCCCCGGAGCGCTCCCGGCGAAGCGCAGCCGCTGAAGGCCAGCCCGAGGCCGGAAGGATTTCGAGGACCGACCGCCCGTCAGCGCCGCGCGCCGCCGCCGCCGCCGCCGCCGCCGCCGCCGCCGCCGCCTCCTCCTCCTCCTCCTCCTCCTCCTCCTCCTCCTCGCCGTTTTCCTCCTCGCCTTCCCCCTCCTCGCCTTCCCCCGCCTCCTCCTCCTCCTCCTCCTCCTCCTCCTTCTCCTCTTCCTCCTCCTCGCCTTCTTCCTCGCCTTCCTTCTCACCGTCCTCCTCTTCCTCGCCCTGCTCGACCTGGAACCTTGAACTTCGCCCCGCCCGATACAACTCCGATCAGAATCGCTCCCGCAGATGTATCGCAAATTTCGGGTCGATGTGTCTCCCCCGAGGACGGTCAACTGGTGGTTTCCCACGGCCATTCGGGATGACCCAGGCACCCCTGGAAAGTTCTCGGCGAGGCGCAGACGCAGGAAATTATCCTGAGGCTGGAAAGCATTCCAAGAACCAGCGAAAATGTCCAGAAACCCAGTCGCTCGGCACCGTTCCCCTCCCCCGGGAAACCAAGAAATACCGATACCGACACTCCCCGGCACCGTGCTGACAAGCATGTCCCAGGGAATCCAGCGAGGGACTCCCAGAGGGCCCGAGAAGGCGGAAGCGAGGCACTGGCAGCTAGCGGGAGGGGCGCCCGCTCCTCCTCGTTGCGCTTTGGTGTTCGGGTCAACACTCGGCTCTCCGGCGATACAGTCGGGGCGTTGACCTAAGGAACCCTAAATAAGGAACGGGGCCCCTTTCTCCCATACGTTGAACTTCGGTTTCCCATGGAGAACCTCAGGAAAACTGAAGGCAAACTGCAGAACCATCAAGGAACGCCGAGCCCCTCTCCAACGAAAAGGGTTCCTTCTTCAGGGCCCCGACTGTAGTCTGGGACGATCTGGGCACCCCCATTGAGGCTCTCGGCCAGGCGCGGCCGCTGGGAAGCATCCTGAGGCTGGAAACGCGCCCACGACCGACGAGAGCAGCCAGGAAGCCTCGAGCCTCAAGGCCCCACCCTCCACGAATGGGGGGGAAGGGGGCTGTGCGCCATGAGCTGAAGTCTCCTGGATGGGGGCCGAATGCGTGGGGTCGGAGGATCGCGCCGCACCGTCGATGTATCGCCGACGTATCGGCCAGGCATCGGCGATGCATTGGCGACGCCGGCGGTGCATCGGCGACGGCAGCGCCGGCGATGCATCGGCCATGCGGCGCGATCCTCCAACCACATCCGCTCGGGCCCAACTTGAGCGACGAACAGAAACGGGTCTTGCGCAAGATGGCACAGCGACCTCACGCGGCGGCTTACGCGGGCCGCCAGCGCGGCACGCTGCATTAACAACGAAGGCGCTCACGCGCGACCTTCTGCGGGCAGCTTACGCGCCGATGTCAGTGAAGACGACTCTCTGTCTTCGCGTCGCTCACTTGGGACGTCTCGAAAGAATGTCGGCGACACGATCGAGTGATCCGCGGCGACACGATCGAGTGATCCGCGTGATCGAAAGAATGTCAGGCAAGAGTGACCTGTGGTACGCGGCTTACGCGGAGCCGTGGGGGGGGGGGGTCAAACCCACGCGCACGAGACGCCACTGTCGCATCGCATTCGTCGATCGATGGACCCCCGCGGGTCCGCACCAAGGGTCGCTCCCGCGAGAAGTCACTCCTTGCCATCGCTCGGCCACCCCTTCCTCGTGCAGCTTTCGGCTTCGTGCGCTTAAGTTCCGCAAGATGATCCAGGATGTTCTTCGATGCTCCTCGCCGAGGAATAGGGCACACGTCCGAGTGATGCCAAGACACTTGCGCGTAGTCGAGGGTGCCTCTCTTCGGGGGGCGAGCGAGGGGGGAGAATCGAGAAGGAGAAGGCCTTCTCCAAAGGCGACGGGGCTTCTCAGAAGGCCTCCTGCCTCATGAGAGGCTCCCTATGTTTTCGGGGAAGGCTTGGACGACTTCTCAAGGGGCCAGGGGCTTTGTGGGCCCTGGGAACGGCAGGGCCGTTTTTTTTCACCGTTTCCAAAAAAAATGAACCTTGAAAATGGAAACGGCAAAAAAAGGCGACCGGAAACGGCAACAAAAACGGCTCCTGGATTGGAACCTGAGCTGGAACCGGTCAAAAAACGGCGACGGAACCGGTTAAAAAACGGCGTCGGAACCGGCAACAAAAAACGGCAAAACGGAACCGGTAAAAAACGGCCCTGTCGTTTCCAGGGCCCACTAAGGCCAGGGGGGACTTTTCCGAGGCTTCTGAGGGACGGGCCGCCCCCTCTCACTGCCCCACTGGGCTGGCCGCCGAACGCTGCAATCATCGCGCGACGGAGCCTTCCAAAAACGGTTCCTTGCACCGGCCATGCAGGCGTGCTGCAGCGAATGTTTGCGTGGATTTCTGCGAGGATGTTTTCCCGAAGCGGCGAGCAAAAAACGAAGTGAATTCCGCGCGGTGTTGTGTTTGGTCTTCATTCCTGGCCAGGAAAAACCTAAATTCACTGCGAAATCGGGAACGAGCTTCTCCAGGACACTCTGGGCTCACCGTATTGTTTTCCGAACGAAATCCGCTCTGCGATGTTGGCGCCATGATACGGTGCAGATGAAGCGAGTGGTACCCCAACGTGCAACCAAACAACATATGATCGAAACTCGCCTTCATAAAAATGGCGTCCGACTTCAAAGAAACATGTCGTACAACCCACTTTAAACAAGGGAAGTGCTAGGACCAAAAAGGTCCCCTGGCGGTGGCGGGCGGGACCAGCAGGAGAGATAGGGGGAAGGCCGGTCATGTCACCTCTCGCGCCGCCGCCGTTTGGGTGGAATGCTTAAGAATGACTGATTCGCAAACGTCGCCAGCGCGAATCGTGGCGTGACCGGGGGTGGGGGACGTGGCAGAACAGCGTGAGTTAGATAACGCTCGCCACGACCCAGTAATGTTCAGAGATGTGAAGGAGCACCAGGCCCAGCGTGCGCGCAGGCGCGTTACTGGTATATTTGGAGAAGTTGCTGTGCCCGTTAGTTGCGTTACGAACTCCTCCGAATCATAGTCTTGACTGATTCGCAAACGTCGCCCTTGCCAATCGCGGCGTCACCAGGGGGAGGACGTGGCAGCAAGGCGTAAGTTCGACAACGCTCGCAACGACCCAGTAATGTTCAGAGGCGTGAAGGAGCACCAGGCCCGACGTGCGCGCAGGCGCGTTACGTGCATCTTGAGAGAATGCTGTGCCTGTTCGTTGAGTTACGACGGCGTCGTCGTCGTCGGCGTCGTCGTCGTCGTCGCCCTCGTCGTCGTCGCCGCCGTCGCCGTCGCGGTCGCCGTCGTCGTCGCCGTCGTCGTCGTCGTCGCCCTCGTCGTCGTCGCCGCCGTCGGCGTCGTCGTCGTCGGCGTCGTCGGCGTCGTCGGCCTCGTCGTCGTCGCCCTCGTCGTCGGCGTCGTCGCCGTCGTCGTCGGCGCCGTCGTCGTTGCCCTCGTTGTCGCCCTCGGCGTCGTCGGCGTCGTCGGCGTCGTCGGCGTCGTCGCCGTCGTCGGCGTCCCCGGGCTCGCCGCCGCTCTTTGCGCGCCCTCGGCGGCGCGCCTCCCGCTGCGGGTGGAAGGCCAGCAGCTCCACCGCGGGGCGGGCGGCCGCGGCGGCGCCGCCCTCCGCCCGGGCCGGGCGGGCGCCCGCGAGGGCCCCCGCGGCCGCGCGCCAGAGGGCGGCGAACCTCGAAGGACGAGGACGAGGACGAGGGCGACGACGACGACGACGACGACGACGACGACGGCGAGGGCGACGACGACGAGGGCGACGACGACGACGACGGCGACGACGAGAGCGACGACAACCACGACTACGAAGCACGACGACGACGACGACGATGACGACGACGACGACGACGAGGAGGGCGAGGGCGAGGGCGACGACGGCGAAGACGAGGGCTACGACGACGAGGGGAGAGGTAATTACCAATACCGCGGCCCTTCCCTCGTGGCCACGGCTCGGTTCCACGGGCAACAAAGAGTCTCGGAGGCGTGCGCGGCCTTCTCGGGTCGTCTTCGGGCCGGGGGGGGGGGCTTACCAGCAGGTGCGCCTCGCCGCGGGCGTTCCCAGGTGGCCAGAGTCGTCCCGCACGGCCGCCGCCGAATGACTCGAATACCTCGAAGGCTGGGCCGACCCTGCGATCCTGGCGTGTCAGGTCTTTCGGTTTGGAGTCCCGAAACAGTACGGTGACATACCGTGCGGGGACCTCGGAACACCAAGAGGCCTCACCGCACGGTCCGTCACCGCGTGGTCTTGGGACCCTGGAGGCCCCTGTCGCCCGCGACATCCTCGGAGAGGGACTCGAGTCCCAAAACCGAGCGGTGACCCCGAATCCCCACCGACTCACCGCACGGTGCGGTCACCCCGTTTGGGGGACCCCGATTCGAGCCGGGCGTGCTCTCCTGGCCCCGGGCCCTGGGGCCCTCGGGCCCTCACAGATCGACCGGGCTCTTCGAGTGGCGCAGAACGATGGGGGCTCGGGGATCGCGTGGCTATGGCTTTCCTAAGCTGGTTCCACGTTTTGCAGCGTCGGCTCTCGGGGCCTTCCCTCGTCGCCGTGGTTGGGTTCGCTTCGAAATCCGGATCAGAGCACTCGGACGGGTGGTAATGGGGAGTGACCTACATTACAGGTGAAGCAAGGGCCCGAACGGGGCCCTTCTTATCACCCCCCACTGAAGTCACCCCCGATTGCCACCCGCCCAAAGCGCACCCCTTGGAGGAGTCTGGGGAGTAGCGGTGCCGGCGCCCTGTTGTCGCCCCAGAGCCCGGGCAGCCCGGCCCTGCCGTCGTACTCCGGGTGGGGGAAGGTCGGCGGCGCGCCCAAGGAGGAATGCGGAAGAGGCTCCGTCGCCGAAAGGGGGGGGGGAGGGAGGTTTTCGTTGCCTCTTGGAGGTTTTCTCGCCGCGGGGTGCTATCCAGCAGCTGTGTCTCGTGGAATTCATGCCCGGTGGGGGGGGCCCGAAGCGTGCCGTTCGAGGCATCTGGAGGCCCAAGTTGTGGCCCCCGAAGGCCGCCAGCAGGCCTTCTCAGAAGGCGGCGGGTTTTCTTACGTGAGAGTTCCAAGTCCGCTATGACACGCGCCCGCGGATATTGAACAACTATGCTCAATGGGAAAGGATAGGGCGGATGGGTAGACTACCAGATGGCGCGAGTGCACAAAGCTTGACCCCTGCCCCTCCTCCTCCTCCTCCTCCTCCTCCTCCTCCTCCTCCTCCTCCTCCTCCTCCTCCTCCGCTCTCGAGGTGGCAGGCTTGGAAAGCCTTCCACAAGGCTGGAAGCCTTCTCTTAGCATGTTGAAAAAGAGAAACCCGCCCCCTCTGCCTCCCCCCCGTGGGCGCGCCGCCGAGAAGACCAGCAGCGTGGTGGCGACCTCGCCTCCAGAGGAAGAGCAAACCTGCACATAAACTGGGCGGTTGCTGGTGGCGCCCAGGCTTTTTCGCTTGTCCTCCCAACCATCCTGTGGTGTTGGGTTCTCGCTTCGAAAAGACAGCGCCCCGCTTCCTCACCTCACCTCCATCCCCCTCCGCCGCCCCCCCTCCCTTTTCCCTTCCATTTCGACACACCCCTCACACCTCTCGTGGTCATATGGGGAGCTCCACCGAACGCCCCGATGGCAGCGCCCGCGTGGCGACCACGCCCCATGTCTGCATACCCCTCACAGTTTTCGTGGCCCCGTATGGATCTCCTCCCCAGGCCTGACTTGCAGCGCCTGCATGGCGGCACAGTCACTTTCTGGTACATACCTCACGCGCTTCGTGGCCCCTGTGAAGAATCCTCCCTCCTTCGCCCAGCCTGCACATGGCCTAGGGAGAATCCTCGTCCTGCCTATGGGGGATCCCCTGTGCGATACTCAGGCCTGCAGATGGCTGGGTCCTTCGCCACGACTGATGGGTTGTGGGAATTTCGACCTTATGACCGCTGTGTTTGGTCGCTTTGATCACACTTTCCAGCTGGCGTTGCTCCGTCGTTTCCGGATCTGCGCTTCCAGGATTTCTTTTTCAAATCCTGGAAAATGCTCCTGGCGAAGAGCCGAACCGTATGAAGCGGCGGGTACCACGAGGCAAGTGAGAAGAAGCGGGGGGGGGTAGGAGTGAGCGGTGTGCCAACATGGGGCGGGTGCGCCATGCGGACCTTGCCACTCGGGCATTGGACGGAGCTCCCTTCGGGGCCACGAAACGTGTGAGCGGTGTGTCGGGACGGGTGCGGGTGCGCCATGCGGACCCTGCCGCTGGGGCCTTCGGTGGAGCTCTCTAGGGAGCCACGGCACGTGTGAGGGGTGTGCCGAATCGGATGCGGGTGCGGCATGCGGACTCTGCCGCTGGGGCCTTCTGTGGAGCTCCCTTCGGGGCCGCGAAACATGTCATGTGTGTGCCTATTCGGAGGCGGGTACGCCATGCGGACCGTGCCGCTGGGGCCTTCGGTAGAGCTCCCTTCGGGACCACGAAACGTGTGAGTGGTGTGCCGAGACGGGTGCGGGTGCGCCATGCGGACCCTGCCGCTAGCGTTCTTGTTAGAGCTCCCTTCGGGACCACGAAACTGAGATAGGTGTGCCAAATCGTGCGCGAGTACGACATGCGGACCCTATCGCTGGGGCCTTCGGAGGAGCTCCCTACAGACCACGACACGCGTGATGTGTGTGCCGAGCGGGGTGCAAGTACGCCGTACGGACCCTGCCGCCGTGGCCTGTTGTCGAGCTCCCTTCGAGGCCACGAAACGTTGTGCGAGGAGTGTGGCGAATCGGGCGCGCGTGCACCATGCTGACTGTGCCGTTGGGGCCTTCGGTCGAGCTCCCTATGGGGCCACACAAGGTGTGATGAAGGTGCCGATTGGGATGCGAGTACGCCAGGCGGACCCTGCCGCTAGGATCCTCGGAGGAAATCCGTAGTGGTCCACGAAACGTATGAAGAGTGTGCTGAATCGGTTGCCAGTGCGCCATGCGAACTGTGCCACTGAGTCCTTCGGTGGTCTATGGCGCCATGAAGCGTGTGAAGGCATGTCAATTTGGGTGTGGGTGCGCCATGCGACTGTGCCACAAGGGCTGGGGCCTTCGGTGGAGCTCCCTTCGGGTGTGACGGACGTGCCAGATCGGACGCGGGTGCTCCATGCAGACTCTGCCACTGGGGCCTTCGGTGGAGCTCTCTATGGGGCCACACAAGGTGTGATGGGGTGTGCGGGATCGGATGCGGGCACGCCATGCGCCATGCAAACTGTGCCACTGGGTCATTCGGTGGAGCTCCCTATGGGGCACAAAACGTGTCATGTGTGTGCCGCATCGGGTGCTGGTACGCCATGCGGACTGTGCCACTGGGGCCTTCGGTGGAGCTCCTCCCTTCGAGGCAACGAAACGTGTGAGGGGTGTGCCAGAATAGTTGGCGCGGACGACTGTGGACACCGCCAGTGGGGCCTTCGGTGGAGTGCCACGAAACGTGTGAGGGGCGTGCCGGAGCTGATGACGATATGGTTATGATACCGGCGATGATGATGATGATGATGATGATGATGATGATGATGATGATGATGCTGATGATGACGATGATGATGATGATGATGATGATGATGATGATGATGATGATGATGATGATGGTGGTGGTGATGAGGGCTGCCATGATGATTATGAGTATAATGATGACGATGACGACGCCGATGACGATGATGACGACGATGATGATGATGATGATGATGATGATGATGATTATTATGATGATGATGATGCTGCTGATGATGATGAGAATGATGCGGATGATGACGGTGATGATGTGAGGAGAAAGTGGGGAGGTGGAAGGAGAAAGGAACATGGGGCGCTCTCTGCACAAGGAGGACCCAACACCGTAGGATGTTTGGGGAAAAAGAACCTCTACCTGAGACGTACACAACCCCTTTCTGCACGTGAGGCGGCTGTTACCGTGAACGCTTCACACAAGAGAACACGTTGTGAGGTATGCAGCGCTCGGGAGGTCGGCGCACAATGTCAAGCCACGCACGCCGCACGCCTGCGCAACACAGAGCGAGGGACAAACGTGGATGAGGAGGAACAGGAGGAAGAGGGGAAGAAGGGCAAGGAGGATTGCGAGGGAAGGGGGAGAAAGGCCAGTGAAAGTATCAGCGCCGTGCGCTGCATCTGCGCGGTTCGCCCGCGCTGTCGCTGTTGGTGACGGGACCATTGGGAATGAGGGAGGCCACAGAGGTCAGCGACATGCGCCAAGTGACGCTCCAGCGGGTTGCGCTCTGTGATGCAACAGCGCCGCGAGCTGACTGAGGTCAGCCACCCAGGGAACAACGACGTCACGTCTGGGTGCGCGTGGCCCCTAAACACTGCTGGACCTTCAAAGAGACCACGAAAGTGGTGACGGTTGCGCAGTTCGCAGCCACTCAGGGTTCAGCGAGGTTCCCGTCTGGGTGCGCGTGCCCCCCGACACCGCTGGACCTCCCAGGAACCCACGCAAGTGGCAACAGGTGCGCAGTTAGCAGCATCCCGAGGAGCAGCCAGGTCCCGTCTGGGTTCGCGATCCGACGGCACAGACAAAACATGCCATCGTCAGAGGAAAACTTGGCCAGATCCCTCGACCCCGTTTCCCTGCAGCATCTCTCGTGCCCGATCGATCCACGAGGGTCCCGGGGCCCGAGGCGAGGCAGAATCGCCCGTTGCTGCAAAAGGCGACGCCGACGAGGGCGGCCCAACGCCCCCTGCGGCTTCCGAGCCCTGGCTCGGCTCTGCGGCGGCCGACAGGGACGATGCGGGCACCTGGGAAGCCTTTGGTAGAGATCAAAGAAGTCACCCCGAGAATGACCAGCCCGACACGCGAAGTCGTTTAGTAAACGCGCCAAAAGAAGGAATCGAACAGGGCAGGGCCGTTTCGTCAACGCCAAATGTCCGGTCCGGGTGGCTTTTCCTCTCTTGACCTGGCGAGACGCAGCTGCTGGAACGCGCCCCGAGGCTCGAAAACGGCCGAGCACCGAAGAAAGCGCCCGAAATCGGAGCGAACAGATGCTGCGACGCCAGGATCTCAAGGCCTTGTGCTGGCGAAGTCATTACAGTTAGCTCGGGCATGTCCCCCTACAGGCGGAGTTTGAAGGAACAAAACGAAAAATACCCCAAACATGCTCCAAAAATGTTCAAACATAGTCCAAAAATCGTCCCCTGACTATTGTTTTACTATTTTTGAATATTCCCCCTGTAGAGGGACAGGCACGACTTAAGCCTTGTGCTGGTGAAGTCGTTACTGCCCTCCTTCGCGCCTCCCAGCGGGGGCGCTGCCGGCTCGGCGCCCAGCGCCGCCGCCTCGCGTGCCACGGCCTCCACGTGCGCTGCGGCGTGCTCGCCAGGCCGTGCCAGGGGGGGTCACCACCAGGGAGGCCCCCAGAGGTCCAACGCATGGACGAAAACTAACACGGAGGGCTTTTTCCCTTTTCGGCCTCCTCCGCCTCCATCTCCACCTCCTCCTCCTCAGGTGGCGCTGCTCAGCCCTGCGCGCGCCCTCCCGCCCAAGCCGATGAGATAGCCTGGGCCGCCCGTTCCCTGGCGGTGGCGGATGTGGTTTGGGGGGGGCGCCACCCGCCGGTTGAGGGGCACCGGTTGAAGCACCCGTCTCCACGAAGAACCCTGCCTTCTTAAAAGCCTGCCCCCCTCGAGCAGAGATCCATCGTGTTGACAAAAAAACAATACGCAGGGCATTCGCCATCTTAGGCCGGCCATCGACAAACTACTTAGGATGAAGAGCTTGCCCTGGGAAACGTCCCCACGGCGGGCTTGTGATCCTGGGTCACCGAATGGTCAGGACTGCTTGGGTCGGCGCCCTGAAGAGTCAAGACAACGGATGTCTGGGCCCCCACCTCCTTCCTCCAGGAGACGGAGCCCCCTGGGCCCCGAGGTGCCCTGAGGACTCTCCCATGACGCCCAAAAACGTCCAGAGCATCCTCGAGTCCACAATCTTCCCTACCTTGAAATCCGACGCCGCGGACATATTGGAACGTCGCTAATTATGGCTGGAGCGCAGCATCCACAAACAGGATTTGAAAATCCATGACGGTTTCCAAAGTCGATTGCCTCCCCGTCCAGTGCGGGCTGGCATGACAAGCTCAGTACTGGAAGAATGTCCAAAGTGAAACGGGCCGTTCTAACTCTCGCTCCTGTTGGGTCCTCTCCTGCAACTCCCTTCTTCCTCCTCCTCCTCCTCCTTCTCCTCCGCCTCCTCCCCCTCCTCCTCGTCCTCCTCCTCCTTCTCCTCCTCCTCCTCCTCCTCCTCCTCCTCCTCCTCCTCCTCCTCCTCCTCCTCCTCCCCCTCCTCCGGCCTGTTCCCTCATCCTACTCCTCCTCCTCCCTTCCATCTCATCCTGGTCCTCTTGCTCCTCCTCCACCTCCCCTTCCTCCCGAACGGCATCTAGGAGCTCACAGTTTCGAACATGTCCACGGCCGATCCTCGCTTCTCACGAGGAGCTGGTGACCCCAGTGCTGGTGATCCCTTCGGGGCCTCAAAGCCGTGTGGTGACAGTGACGCACCGCGTGGTGACCTCGGAATCCCCAACGCCCTCACCGCACGGCTCGTCACCTCACGATTTGTGGGACCTCGGAGGCCCCAGTCGCCCGTCCTCGGAGAACAGCTCCAATCCCTAAACCCAAAGCCGTGCAGTGACCCCGAGTCCTCACCGACTCACCACACGTTGTGGTCACCACACCGTTTGCAGATGCCTCCCGAATGGGGTTCGGGTAGATGGGGGTATGAGAATCGCGCCGCATCGCCGATGCGTTGGCGATGCGTCGGCGATGCATCGGCGATGCATCGTCGAAGTCGGCGGTGCATTGGCGACGTCGGCAGTGCATCGCCGACGTCGACATGGAGAAAGTCGGGCTCCACATCAAACCGCATCGCCGATGCATCCACGATGAGGCGCGATCCTCCGACCCCATCCACTTGAACCTCGTTTGGGATGCCCAGAACTTGGGGGCCTAACGGATACCCCCTTGGCACTGCCCGATGCCAAGACGAAGCCAAGACGAGGATACAAAATGGGATAAAGGTAAATGGAGAAAATCTCGGAGAGCCGGCGGCCCTGGAGGATGCATCGGGCGCCGCGGCCTTCTCACAGAGCGTTCTCAAACTTTCTGGCAGCGTTCTGGAGCGCTCTGGAGCGGATTCATCCTCGTCCTTAGGGAAGCCAAAAGGTACGATACCGCTACTCTTAAGTCGGGCCTGACTCCCTACAAGGGGATATTCGCCAAACGATCAAAAATACTTTTTTTGTTCCATCCAGCCAGAGGCAGAGTTGAACTCTCCGCGCCGTGCGCGGGGCCGGGGAGCAACGGTGCGAGGGTCACTAACGGCGCACCGCCGGGCAGTCCCCACTCGCACCGCGCCCCCCGCTGGGTAGACAAACCCACGCCTGTACTTCCGCCCACGGTTTATCGCAAGGCCTTCTTCTGGGCCAGCTGTGTCTGGGCAAGCTTTGAGGAACCTGGTGGCAGGCCTTGCTGTAACCTCCTCAATTGTAGCTTGCCATAAGCATTCAGCTTGGTCGTACAAGGACCAGCTAATTTCCTGACGGCCTGAGTGGCTACACAGCCACAAGAAAGACATACCGTGCTCCCGAACTCCTTGTGATAAGCCAAGGTGTGGGAGCTATGCAGGTCTTTGCCGTTCACGGTGCTCTTAGTTGGCACCATGATCATACCCCTGAAAAGGCCCTGGTGGCATGGGGTGGCCAAAAACTTGTCGGCCATCTTGTATGGCGCGCAACCTCCACAGCAGTGACAGCGGACCTGGGAACCTATCCCCCAAACAGGCTGGTGAGCAGTCAAGAGCAGCTGGATTTTGATCTCCCTCCTCTTCGGCCGCAAGGCCGATTCTCTAGGAGCACGGAAACCATCGGCCTCGATGGAGGCCATTAAACTGTGACCGAGGTGCTGGCGGACCTGGAAAGCAATCGCCTGGGCGTGGGACCTGGTGTCCCTGACTGCGTGCGAAACTCTAATATCCTTAGCCCACTGGTCCGCTATTCGGTCAGCGAGATCATTCAACAGAAAAAACAAGGGGTCGGTTCCCTGGTCGCTGACTTCTTCTACCTTACGGTGGCTTTCAACCTTGGCTAGCACCACAGATCTGTTCGGATGCTCAGCCATCAAAAGTTTGACAGCCTGCCACACGTCAAGATGAGACTTGGGGTCTATCCCCATTCGGACTTTGCTGAAATTCTTAACCACATAGCTCGAGTCCGTCACAAAAAAGGCATCCGCAACAGGGAGGACAGCTTTGAGAAACTGCAGGAAACTGAGAGCTTCCCCCCTGTTGACCGACTGCCTCCATCCAGGCACATTCCCAAACATGACTGTCTGGGCCTGGAGCTCACTAGGGTCATAAACACACCCCTCACGTATGCCCTGGAAAACAACCCAAGACCAGGCAACTCTACGGAGGGCTGGGTCCTGGGTGTCAGGCCCCCCGCTGGCATCTCCTCCACCGAAAACGAAACCATCCACCACCGCCTCCCTCAAGTCACCCCCGTAGGTCTGGAAATCCTCACCGTCGGGGGGAGGGGGCACGGCGGTCCAGCTGCTAGGCGTCAGCCCCCGCAGCCAGAAGCTGGGATTACTCTCGCAATCAGCTAAAGCTCGTCTCCGAACGAAATCAGAGACCTTAGAGAAATCATTATTCTTCGGGCAGCTCCAAGCCCTGTGCAAATCACACTCGACCAACTCCCCACATCTTTTGCAGGAGCTGTCCTGAGTGAGCCCACAATCTTGGAGCCTCGCGCGTGGCCAACTATTGCCCATGGCCACAGCCCGCAAGATGCCCCTCCATTCAAACTTACCCTTCCTAGCAAGCGTGCGGAGCTGCCTCTTAAAGTCTGTGAGGTCTGGGACCTGCTCTAGCCCAGCCCCGTTCCACGAGTTCACAGCAGCAGCTTCCCAGAGCTGCCGTTCTTTGCTCTGGGCCAGAGCTTCAAACAGGTCAGCTAGATCAACCTTGCCTTGCCCGAGCTTGGTTTCTGAAATCGCGAACCGCTCACCCAGGTCGCTCTCCCAGGCCCAAGGACCCCAAGGTTTCCAGCCCACGTCCAGCAGAGTGGCAATCGTGGCAGCGACAGGAGTGCCTATGCTTCGCCATCTCTTTCCTGCTGGCTTGGGCTCAAGCTCGGCAAGGACTTTCCTCCAGACCCTTCGGGTCTTGTCAGCATCAAAACTGCTGTGGGTCAAAATCTGAAACCAGGCCTCGATCGTGTCAAACATCGCGAAAAAGGCTGGGTCACGTCTGCCGTACTCCAGCGCTAGCAGAGTGGTCAGGCACCTCCCTCCTTTCGCGACACCCCCCGTGAGCCTCCCAAGAGCCCGCCTCCAACCAAGAACTACGGAGGGAGGTGTACCATGGACCTTATCCGAGTACCTAGTCTTGGAAAAAGCCGAGGTCAAGGCCATCTTGCGGGCCCATTTCTTGCACCAACGATTGCCCCGAGCCAGCTTGCCAAGACGCTGTAACCTACGCTCGGCCCCGGCTCTCCTGCTGGCTTGCTTGGGCCTGGATGCCCTGACTCTGCCTCGGTCTATGCCTAGATCCGCAGCAACACTCTTGGCCTGCACGCGCACTCCTTGGTCGGCGAAGAAATCCTTGAGTCTCGCAGCCAAGGGGCCCGAGGACGAAATGATGGCCGACTTGGGAGCAATCTGGAGTTTGATCGCGCGCAGGCCGTGGACCAATTCCAGGCCCACCTTTGAGAGCTCACAAAAAACTCTCTCACTGTCACCGTACATGCATTGCACTACGTCATCTACCCAGGTGTGCAGTGTTGGTAGAGGTCTGCCCGTGGCTATCTTACTGCAGACGAAATGCAGGGCAGCTCTACCTAGGTCGACCGCACCACTGCTGCCTGGGATCAAGGACATTCCTGGCTGCACCGCAAGTGAAAAACCTCCAGCCTCTCTCAAAAACCTGGCAGCCATGTGGACCTGGAGCTCCAGGGCCAAATAGCAAGGGGGAAAGTCGAGCTCTAGAGCGTGCTCCAGGACAAGATCCCAGCGGAGGCTGTCATAGAAACCTTTAACATCCCAGAGCAGACTCGCGCTCTGGTGGTCTGGCAGACTAGAGTGAGCAGCCTGCTCATCCCTGAACAATCTGAGCAGCGCGGCCTGCAGGGCTGAGTTTCCTGCCAGGGCCGTGTCCCACGGTCCTGCTCGCTCCTTGGTCCAACCAGCTCGGTCCGAGGTACGCAAACGCCCCCAGAAGCGGACAATCCAAGCAAGCAGGCCAATCGCACGGTCGGAATCCACGTCTTTGACCTGGAGCGTGACTAAAACAACTAGCGCCTGCCAAGGCCAGCTGACCCTTTGCTCCACTAGGTTATAGAAATCCGCCAGCTGCTGCAGACCCAGCGGCGGCAACCACTGGAAATCTTTCTTGGACAGCCTATCAACACCAGGCGCTTTTTCAGGCAGGGCCGAGATGACCCTACGGAGCCAGTCGGCTCCAAGCGGGGGCCGCGGGTTCTGCTTGGCCCTGGCCTGGGCCTTCTGCCAAAGAGCTCGGACCCTGGGAAAACTCAAGCTGTCTCCTGCCCACTTGCGCGACCATATGTCGGCCTTCACGGCCATCCTCTGACAAGAGTCCAGAGCCGTCACCCCCCGAGCCCTAACCTCCCCCACAAACACCGACTTATCCCTTATACGGTTATACAGACCTCGACCTCCAGCCTGGTCCTGCTGCATAACCCACTGGTGGAAATAGGTTAGGGTATTATTCAAAACAGCTCTCTGCGCTCGCACCGAATTCTGCTTGGCTCTAACTTCGAAATCTCTGATCGTCTGGTCCGAAGCTTCTCTGAGAACACGAAGGCCACGGACCCATTCAGCGCGAGTTCTAGCAGGGAGAGGCAGCGCGGCAGAAACAGGCGTTGATGCTGCCATATCCCTGAGTCTGTCAAAGAGCCTACTCGGCCTGTGCTTGGTTCGGTCGCCCAGGGAACCCACCAGATCAGAGAGCAGAAAACTAACCGTGGCCCACCAATGGGCCACAGGATCCCGAGACGACACGAAATGGGCTCCCTGGGCCTCAGGTCGCTTCTGCAATTCCTTTAAAACCGCACGGCCCTTAAATCTCTGCTGATCTTTCGGATGCACATCTAGCATGGCACAGAAAAAACCCTCGAAGCGTGCAACCCAACCTGCGAAGGCTGCTCCTACATGCATGGCCGCGTCCACGTCCAAGTTGTATGCGAACGAGTCCCTTACGTAGCTGGGCACCTTCGCGGGGTCCACTGGATGCTGGAGAGCCTCCCACAGGTGGTTTTGCTGTTCCTGACCGATCGTGAGCAGGGGGTGACCCTCCTCGTCCTGCGTCATGGTGTCTTCTGAACCTCTGGTCTGCCCAGGATTCGCAGCGGCTACCCCCTCTAACTCCTCGTCAGCCTCAGGCTCTCCTGGTTCCTGGTGCTCTTCATCTGGCTCATCTGGTTGCTCATCACAAGCTTCGTCAAACTCAATTCCCCAGTCATCATTAGTGAGGTAGACGACAGGTGGCGGCATCTTGAATCCAATCACTTTGCGTCGTAGTGGAACAGGTGGTGCTGGAACCTCCGGCAGTGCTGTCTCTGCCTGCTTCAACTTCAGCTTCCTCGAGCGCTTGCTGGTGGGGTCCTTCTGCTTCTTGGGCACAGACGGATAGACAAATCGTTCTGGTAACTGAAGCACCCACCTCCAAGCTTGATCAAGTTTCAGCCTTAGACTGAGATGCAGACCAAAGTGTGCCTTACCTCCTTCGAAACATGCCGTGTCGTCCACCTTGAAACTATCAACGAACCTTACCATTGACTCCGATAACACCATGAAATCTATCAATCTCTTCTTTCCCAAGGTACACGTATAATCTGCTCCATCAGCTGTGCGAATGATGCCATCGACAAGCTTGGGCCAGCCCACCTTGACTAACTCCTGCGGCTCTGCATTGAAGTCTCCTATGGCCAGCCAAGGCGTGCGCAAGCATTGTATCAGCTGGCCCATCTGGATGAGCTTGTCTATGTTGGTGCCAGTCAAACCTATGCCAGCGGTGAGATACACTCCGATGATCGTGACGGCCTGGCCACCTATCTTCAGCTGGAACGCTACCAGGTCCTTGAAGTCTATCCCCTGTTGCTTGGTGAAATCTGGCTCGTCTAACATCCTGAGTCCCAGCTGCTGGTCCTGCTTGTTGGCCAGATGGCGAAACGTCTGGAACTGGTACCGCTTCAAGACTCCTGCCGAGATACCTGCTGCTCGCTTCACTCCTTGAGCTTGGTACGATGGGGCAACCAATGCTTGGTAACCAGCTCTATCCCACTCATGCAGGACCTCCTGGCACTCTTCTGGCAGGCGATGAAGCTCTGGAAAAATGAGAATATCGTGAGCCCTCTCCTTCAGCAGCCCCTTGGTCGGGCATCCCCATCCAGAGAGATTGCGCATGTACAAACTCTTCACGTCACTGGCCCCAACATCAGGAACACGTCCCCCCTCCCTGACCCGCGCTTGCCTTGTAGCCCCCCACCAAGGCCTCCACCTCGCGCTCGAGGCGGGCCTGCTGTGGGTCCAGGCTGCCGCTTCCTCCAGCGGCCGCGGGCTGGGGAGGCGGCCTCTGGCCATCTCCTGGGTCAGGGCCTGGGGGAGACGGCGCTGATGCTGGTGCCCCACCTCCTGAGCCAGCTGCTTCAGCTTCCGCTGGAGCCTCTGGCGCCTTCCGCTTCTTCCGCGCCCGCTCCACGACGTCTGCGAGACGCGCCTTGTGCTCGTCGATCCTCGCCTGCAGGGCCCCGTACGACGCCTGGACCGCCTCGGACAGTGCCTTCTGCAGCTGCTGCTTGGCCTCGTCCAGCACCTTGAGGTCTTCCTCCTGCACCTCGAGACCTGACAATGACTCGAAGTTGATCTCCAGGTCCAGTTTGCCGTCCAGGACCTGCTGCACGTCGACTGTGGCCGCCGCCTTCGTCGGGAGCTGAGGGAGGAACTGCTTGGCTGCCGCAATCTCCTCTCGCTCAGCTCGGTGTACTTCCTCTGTGGCCTCTTTGAGATCCTTCTCGCTCTTCTCCAAGTCCCTTTTGTGGCGGATCCACGCAGCCTTGACCTTGTCCAACTGCTTCCTGGCTCTGTTGACGCGGGCTGTGGCCTGCTGCAGTCCCTGTCCTGGCTGCAGCGGTGGCTTGGGGGCGGGCGCCTCCAGCTCTTGCAAGATCCCCTGAGCCGCCCCTCGGACCCGTTCTGGCAGAAGTGCGGCCAGTCGGCGGAGCTGTGCTGCTGGAGATTCGCTTTGGGCCTGCTGCTGCCCACCACCGCCACGAGACCAACCAGGATGAGGAGAGACAATATCTTCATCAGAGAACTGACCACCACACACACACGTCCAATTCTTCGACTTGAGACGGTCCTGGAAGAGTTTCCTGCCGCAACTGCTGCACTCCACCATGGGCCGTCCCTTACGGTTTCCCCACCAGCCCGACCTGGACGTACCGCTGCTGGGCTGGAAGGTCTGCTGTCCACTCGGCAAAGGTGGGTAACCGTGCCACAGGTCTTCCTCATCGATCCGTCCTTTTCCTTTCCCATTGGCCTTGATCCAAGGGTTGTAGAGAAACTTATTGTGCCACGGCGCATTGCGCTGCACAACCATCTGCGTGCCGTAACTGTGCCAAAATCTTGGGGCTAGCCCCAATACAATACACAGATATGAGCTGTTGGGGCCGCGTGCGTCTCTGGGACGCCCCCTTGCCACAATACTCTCGTCCGCGCTGCAGGACCCTGAGCCACCGCTACGGACTTGAGCCAAAATGGCTACGGAAAAACGATCAAAAATACCAAAAACATAAATATAAAAAAAATCAAGAAATATTCCGGGGACTATTTTCTGAATATTGTTTGACCCTTTTGGGGTATGTTTGGGGTATCTTTTATTTTTCGCCGAGGGACACGCCCGACATAAACGTACCATCAGATCCCCTCGCGTTGTGAAAAAATCACGACCCGTCAAACAACGATTCGGTGTATTTTTCATTTTTCGCCGAAAATCCCCCTGTAGGGGAACAGGCCCGACTCAACGCTACTCCCCCGGACATCTCCCAGGGTGCGTTCCGGCCGGGCTCTCGAGGCGAATCCAGCGGCGACACCGAGAGCCTCCGAGAAGGCCCAACGGCGAAAACACGGGCGAGGGATAGAGGCGTGGGTACCTGTTCCTCCTCTGAGCTCTGGAACGGATTCATCTTCGTCCTAGCTCCGTCCGGCGATGCCCAGAGGGCCCCTCAACGACCACCGTCCGCGTGCGGGCGCGCACCGGCCTCGCCCAGGGGCACAGGCCCTCGCGGATCACCAGCTCGTCCAGCCAGCGCAGCGTGCCGGCGGCGGGGCACGCGGGGCCGCGGCTGCCACCTGGAGGCGACCCCGAGCTGCCGAGGGCCCCCGCCGTCGCACGGCGTCGTCGTCGTCGTCTTCGTCGTCGTCGTCGTCGTCTTCGTCGTCGTCGTCGTCGTCGTCGTCGTCCTTCTGGGTCGGCAGCACAGGCCGTGCGGCTTTCACAACACGTGCAGCCCTCGCAGTCTATGGCTGGAAGCCTCGGGGCCCTGCCCGACGACGTTGACCTTTGCTCTCAGCGGGGCTCGCCAGAGGCCTGGGTCTTCTCCCTCCCAGTCCTTTCCCTTAGAAGTAGCTCCTCCCCGTCGCACCCCGAGGCCGGTCGGCAGGGCGGCGGGCGTTCCGCTGGAGACTTCCTCACCATGTATGGCCCTGAAGATGAAAAATTGGTACCAGCTTCACAACTGGAGGGCGGGTCATTTTCGAAATGTGGCTCTCGCCTGAGCGCCGCGCAAGTCGTGGAGGCACAACGCCGATATTGATGTTGGTGTCAACCTCTAGGCCTGCGAGAAAAATGTGGCTCGCGCCCGAGCGCCGCGCACATTCGCTTCAAAACTTCGCAAAAAGCTTCACGGATTGGGCGGGTCGTCTTCAAAATTCGGCTGTCGCCTTCGCGCCGCGAACACCCGTGTTAAAAACTTGCACGGGATTCACGATCGAGGGCGGCTCCTTTGAGGGCACACCAATTATGTTGATTCGCTGTGTTGCAATCCCAGGAGTGGTGTTCTGGTAGGACTCCGCCGGATCGTCAAAACGCAGCAGTCATGTTGATTCGTGGCGTTGGAGTCCCGAGAATGATGTTTGACAAGCTTCAGGGTCGTCAAACGTTTGTTTCCCAACGAGACAGTTCCCTCAGTGGAAATGAACCCTTGTATGGGGTCTGTGAAGAGGGAGCTTGGAGGGTGTATTCAATCATCGTTGACGACTCTTGGGTGTACACCAATCCTCCTCCTCCTCTTCTCCTGCTCCTCCTCCTTCCTCCTCCTGCTCTTCCTGCTCCTCCTTCCCCTCCTCCTCCTCCTCCTGCTCCTCTTTCTCCTCCTGCTTCTCCTCCTCCTCCTCTTCCTCCTCCTCCTCCTCCTCCTCCCTGGGGGGCTGCCACCTGCGGGACAATCGCCACTTTCGCAGGCTCCTGGGAGGTCCAGCGGAGTGGCGCACCAAGCGGATCTGGCTTGTCATCCCGACGCCCTTTTTCTAGCGGTCCCCTGGGCCTGGTGCGGTCAGGAACTTCTTTTTCTCAGCGAGTCGCGGCGGCGGCCCCAGCGACATGCCATGCCCGATGCCCTTTTTCTGACGGTCCCCGGGGCCTGGTGCGGCGCTTCCTGGGACCACCTCGCGCCGCCCGGCAGCTTAGGCAGCTTAGGCAGCTTAGGCAGCTTAGTTTCGGCCGTCGGTCCCCGCGCGCTAGGCAATCAGGCTCGCGCGTAGCCCGCCCGACCTCTGACGCTGCTGGCGCGCTCGCCTGCGGCCGCGACGAAAAAAGGTGCCTGGTGCCGTCAGGAACTTCTTTTGCTCAGCGAGTCGCGGCGGCGGCCCCGGCGACATGGCAATTCCTTCGAGGAGGACAGCGTGTCGCCCTCTCGCGGGACGGGAGCCTGGGACAAGCTGGGGACGTTGGTGCTCGGGGATTGGGGCGCGGCTAGCGTGGTGCGCTGGAGCGTCGTGGGCCAGCACCGGCTGCAGGGGCCCCGACGCCCGAAGACTTCAGGAGATCTCCCGTCGTGATCTGTCCGCGACGCGAGGACGTCCGGGTTAGGTCGGGCATGTCCTCCCACGGGCGGATCCTGGAAGGAAAATGAAACATAAGCACCAAATTTTCAAACGCTCAAGCATAGCCAAATTGGCACGACAAATCGTCATCATACAATCTCTACTAGTTAGTCTGGAAATACCCCTCCTGTAAAGGGACATGCCTGACTTAACGTCAAGGGCGGGGGGCGCTGCCCTGAGACCCGACGCCAAGAACAAATTGCACTATCGGGGAGGAAGACCGAACCAGAGCCATGAGCCCCGCCCCTTTCTGCAGCAGCCTTCGAGCCCGATCGATCCATGAGGGTCCCAGTGCCCGAGGTACGGCAACGCTGCCCGTGCGGGGGGGCGCTGCCCTGAGATCCGACGTCACGAACAAACTGCGCAATCGTCCAGGAAAACCGAGCCAGAGACCTGGGCCCCGCCATTTCTGTGGCAGTCTTCGAGCCCGATCGAACCATGTTGAGCAGGGGCCGAACGTCCCGGCACTCCTGTAGGCCTACCACGACATGTTCGTAGAACAAGACAGTCCAGGAACATTTCGTGCAAACCAAAACAGGTTCTTATATCATTCTTTGGCGCGCCTCTAGGCAAGACAGGACGCTTCGCAACTGCTTGACAATGACGGTCCCAGTGCCCGACACAGGGCAAAGCTGCCCGTTGCGAAAACTGCGTCGCCAAGATCTCGGGGCCGGCCAAGCCCCCTGCGGTTTCCAAGTCACTCGGCTCTCCGGCAGCCGCTCGGGACGATCCGGGCACCCCTGGAACGCACCCCGAGGCTTGGAAACCGCCGAAGACAAACGACAACGCCGGAAAACCTAGAACCTCGACAACCGTTGCCAGGACCACCCCGCATGTACACTAGAGTTGGCGAGATGTGTGGTGGTAGTCGGAGTGCAAGCATACATCTGCAAATGCCAGTAAATGGATTTGCACTCCTGATTCGTTGATGCCTACCCATCGGTCGGAAGACATAGGTAAAAACACAAGGTAGGAAGGCGTTCAAAATAGATTGGATTTCCGCCCGCCCCCTACACAGAACTGAAAAGGTGAAGCCACTCGATCATTGAAGTAGCAAGGCGACTAGAAAGTAGATTGCTACGTGGGAACCCCAAGATACACGTTCAACGGCCGATGGGTACAGCAGCGCCCGTTCAGGCACTCCTGGATGGCGTGTCGGGGCAGAAGGCTCGGAGAGGCTCGGGACGTTGAGCTAGCAACGTGGTGGGCCAGCACCCCAGACCTTCCTCGAGGATCAAAAATAGCACCAGGACCTCGACATCTAAAATCCAATCGAAGTTTTAAACAGCCCAGATAGGTCTATCGGTCTGGAGGGCTATTCTTCTGCACTCTGGAAGATCAGGGACTGGCGGAGCGACACAAGAAACCACCAAAATTCCCGACCGTATCCCCTGGTGGATTTCGGGCCCCAACACGGCTCTCTGGCGGCCATTCGGGACGATCCGGGCCCCCCCAAAACGTTCTCGACGAGGCTCAGCTGACGGAGACTTCCTGAGGCTGGAAAGCCGCCGAGAACGAACGAGAACGTCCGAAAACCTCGAACCTCGAACCTCGAACTTCGATTGGGCATGCGGCGAGCGAGGGGGGAAGAGAGTAAGAGAAGGTCCTCTCAGAAGGCGGCGGGGCTTCTCAGAAGGCCTCCTCTGGCCTTCTGAAAGGTTTGCCGTGTCTTCGGGGACGGTTTAGAGAGCTTCTCCGAAAGCCAGGGGACTCCCGAGCCTTCTGAGAAGGCCCGCCCTTTCCTAATTCCCTAAGGTCGGGTATGTCCCCCTACACAGGCGGAGTAAGGAGGAACAAACAAAAACATCGAAAACAACAAATAATGCAAAATGTTCAAACAATCGGCCCCGTATTTGTTGAACAAGTTTTGCGTTTTCCTCCTGTAGAGGGACACGCCCAATTAATACTTCGAGGATGGAGGTTCGAGACTCCAGGCTTTAAGGCGGCTCCGTCGCTCGGCGTCCCTCGCGCCCCGGGGCGCTCTCCGGCAGCGGCGCCTCGCCGAGGGCGTTCCGAGGGCTTCCCGGACGGCCGCCGGAGAGCCGAGGCCTCCGCCGGGCTCGCCGCCGCGTGTCCGCCCGGGGCCGCCTTCGCCGCATGGCGCCGCTCCGCCCCCGGCCCCGTCCGAGGCCGCTCTCGCGCCGCGGGCCCCTCGACGCCCCGGCGGCGGCGCGCCGCGGCGACCGCGGCGGCCGGCGCCGCCGCCGCCGCGGCGGCCCCGCGCCAGGCGCCCGCCAGCGACCCTGGCGGCCCTGGCGGCGGCCAGCAGCAGCGGCCCGCGGCGGTGCGGCGGGCCTCTGCCGCGGCGGCCGCTGCCCGCAGCCCGGGCGCCCCGGCGCCGCCACGGGAGGCGCCAGGGGCGCGGAAGGTGCCGGCGGGCACCATGGGCGGCCCACGCCCGCGCACGCGGCGCGCGCACGCGGCTGACGCACGCTGCCTGCGTCCCACGCGCGGGCACGGACGAGGGGGGGGGGACGAGGCACGGACGGGCACGGCCACGGGGCGTGCCCTCCGCGCCCTGCCTGGGTCCTGTCTGGGAGGGGTCCCCTTAATGGTGCCGGGCGGGGCCTGGGGGAGAGGAGGGGGTATAAGGGGGGGGGGGCGAGGGCGAGGAGGAGCCGGAGGAGGCCGAGGAAGAAAAGCACCCAGGACGAACGACGAACACGTTTTCGGAGCAGGAGCATGCTGCTCTCGATCGGGCCTGCGCGCGCGGGCGCGCGCCATGCCGTGTGGGGGCACGGCGCCCGCCGCCGCGGGCCGCTGCACAGGCGGAGCCTGCGCGGCGCCGCCGCAGCTGCGGCTGCACGAGCACAGCCTGCAGGTGCAGGCTGCGCCCTGCGCTGCGCAGCCTGCAGCTGCAGCTGCCCGCGGCTGCGCCGCTGCCGCTGCGGCTGCGCCGCCCTCCCGCCCGCAGCTGCACGAACACACCGCGCGCGCCCTGGGGACGCAGGGGCGGCAGCGCCAGCAGCGGCTCGTGACGAGCGGTGCTGCGCGGGGCGGCCAGCCGCGCGGCCAGAGCGGCCCGCCACCCTGCCCGCTACCTGGGCTGCAGCGAGGGCACCCGCTCCTGGAGGGGCTGCCCCGCGCCGGGCGCCGCGCGCGGCGGCAGCGCGTCCGCCGGCGTGCCGGACGCCGGGGTCGCCATGCCGTGCCCCGCGGCGGCGCCGCCCATGAGCTGGGCGCGGTCGAGCACGAGCTCGTCCATGACCTTCGGAGGAGGGCGAGCGGAGACAACGGTATAGTTGGCCTTCGGGGGGGCCCGTCGGCGCCGAGCCTGGGCGCGGCTCGGGAGGCTGGTGCGTGAGGGCCGCCGCTGTCTCCACCCGCCCTGCCCCGGGCACCTTCTGCAGCTCCGCCTCTATCTCCTGCTCGTCGTCGGACACCTCTGGTAGGGAAGGCAGGAACAGTGCAGAGTTCGGAGCTCCGCGCAAGATTCTTGGATCGGCGCTGGGACCCCCAGCCCCAGGCGGCGCCTCCAGCGCCGCCCGAGGCGCGCTTGACAGGGGCTCACGGCTTTTCGCAATTCCAAGAAATCTTCGCGGACAGCCGACAATCCCACCAGCCCTCTGGGCGTCGGTGGTCTAGAGAGCTTCCTCTTCCAACCCCCTTCTTCACCTTCGGGGAGGGGTTTACCCCTCCCCCTACCCCCTCCCCTGGACCTGGACGGAGGGATCCGCGGGTCGTTGGGGCGTCCAAGATGGCCCAAGACGGCTCCAAGAGGGCCTCAGAGAGCCCAAGATGTCTCAAGATAGCGCAAGATGCCTCAAAATGCATCCCAAGATGCTCCAAGAGGCCTAAAGACCACACCAAGACGGCCCCAAGTGGCCAAAGAGCTCCCCACGGAGCTCCCCGAGAGACCAAAATCATGCCCAAACCTACGGAAAATCAATGTTTTGGGCTTTCTCGCTGTTTCGCTTCCGATGGCCTTCACAGGCCTCAAGATGGCTCCAAGACTGCCCAAGAGGGCCCCAAGAGAGGCCCAAGAGAGCCCCAAGACGGCCCCAAGAGCGTTCGAAGATCACCTCACGAGGGGCCCAAGAAGCGATTCGAGGCACTCTAGAGGGGCAGGGCTAATATACGACCCCCGCTTCTTTGATAGATCTCATCCAACATGGCCCCAAGAGCGCCCCGAAGGCTCCCAAGAGCGCCCCAAGAGCGCCCCAAGAGGGCTCCAAGAGGCCCCAAGAGGCCCCCAAGAGGCCTCCAAGGGGCTCCCAAGAGACCCCCAAGAGGCCCCAAGAGGCTCCCCGAGATACGCAAGAGGCCCCCGGGACCGCCAAGAGGCCTCAGAGACGGCCCAAGAGGCCCCCAAGCTCGCCATTGTCCTCCTCCTCCTCCTCCTCCTCCTCCTCCTCCTCCTCCTCCTCCTCCTCCTCCTCCTCCTCCTCCTCCTCTTCCTCCTCCCTCCTCCCCCTCCCTCCTCCTCCTCCTCCTCCTCCTCCTCCTCCTCCTCCTCCTCCTCTTCTCCTCCTTCTCCGTCCTCCACGTCCTCGCCCTCCTCCATCTCCTCCTCCTCATCTTCCTCCTCCTCCTCCTCCCCCTCCTCCTCCTGCTCCTCCTCCTCCTGCTCCTCCTCTTCCTCCTCCCACTCCGACGACGACGACTCCTACATCCTCCCCCTCTTGGGGTATATGGCGGCTTACCCCGCCCTTTGTTCTTCTGCATGCTCCCCCGCTTCCCTCATCACCTCCACTCCCCTGGGACTCATTTCTGGATAGGCTGGTGGGGATACTTTTTTGATTGGCGGCTCCAAGGAAAAGTCCAGGAAGCGGGGCAAGCACGTCTGGGGCACAGGGCGAGATAATTGGTAACGAAGGCGCCTAGGCCAACGAAACAGGTGCACCTGCAAGAGGCAAAATGCCCCTCATTAAGCTGCGAGCCACCCGCGAACGGGAAAGCAAGCACCAGACGAACTGGTGGGGATACGCGAAGCGTCTAGAATTAGTTTGGTTAATGCCGTCGTTTATCCTCCGAACCTCGTGGAATTCTTCCATCATCTCGTCCACCACCTCCGCCCGCGCCATCTCCGTGCGCATCTCCTGCATGGTCCGCTGCAGCTCGGGCATGCTGGCCAGCTGGTTCATCTCCTTCATCATAGAGGCGGACAGCTTCATGGCGCTGGACGCAGAGGCCGACGCAATGGCGGTGGTCAGCTGGAGGTTAAGGGCGTTAAGCGAACATCTCGTCTGCTCCAGGCGAGCGATCGACTTCCTGGATTTAACCACTTGCTTCTGGGAGAAGAAAACACGGCACCAGCATAGATTTTCGGAGGTCCGCTCGGATGTCTTGGGTCGTTCGGCAGCGAAAGCCTCCCCCCTCCAAGAGACGTCCCTCCTCCCTCCCCTACCTCCTCCATCCTCTTCCCCTTCCTCCTCTTCCTCCTCCTCCTCCTCCACCTTCACCTCCGCCTTCGCCTCTGCCTCCGCCTCCTCCTCCTCCTCCTCTTCCCTTTTTCCTCCTCCTACTCCTCCTCCTCCTCCTCCTCCTGGTCCTCCTCCTCCTCCTCTCTCCTCCTCCTCCTCCTCCTCCTCACCTCGTCCTCTCCCTCTCTCGCTCTCGTCCCTCCTCGTCCTCGTCCTCCTCCCCTCCTCCTCCTCCTCCGCCTCCTCCAACCTCCTCCCCTCCTGCCTCATCCTCCTCCTCAACCTCCTCTTCTCCTCCTCCTCCTCCTCCTCCTCCTCCTCCTCCTCCTCCTCCTCCTCTTCCTCGTCCTCCTCTCCTTGGGTCGGCGCTGGGCCCCCCATCCGGAGTCCAGAGCCGGCGCCCGCGGTGCGGCTCTCGAGAGGGGGGGGCCCTGCGCCGACCTGGGCCGGGCGTCGCCGGCAGGCGGCCCTGGCCCACAGCGAGTCCGGTTCTTCCGGGGCGGCCCCTCGCGCGCCGATCGCGGCCACTCGCCGCCGCGCCTCATCCAACATGGCCCCAAGAGCGCCCCGAAGGCTCCCAAGAGCGCCCCAAGAGCGCCCCAAGAGGGCTCCAAGAGGCCCCAAGAGGCCCCCAAGAGGCCTCCAAGGGGCTCCCAAGAGACCCCCAAGAGGCCCCAAGAGGCTCCCCGAGATACGCAAGAGGCCCCCGGGACCGCCAAGAGGCCTCAGAGACGGCCCAAGAGGCCCCCAAGCTCGCCATTGTCCTCCTCCTCCTCCTCCTGAAAAAAAACCTCCTCCTGCCCCACCTCCTCCTCCTCCTCCTCCTCCTGCTCCTCCTCTTCCGCCCTCCTCCTCCTTCTTCTCCCTCCCCTCCTCCTCCTCCTCCTCCTCCTCCTCCTCCTCCTCCTCCTCCTCCTCCTCCTCCTCCTCCTCCTCCTCCTCCTCAGCGCACCTTGCGCTGGCACCCCCCCAGGGAGCCGCGAAGTCTCGGCCGGATCTCCGCGTGCGTCCACCCTCCGCCGGACCTCCCGGGAGCCCACGAACGCGGCGACAGTAGCGCAACTCTCAGCCGCCACAGGGAGCCGCGAGGTCACGACGGGATCTGCGTGTCGACCGACTCCCCGCGAATGGAGCGACACTTGCGCAATTCTTTGATCCCCAGGTAGTCGCGAGGTCTCGACAAGACCTGCGTGACTGCTGACTGGGCTGGACCTCCCAAGAGCCCACGAGAGTAGCGACAATTGCGCAGTTCGCAGCCCCCCAGGGATCCGCGAGGTCTCCGCAGGATCTGCGTGACTGCAGACTCGGCTGGACTTCCCAGGAACCCATGAACGTGGCGACAATTGCGCAGTTCGCAGCCCCCCCAAGGAGTCGCGAGGTCTCGACACGATCTGCGTGACTACCGACTCTGTTGTACCTGCCAGGAGCCTACGAAAATGGCGACAATGGCGAAGTCCGCAGCCCCCCAGGGAGCCGCGAGGTCTCGACGGGATCTGCGTGACTACCGACTCCGTTGGACCTGCCAGGAGCCTACAAAAGTGGCTGACCTCCCAGAAGACGACGACAGTGGCGACAATGGCGCACTTCGCAGCCCCTCAGGAAGCCACGAGGGCTGGGGAAACCAAATGGCACCGCTACCGCTACTCCCCTGACCTCTCCCGGGGTGCGTTCTGACCAGGATTTCGAGGCGAATCCAACGGAGGCGACGAGGGCCGCCGAGGAGGCCCAAAAATGGGAAAACGGGCGGAGGGTAGCGGTATGGGCCCAGACCCCCGACGTCTTGATTTTTTCGCAGCGTCGACCCCCAGAGGTCTGGACTCCTTCCCCGGGACTGGTGTTTCAGCCTGAATCGTTTTTTGACGGTCCCGAGGCCCCAGGCCCCAGGAGGCCGAAAATAGCGAAAAGCTTGCCGTCGTGATTTGTTTTCATAACGCGAGGGGGTCTGAGGGTACCTCTTCATCCCTCTGATCCCCGAGCGAGGGGGAATGGGTACGTTTTCCTCCCCTGAGGCTCTGCGTGCAACTCACCTCCGTGGGACCTCCCAGGAGCCCACGAATCCTCCTCCTCTTTCTCCATTATCCCTCCTTCTCCCTCCTGCTCCATCCTTACACCTCGCTCTCCCTCCCCTTCCTCCGCCTCCACCTCCTCCTCCTCTCCTCCTCCTCCTCCTCCTCCTCCCCTCCTCCTCCTCCGCCTTCCTCCTCCTCCTCCTCCTCCCCTCCTCCTCCCTCTCCTCCTCCTCCTCCTCCTCCTCCTCCTCCTCCTCCTCCTCCTGCCTCCTCCTCCTCCTCCTCCTCCCTCCTCCTCCTCCTCCTCCTCTCCTCCTCCTCCTCCTCCTCCTCCTCCTCCTCCTCATCTCCTCCTCCTCCTCCCTCCTCCTCCTCCTCCTCCTCCTCCCTCTCCTCCTCCTCCTCCTCCTCCTCCTCCTCCTCCTCCTCCTCCTCCTCCTCCTCCTCCCTCCTCCTCCTCCTCTCTTCGCCCCCCCCACCCACCTTCTTCCCGCCGAGGCAAGGTGGCGACAGCGGCGCTCTCTTTGCACCCCCCCCAGGGGAAGGCGAGGTCTCGGCCAGGTGTCTGCGTAGCTCCCCCGCTCCGCTGGCCTCCCGGGAGTCCTCGCAGCGGCGGCAGTTGGGAGGAGGAGGGAGGAGAGGAGGAGGAGGAGGAGGAGGAGGAGGAGGAGGAGGAGGAGGAGAGGAGGAGGAGGAGGAGGAGGAGGAGGCTGAGGAAGAAGAGGAGGAGGAGGAGGAGGAGGAGGAGGTATGAGGAGGAGGAAGAGGGGGGGGGGAGGAGGGGGAGGAGGCAGGAGGAGGAGAGGGGGGAGGAGGGGAGGGAACGACAAACGGAGACCACGGTGCTCTATTCAAAACGAGAACCCAACACAGGAAGGTTGGGAACAAGAAGAGGCACCCGGGGCCAGGCCCCCCCCCCACGGCAACCCCCGACCAAGAACTCCGAACGGGCTTCCGAGCAGTTCATGAGGATGCCGTGTTGTGCTTCTCCGAGCTTCGCCAGCGTGTTCACAATCTGCATCTGCCCCTTGCCCGCCATCTGCGTGATCTCCCGCTTCAGCTTCGCCTCCTCCTGGCGGATCCGGCCCATGTCGCGCTCCAGCTGGCGGCTCTCCCCCCGGATCTGGCGCTGCCACTCCCGCGCCTGCTCGACCGACTTCCTGCTGGCGCGCCCGAAACGGGAGCGTGGAAAAGGGGCACGATGCCCAACAGCAGAGCGGCCGATTCTGGGCAGGCGACGCTAGTGACTAACCGACAGCGCCCGCGGCGACAGCGACGGCGAGCCCTAATGGCGGCGCGCACAGAAGGGAGCATGACGGAGAGGAGAAGTTTCCTAGGAGGCCGCTTCTTGGAAGGCGCCGGCCCTACATCTACAGACAAGGCCCGTGCCTTCTCAGGGGCAGGGGTGCTCGTAAGAAACCTTCCCCCCTTCTCGCCATCGCTCGGACGTCCACTCCACGTGCCTCTTTCGATTTCGCGCGTGCTATTTTTCTGCCAGATGATCCAGGATGCTCCTCGATGGTCCTCGCCGAGAAGAAACGCACACGTCCGAGCGATGCCAGGCCTCCCCCGTCCCAGGCATCCGTCGATATGGGTGTTCCACGGCGAGGCTCCAGATGTCCCACCGACCGCTCGCCCGGGGGGTAACGTTTTGCTCGCGCTCCAAAAGTTCCTGCACCGCTTGCTCTGAGCGCGCCCAAATACAGTCGGACCCAGGAGGCCAGAAGAAGCCCCCCGTCAGCCAAAGCAAGCAGAACATCCTCGGGTACTCTCCCCCGGGTATTCCAAAACACAAAGCAAACAGCAAGAACAGTGGGGCACCCTCCCTGGACCGACCTCGATCTCATACCAACTGCAGACGAAGCCGGCACCCCGGTAAACCCACGGCAAGCCGGCCGCGCCCAAGGCGGCGTTTGCCCACGTGGCCACGGCGCCCTCCCGAAGACGTGGGGCGGCGCATCGGAACAAGTGGCGCGGCGATGGATCGATGTTTGATGGCCCCAGTGCCCAGGCACGGGCAGTGTCGGGGCTGGATTCGGGAGAGACGCCCAGAGTGCGAACATACATAGACCTGCGCCCCAGATTTTCATAGCGCGGGGATAACAAAATTCGGAGCTCGGGGGGGAAAATCAAGTCATCGTTCGGGCCACTCGCATGTACGGCAACAGGAGGAATGGGATGTTTTCCTAGGGGGACCTCGAAAATCTCTGGCGCTCCTAGGGAATTGAAGGGGGTGCTGAAAGTAGTAGTAGTAGCAGGAGCAGCAGTAATAGCAGTAGTAGTAGTAGTAATAGTAGTAGTAGTAGTAGTAGTAGTAGTAGCAGTAGTAGTAGTAGTAGTAGTAGTAGTAGTAGTAGTCGTAGTAGTAACAATAGTGATAGTGGTAGTACACGTAGTAATCGTACTCGTAAGAGCAGTGGTAGCAGGTAGTAGTAGTAGTAGTAGTAGTAGTAGTAGTAGTAGTAGTAGTAGTAGTAGTAGTAGTAGTAGTAGTAGTAGTAGTAGTAGTAGTAGTATAGTAGTAGTAGTAATAGTAGTAGTAGTAGTAGTAGTAGTAGTAGTAGTAGTAGTAGTAGTAGTAGTAGTAGTAGTAGTAGAGTAGTAGTACTAGTTCGTAGGAGTTCGTAGTCGTAGTCGTAGTCGATAGTCGTAGTAGTAGTTGTAGTATAGTGACTAGTAGTAGTGTAGTAGTAGTAGTAGTAGTAGTAGTAGTAGTAGTAGTAGTCGTAGTAGTAGTCGTAGTAATAGTAGTAATAGCAGTAGAGG
>CAUYUJ010017621.1:90000-92500 GCA_963575745.1 Prorocentrum cordatum | reverse complement strand
GTGGCCCCATAGGGAGCTCCACCGAAAGTCCCCCAGTGGCAGCGCCCGCATGCGGTTCCACCACCCGTTTCGGCACACCACTCACACGCTTCGTGGCCCCATAGGAGCTCCAAAGAAGGCCCCAGCGGCAGCGACCGCATGCGATTCCACCCCCATTTCGGCACACCCCTCACACGTTTCGTGGCCACATAGGGGCTCCACCGATGGCCCCTGCGTTCGGGAATCCTCACGGCTTCCCCAGGATCCAGCCAGTCTTTTTTTCCAGGATTCTTCAAGATGCCTCAGGACTCGCCAGGCATCATCACATTTGCCCAGATTCTCCGATGATTCCGCGAGATTCCTCCGAGTCCTTCAGGATTCCGCTGATTCACTTGGGATTCCGCAGATCTTTTGGGGTCTCTCAGGACCCCCCATGCTTCATTCAGGGTTATTCAAGAAGCTTCTTAGTCTTGGATAGTTCATGAAATTCCCATCGGGCTCCTTCCGGTTCCCTCCACCACATTGTTCAAAACCTCCTCAGGGTCTCCTCGGGGCTCCCGTGGGCACCGACAGAGCCGCGAAAGGCTCCTCAGGACTCCCCCCATAATTTCGGATAAACCCGCAGACCCACGATGGGTTCCAAGAAGACCCCCTTTCATGGAGGAACCATACGTAAAATTCGGAATTATTTTGGATGTCGTGTAATCGCAGGACTGTTCCGGGAACCTTTCAAAGATTTAAAGGACAAAATCAAAATCCATAAGACCCGGACGAGTATCGAGAAACCCTGAAGTTCCATGCGCGATGCTGAAGGATCCACTGGGGTCCTGAACAACCCTGAGGAGCCGATAGGAACCCAGTACAATCCAGAGGATCCCCAGAAGTTCTAAAGCATCCTGATGAATCCTAAGGCATCGTGACGAATCCAAAGACATCCGGATGAATCCTGCGGAATCCTACAGGATCCTGAGGCCCCCCTGGCGACCCTGAGCAGTGCTGAGGGATCCCGAGGACATCTAGAACCTCCCGAGACAACATCAGGCACCTAGAAGAATCTGGAGGAGACCTGAGGAGCCCCGAAGAGTCCCCCAGGAAGTCCAGCGGATCCCGAGGCATCATAAGAAGGAACGCGCCGCCCCTTCCCCGCGACGCGACGCGACGCTTCGCGCCTCGTGGCGGGGAGTGGGAAACCCACTGGGTCGCGGCCTGGGCTCCCCGAGGGGCATCGGAGAATCCTACGGGATCCTGCGGGATCGCGGGGAATCCTGAGGGATCCTGAGGATCCATTGAGGAATCCTACGGATCAAGATCCACTGAAGGAATCCTACGGGTCCCCGGGATCAAGCCTGGGATCCCCGGGATCCATTGAGGAATCGTACGGATCAAGATCCTGAAGCATCCTGAGGATTCTTCCGGAATCGAAAAAAAAAGCCTGGCGAAGGACCCACCCATGTGCAGCTGCGAGTCATGCAGGGGGCGACCTTCTCCTGACAGGCAGCGCGCCGCGACAAGGATGGCGCGCGGGGCGGTGCAAATGGCGGCCACGAAACGCGTGAGGGGTGCGCCAAGGTGGGGGGGGGAACTGCATGCGGGCGCTGCCACTGGGGCATTCGGCGGAGCCCCCGATGGGACCTCGAAACGTGCGAGAGTACTCCATATGAGGCCACGAACCGTGTGAGGGGTGCGCCAAGATGGGGGTGGAACTGCATGCGGGCGCTGCCACTGGGGCCTTCGGTGAGGTTCCCTGTAGGGCCACGAAACGTGTGAGGGCTACGCCAAGATGGGAGTGGAACTGCATGCGGGCGCTGCCACTGGGGCCTTCGACGGGGCTCCCTATGGGGCCACGAAGCGTGTGAGGGGTATGCGGGCGCTGCCGCTGGGGCCCCCGGTGGAGCTCCCTATGGGGCCACGAAACGTTTCAGGTGTGTGCCAAGATGGGGGTGGAACTGCATGCGGGCGCTGCCACTGGGGCCTTCGGTGGAGCTCCCAATGGGACCACGAAACGTGTGAGGGGTGTGCCAAGCTGGGGGTGGTACTGCATGCGGGCGCTGCCACTGGGGGCCTTCGATGGAGCTGCCTAAGGGGCCACGAAACGTGCGAGGGGTGCGCCAAGGTAAGGGTGGAACTGCATGCGGGCGCTGACTTGGTGCCTTCGGTGGAGCTCCCAATGGGACCACCAAGCGTGTGAGAGGTGCGCCAAAATTGGTGTGGAACTGTATGCGGGCGCTGCCACTGGGGCCTTCGGTGGGGCTCCCTATGGGGCCACGAAACGTGTGAGAGGTGTGCAAAGTTCGGGGTCGAACTGCATGCGGGCGCTGCCACTGGGGCCTTCGGTGAAGCTCCCAATGGGGCCACGAAACGTTTGAGGGGTGCGCCAAGATGATGGTTGAACTGCATGCGGGCGCTGCCACTGGGGGCCTTCGATGGAGCTCCCAATGGGACCACGAAACGTGTGAGGGGTGCAACCAAAATATTGAACATGTGGAGTGCAGAGGCAGGGATGGGATGAGGGAGGAGGAGG
>CAUYUJ010017621.1:70000-85000 GCA_963575745.1 Prorocentrum cordatum | reverse complement strand
AGGGGTGGCGCCACAGGCGCCGCCAGGGGCCCCAGGCGCCAGCCCGAGAAGTCCGCGCGGACCTCCGAAAGTTTCTGTTTACCCCTTAGTCGGAGAGAACGGACAGAGACAGAAATGAAGGGGCCCTGGGACACACACAAATAAATACACACAAATAACAGGATGCCCAATCTTTTTCCATATTTTCTGGGTTTTTGTCTTCCCCCCCACTTCCCATATTTTCCTACATTTTCCTGGGGATCGACGATCACTTGTGTCTATGCTTTTCCTTCCCGAGAAGAAAGTAGGCAGGCGTTGCCAGTGGATTGGAGAGATCCGCTCGTCCCCTGACGAGGAGGGGCCGCCCAAAAAACGCTCGATGATTGAAGTGGGACGCGCTCAAAAAATCGATTGGGAGATTGGGTTCCAGGAGTACAGATTCTCGCCGACCGACGGGTAACATCTGCCCAGAGATCCGACGCGTTGATTTTTCAATGTGCGGCCCCCAGAAGTCCCGACCCCTTCCCCAGGACAAGCTTTGCATCCTGAGTCCTCTTGTGATGGAGGCCGACCATCACGCAACGTTTAGAGGCCTCATAGATGGGGTCCGAGTAGATTGGGTCAGAGGATCTCGCTGCACCGCCGATGCATCGGCCATGCACTGGTGACGTCGGCGCTGCATCGGCATGGAGAAACTCGGGCCCCACATCGAGCCGCATCGCTGATGCACCGCCGATAACCTCGGCGATGCGGCGCGATCCCCCGACCCCAGCTGCTCTCTGCTCTACTCCGACCACACCTGGGAGGCCTCGTACGTGGGAGGTCTGGCTGCGTCCGACTTTCCTCCCCGATCCTCCCCCGCCGCGGCCGCCGCCGAGGCCGCCGCCGCCGCCACCCAGGCCGCCGCAGCCGCCGAGGCCCGGCGGCGGCGGCGAGCCCGCCGCGCCCCGCGAGGGTGCCGCGCGGTCGTCGCCGGGGGCGGCGGCGCCGCCCTCGCAGGCCGCAAAGAGGTCGAGCCCCTGGCCCATGGCTCGGGGGCGGGCCCGAGAGTGGGGGGCCCCGTGCGAACCCTACCCCATACCCCCCCACGATTTCTGAGGGGGGGAGGGCGGGGCTCACCTCGTTCGGGAGCTCTCGAGCGGAGTGAACCCCACCCACCCCCCCAGAAATCGTGGGGGGCAGGGGGGTAGGGTTCGCAGGTGACCCCCTGGAGAGGGGAGCGTCCAGGAGGGAGCGGGAGCGGGAGCGGGAAGCAGTGCTGCGCGGGGGGCACCCGCGCCCTGGGCCCCTGCAGGGCGGTCGGGCTCGCTGAGAAGAGCAGAGCAAAGGTGCACGAGCTCTCGGCGTGGCACGGAGGGGAGCGTCCAAGAGGGGGGGGGGGGGGCGCAAACCATGGCCGGCGGCACGTGCGCGGCCCAGGGGGGGGGGCGGGGACGTACTGAAACGAGAGGAGGCGCCGTGAAATATCTGGGGAAACATCGTGGCCCTCGCCGTGAGATCCATCCCTAGCCGAAGTGGTCCCCCTCCGTCTTTGCCGCCCACGAACGGCGGGGCGCTCGGGGCGCGCCCGGTGCGCGCGCCCGCCTCGCCCTGGAGATCGGGCGGTGCCGTTGTTGCACGACGGGTGCCTTCGCCCAGGTTTTGGGGGGCCCCTCCGCCTCGGCTTGCCGGGGCCCCCAGGGCCCTCACAGATCGATCCGCCTCGACAAACGGTGCAGGGAGATGACGAGGAGGAGGGGGAGGAGGAGGTAGAAGAGGAGAAGGAGGAGGAGGACAAGGAGGAAGAGGTAGAAGGAGCAGGAGGAGGAGGAGGAGGAGGAAAAGGAGGAGGAGGAGGAGGAGGAGGAGGAGGAGGAGGAGGAGGGGGAGGGGAAGGAGGACGAGGAGAATGAGACGGAAGATGAGGAGAAGGAGCAAGAGGAGGAGAAGGAGGAGCAGGAGGAGGAGGAGGAGGAAGAGGAGGAGCAGAAGCAGGAGGAGGAGCAGGAGCAGCAGAAGGAGGAGGGCTCTGGTCGTGATTGTTCACGACACTTTGCAGGTCATTTTTGCTGCGACGCCAGATCTCCGTGTTTGGGTTCGCCCGCTGCCGCCTCCGTTTGAGGGGGTGGGCGCGGGCGGCGCCCAGCGCGCTCGCGGGCGAAAGCGGCCTGCAGCGTCCGGGTGATCGAGAAAGCTGGCACGCAGTGGTCCGACTCGGGCACACAGCGTAACAAATTTAGCTCGGTGAGCACAGTGGAGCGGAATCCTCCTCATCCGCCTCCTCCTCCTCTCATTCCTCCTCCTCCTCCTCCTCCTCCTCCCTCCTCCTCCTCCTCCTCCTCCTCCTCCTCCTCATCCTCCTCCTCCTCCTCCTCTCCTCGTCATCCACCTCCTCCTCCTACACCTCATCGTTCTCCGCTTCCTCCCTCCAATCTTCCTCCGCCGCGGCGTGGGGTGCGCTTTGGGCCCCTCGCGACGACGGGAGGGCGAGGGCAATGAGGGACGAGGAGCAGGACGGACAGGGGATCAGTCAGCATCGAATCGGGAAATCGGATCGAGTCGAAATCTTCGTCGGATCGGGCTGCATCAAAATCGATTCGGATCGGTTGCGCCAGGTCGCACAACAGCGTCATGCAAACATCAGGAAGTAATCGGGTCATCGGAATATCGGGATCGAATCGGATTGGGCTGGCCAGAACCGATATCGGATCGGATCGATCGGATCGAAATGAACCCTGCAGCAAGGGAAGGAGGGGCGGGTGGGGGGGAGGGCGCGACGCTGATGAGGGCAAAGAGGTGCCAGGACACGACCCTGCCTTCGCTTAGGTAGGATACTTCTACGGTGAGGGTATACTGTAAGATAAGTAACCCTTGGGTGAGGGTCTCGAAGTCTGAAAACCTGTGGGGCACCAACGGAGGCAAGGCCAAGGAGAGCGCCGCCGCCCACGCCAGATAAGGAAGCTGCCAGGGTCTGGGACCTCCTGGGCACATTCCTTGACGATCGCCCCCGCCGTGCAAGCTACAAGCGAGACGCTGCGGCCAAAAACGGCCTGCGGAGGAGGAGGAGGAGGAGGAGGAGGAGGAGGAGGAGGAGGAGGAGGAGGAGGAGGAGGGAGGAGGGACGAGGAGGGAGGAGGGAGGAGAGAGGAGGGAGGAGAGGAAGAGGAGGGAGGAGGGAGGAGGGAGGAGGGCGGAGGGAGGAGGGAGAAGGGGGAGGAGGGAGGAGGGAGGCTCCTCCAGGGGGAGAGAGGAGGGATGAAGAGGAGGAAGGAGGAGGGGGCCGCGGCCAAAGACGGCATGCAGGGCAGGCAAGGGGCCCCGGGGCCTTCCCTGAGATCCGACGTATCGAGCGAGCCACAGCCTTCGCAAGCAAACAAGCACGGCTGGGGCCGTGGACCCAAGCTTGCTGCTGCAGCTCTCGATGAACGGGGCACAAGGACACACAGAAAAAGACACACCGATCGCAAGAATCCACATTTTTTTTTTTGATTTTCGCTTCCCCCACTCACTTCCCTTGTTGTCGCATGTTTTCCTAGGAATCGGCGATGAATTGTGTCTGTGTGTTGTTTTTCCCTCCTGACTCGAGCCGGATCGATATGTGAAGCCCCCAAAGATCGAGCTGGGTGCGGAAAGAATGGGTACGAGGCCCAACAGCAGTTCCTGATAATGTTTGACAGGACTGGTTGTCCGCGCCGCCGCGGACGTTGTTCTCCAAACAGGCTTGCCCTATAGGAGTCCTAGCTCATCATACTAATTGGACCGTTGCCCCCCTAATTCCTATGCCCCCCCTCCTCTAGTTCCTATGGCTATGCCTATGCCTATGCTTCCCCCCCCTAACTCCAATGGCACCCCCCTTATTTCAAATGGCACCCCCCGGTTATTTCCAATGGCGAGTCCTATGGATTCTTGCGGATTCCTATGAGTCGCTTGCCCTTGCTTGCTCTTGCTATGTGCTCTTGTGACTTGCTCTCGCTTGCTTGCTTCTGCTTGCTTGCTTGCGCTTGCTTGATGTTGCTCCTCCCATCCTCCTCCCGTCCTGCTCCCGTCCTCCTTTCGTCCTCCTCCCATCCTCCTCTCGTCCTCCTCCTGTCCTCCTGTCTATTTGGAGTCAACGCTGGCTGATATTCACTGAAAACAAAAAGCCGCCTGCCCAACAGCGGCCGCTGTCGGTTTTGGACAGCATGTGTTGTCGGGCCTGGTACGCATTTTTGTTCCGTTCCCATTTCGGGCGTCAAGACCCGGGGCCCGAAGCCAGGCAAGACCGCCCATGGCGCAATAACAAATGCGACGACAGTGACCAGGCGTCCGATGCCCTGACGTGCTCTACTCGCGGTACCCAGCTGCCTTCTCATGGCCCTGGGGCCAGACGAGGACCTCCCGGAGGCCGAACACGGCGAAGCACTTCCGCCTCGATGTTCCAAGACGTGGGGTCGCCGGGGGTCCTGATGGTCTTCGGGTCAGAACTCGTCTCCGGCGGCGGTTCGGGACGATCCTGGCACCCCCACGGCGCCCTCGGCAAGGCGCAACTGCTGAGAAGCCCCCCGAGGCTGGAAAACCGCCTGGAACCTAGACAAAAAAACGCAAACGATTCGTCCTCGTCGTCGTCGTGCTCGTCGTCGCCGATGCTGTCCTCGTCGACGCCCCAGCGGCGGGGGCGACGACGACGGCGACCACGGTCGTCGTGCTCGTCGCCGTGGTCCCCATCGTCGTCGCGGTCGTTCCCAAATCTGCGACGTCGTGGATTTCTGAACGCGCGGTCCTCGGAAGCCCCGACCCTTTCCCCGGGACCGGCTTTTCATCCCGTGCCGTTTTTTTTACGGTCCCCGGGGCCCGGCGAGGGCCCCTGGAGGCCCACAATGGTCAGAACCATCGCGTCGGAATTCTTGGGAGCCCACAGTGGGCACGGCAAACAGAAAGGTACGAAACCCAACAAAACCTGTGGTCCCAAACCAGCAGCGGCCGCTGTCGGGCAGGCGGCCTCCTGTCTCAGATGGGCCACGCCCGCTGCGACGCCGACAGCGAGCCCTGGTCCAAAGGAACAGGACATACAGCCAGTACCCACTTTATTCCGTGCCCGTTCGAAGAAGAACAAAAACATAAACATACACTTTTGGCGCTCCTTGCGGATTTATAGGATCCACGCCGGACCCCCTCCCTGGCGCGCGGAGCGCGCCAGGGGCGGCGCCTCCGAGCGCGGATCCAAGAAATCCGCGGGGAGCGGATCGCCAACAACATATGTGTATGTAGTTTTTTCTTCTTCGACCCATGTCTTGAGCAGGGACCGACTGTCCCAGCATTCCTGTAGGTCTACCACGAAGTTCTCCTAGAACCCAGAAGTGTTCCAAACATAAGAACAACAAACAGTGTGCTTATAATATAATTAAGCCGGATGTGGTAAGACACGACTGCCTCAACCGGAGATGTTCTGAGAACATCTCGTGCAAACCACAAAAGGTTCTTAGAAACCTCTTTGGCGGGCCTATAGGCGAGCCAGGACGCTTCGCCACTGCTTGAATGTCGATCGCTCCGAACAGTTGTCCCGACGCGGGCATGTCTTTGGAGGCCTGGAAATTGGCACCAACACCAAGACGGGGGGGGGCCTCCACAGGGGGAAGATGGTCCTCGATTTCGGTGTTGGTGGTAATATGTCGGCCACCTTGGAAGCCAGAATACTACCACCATCACCGAGATCGGGATCTTCTGCCCCCGGTGGAGGCACACCGCCGATCTTGGTGTTGGTGTTGACCTCCAGGCCTGCGATGTCTGCTTCGTCGTCCTCGTCGACGCCGCGGCGGGGGGCCAGGCGGGGGCTCCCGGCGAGGCTCCGCTCGGCCGCGGCGGCCGCCGCGCGCTCGCGCCGCAGCTGGCCCTGGTGCCTCGCGTGGAGCTCGCGGACCTCTGCCAGGCGATGGCGGCGGCGAGGAGGGCGAGGAGGACGAGGAGGACGAGGATGACGAGGAGGGCGATGGCGGCGGCGAGGAGGACGAGGACGATTCGCCACAAAAGAAGCGGGTCCTGAGGGAAGACGGGTCCTGAGGCGCTCCGTCGTTCTCTGGCTCTCGGGGCCCTCTACTAGGGCCCTGGGGCTGTCAGAAAACCACTCGGGATGAAACGAACCCGTCCTGGGGGAAGGCCCCAGGGTCCAGGAGCCGTTTCCCTCAGGACCCGTTCCCTCAAGACTAAGCTTGCCCAGGTCCAGTGTGTTGCAGCACGCACGCTTGAGCAGTTAAGGATCATGTGTGAGCCCTTTCTAGTGGATCGAACCATCACTCAGGGTTTTAGATCTGGTACGAAATTGGCTAGGACTCTGTGGGAGAAGGCTGGCCAGCATTTCTGTGGAGCAGGACTTCGCAATGGTATGGACTGATCTTCCTTACATCGTCTCCTCAGCAACTGGAAGCAGTACCAAGGGGGCGCCGCCTTGCCGAGCTCCTCGCCACAGTTGCGGTGGGAGGGACATGGCCACGGGAGAGAAGGGCTCAGATGTCTACCCAAGTTGATGTTTCGCCCATCTGCCCTCGCTGTCGAGACAATGTAGAGTCTCCATTTCTTCGCATATGGGGTTGTGCTCACAACAGAGGGTACATGAATTAGACCAAGACGGACGATGTATACCCGCAGGCCATGGCACAGCACGAGGCAAATCCTTGCGACTGGCTGAGCGGTGCCGTGCCCAAGGACTGGGCAGCAGTACCAGAGCCTCCAGACGAAGATTTGTGCTTTCAGACTCGTTTTGAATGTGATGATGCTTCAGAGGGAGTGTCGAGAGCCGGGCACGAGAGCCACACCGTGCTTCTGTTTGACGATGGCAGTGGTGGACTCAACGCGAGAGGTCCAAGATTTCCTCGTATTGGCTCGGGCATGGTGCACATGGTCAGCGAGACAGATTTGCATGTCATGCGGACCCTATCAGAAATTCGACCTGGTGTTGTCCAATCGGTGTCTCGAGGTGAACTGTATATGCTATGGGTTGCCCTTCGCCTTATCATCAGCTATGTCACGTATGCCACCGGCAACCTCATGGTGCACAACGGGTGGTGGGCCAGGCGGTATGAGAAACCTTCGGGGGGGCTTGCAGAGTTGTGGGCACGGATTGGCTTGTTGCTTCAGAAAGGAAGAAGGCCAGAGGATGTCACAGCGCTTCGGACCCACTCGCACTTAGAAGCGAACGATGTTGTGATGGATCGTAATGGAGCTCCTTGGATGGCCTACGGCAAGCTGGTGCCGACGAGTGTGCAGGAGACGGTACCAGACACGCTCGCGTGGCACGTTCCGTCAAACATACTATGTTGGACAAGGAGCGTAGGATATGCACGGTGAGGAGGGTTTTTCGGCCACATCTGGGCGCGCTGGAGGCCGAAGAGGAGCTGTGCGAGCCCCCGCGGCCTGGCAGACACTCTCGATCGAGGGGTGCGGGAGGCCGTGCGTGCGGGGAAAGTACTCCCTCATGAGCCTGACCTCCCTATTTGACGTTCGACCAACTGGAGGCGGCAGCCTGGAGCGTACTTGCATAGAAGAGCCGACCTTCGGGGATGGACAGAAGCCCCTTCAGTGAAACGTGGATCAGTGAAAACGACCGCGGGCCCAAGCCTGGCGGGCGCAAGCTTGGAAAATGACGGCCGCGGCGCCCTCTCGAGAACCGAAAACGGACAATTCACTAATCAACGTGTCAGGGTGGGGTATCTGTCTGCCCCCGAGGCTTAACGCTGCGGTGAACACATGATGATGGGCACGTTTTCCACCACCACCACCAGAAGTTGGAGGGGGGAAGGAGGTGGAGGACGAGAAGGAAGAGGACGAAGAGGAGGAGGAGGAGGAGGAGGAGGAGGAGGAGGGGGAGGAGGACAAGCTAGGTGCGCGCGCGTCATATCTGACGTCCTACCCCACCCACCCAACCCATACCATGGCGCTGATTTTCTCTATCCGCGGACTAGTGGGTGGTGGTGCGCGTGCGTGCGTGCGTGCGTGTGTGCGTGGTGGTGGTGGTGGTGGTGTGGTGGTGGTGGTGGTGGTGGTGCTGGTGGTGCTGGTGCAGGTGATGGTGTGGTGCTGGTGGTGTGGTTGTGGTTGTGGTTGTGGTGGTGGTGGTGTTGGTGGTGGTGGTGGTGGTGGTGGTGGTGGTGGTGGTGGTGGTGGTGGTGGTGGTGGGTGGTGGGTGGTGGTGGTGGTGGTGGTGGTGGTGTGTGTGCGTGTGTGCGTGTGTGTGTGTGTGTGTGCTGTGGCACGGCACGGGAAATGACGCCAGCGCTGCAGCGGGAGCACGAGTCGAAACGGGCGGAAGCGCGGAAATGAGGCCAGCGCTGCAGCGGGAGCACGATTCGGAACGAGCGGAAGCACGGAAATGAGGCCAGCGCTGCAGCGGGAGCACGATTCCGAACGAGCGGGGCCCGAAAATGAGGACGGCGCCTCGGCGAGAGCATCATTTTGAAAAAAATGCAGGCGAAAACCCAACTCCCGGGAATCCTGTGTAAAAAAACAGGACGCGGGGGGGGGGTCGGCTACTTTCAGGCCGCCATCGGGGGAAGAGGGAGAGTAGTATTCATGTTGAGTAATTGTGGAGGAGGAGCTGGTGGTGGAGGAGGAGGAGGACTCCCTCTCCCTCCAACTTCTGGTGGTGGTGGTGGGAAGCAGGCCCACCACATGACGCCTGGTTGGCGCAGGAAGTACCCGAGCGAGGCGACAGGAAGAGGAAAAGAAGCGTGCCCCGAGGGGCGCAGGAAGTGTGCGCTGGTCAGGCGGAAGGAAGGGCAGAGAGAGAGATCGATCGCTCGAGCGACATGGCCGACCCCCATCCTCCTCCTCCTCCTCCTCATCCACCTCCTCCTCCCCCGCCTCCAGCGCCCGAGGCTGCGTCCGTGTTCTCCACGGCCCGTGTCGGGGGCGGCCAAGCGGGGGGCGTCCAAGAGGGTGCGCAGAAGAATGGCCGGCGGCATGTGCGCGGCCCAGGGGGGGGGGCGGGGACGCATTTGTGCTCGGATTCCTGTCAATGCAAGACCCCGACACGGCGAGTGAAAAACAAAGCAAACTTCGCGTGGATTCTTTTTAGTCTTCACCCCAGACCAAAAAATGATACCGGAGAAAAACCACAATCATAGTCTTTTTAGGGCTCCGGGGCTGTGGGGCTATTGGGCTATAGGGCTATGGGACTATGGGGCTATAGGGCTATGGGGCTATATGACCATCAGGCTATAGGTCTATAACTAGGGCTATAAGGCTGTAGGGCTATAGGGCCATCGGGCTATAGGGCTGTAGGGCTATAGGGCCACAGGGCTACAAGGGCTATTGGACTATGGGGCCATAGGGCTGCAAGGCCATAGGGCTTTAGGTCTGTCGGGTTATGTGGCGATAGGGCTACAGGGCCATAGGGCTATAGGGCTATCGAGCTATAGGGCTATAGGGCTATAGGGCTATAGGGCTCTGGGGCTCTAGGGCTCTTGGGCTCTAGGGCTCTAGGGCTCTAGAGCTCTAGGGCTCCAGGACAAAAGGGCTATGAGTCTGTAGGGTTATGGGGCTATGGGGCTTTAGGGATCTAGGGCTATTGGGCTACAGGGCTATAGGGCTATAGGGCTATGTGGCTATGGGGTTATTGAGCAATAGGGCTACAGGGTTACAGGGCAATAGGGATACAGGGCTATAGAGGGCTATGGGGCTATAGGGCTATGTGGCTATAGGGCTATTGAGCTATAGGGCTATAGGGTTACAGGGCTATAGGGTTATAGGGCTATAGGTCTATAGGGCTACAGGGCTATGGGGCTCTAGAGCTCTAGGGCTTTAGGGCTTTAGTGCTATAAGGCTATAGGTCTATAGGGCTATTGGGCTACAGTGCTAGAGAGTCTTAGGGCTATTGGGCTATAGGGCTATGGGGCCACAGAGCTATAGGGCTATAGGGAAATAGGGCTACGGGGCTGTAAGGCACCCAGGCACTCGGGCGGGCAGCGGAAATCGTTGGCAAACCTCACCTAACCATATGAATCCGCTAGGACCACTACGGAACCAAGCTCTGATTGGGGAAGATCCGCGCGAAACCCGCTTCGAGATCCGGAACGTAATTCTCCGTGACACTCCGGGCCCATCCTATCGTTTTGCGAACGAAATCCGCTCTGCGATGTTGGCGCCATCATCCCTGAGATCCGGCGTCATCAGCAAATTGTGACATCATCAAAGGATTCGACCGGGGCCCTGGACCTCAGCTTCCTGCGGCATCTCCCGAGCCAGATCGATCCGCGAGGACCCCAAGGGCCGAAACAGGGCAGAATCGCTCGTTGTGAAAAAAAGCCCGCTGGATCTGAGAGCCCCCAGATCCTCAAAAACCGCGGTTTGCGGGCTATGACCCGGCTCCCTGGCGGACGCTCGGGACGATCGGGGCACCCCCAGAACGCTCTCGATGAGGCGCAGCTGACAGCGAGCGTCCCACTGGGCAGCCACCGAGAACCGACGACAGCGCTCGAAAGCCTCGAACCTCGAGGCCTCGACCCTCAATCTCACGACGTCTTGATCATGGTCACGGTCATCGTGCTTCTTTCTCTGGAGTCCCGAAACGGTGCGGTGACAGACCGTGCGGTGACCTCGGAACCCCAAGAGACCTCACCGCACGGTCCGTCACCGCACGGTCTTGGGACCTCGGAGGCCCCAGTCGCCCGAGACGTCCTCGGAGAGGGACTCGAGTCCCAAAACCGTGCGGTGACCCCGAATCCCCACCGACTCACCACACGGTGTGGTCACCACCCCGTTTGGGGGCCCCCGACTCCTGCATCTCAGGGACCGCCCCACTCGCGCGCGGCTCCGTTTTGGGCACCGCGGGCACGTCGTCCAATCGAGCCTCTTGGGAGAAAGTGCGCCATGGCAGGGGGAGAGCTCTGTCCCGGGCCCTGGACAAGCGCAGCAGCGGGCACGCGCGCACGGGGGCGATCGCAGAATCGCTGCTCCGAGGAAAACCTGCAGAGAAAGACGCTGCAAAAAACAGGCAGCCCGCCCCCGAGATCTGTGCCGTCGCGCGAACGCAGCCTGCTGTCAAGGGCTTCTCCGGCGCCCCCTCTCTGCGCCCATCATCGGCGACTCCAAAAGGTGTGCTTTGCAAAGGGTGTGGTTTGCAACCGGCACCCTGGGGAACATCCTGGGGGGCACCCTGGGGGGGGCGCCGGGACCTCGATAGAGTTCTCCCGCGCCCCGAGGGGGCCCGACGAGGACAGCGTCGTGCCCCCCAGGCCCCAACGGTGCCGATCACAAACCACACCCCAGCGTAACCATACCCTGTGTAGTCGCCGACTTCAGCGCGCGTGAGCGACGAAAGGTTACGCGCGTCCCGCGCGAGAAGACAGAGCGACCCTACGCCGCGGGCTTACGCGGGCCGCCAGCGTGGCACACCGCGTGGAGATGAGGGCGCTCAACGCTGGACCTTACGCGGAAAGCTCAACCCAGTGCCCCCGATAAGAACCCCCGGGAGTAACAAAGTTCGGGGTCCAGGCGGGATGATCAAAGCTGCCCAGGAGATCTCAACATGATGATGAAAATGACGACGAAGAAGTCCAAGAGGCGGGGGGTGCAAATCACGGCCGGCGGCATGTGCGCGGCCCAGCAGGGGGCCAGGGACGCAATGAAACAAGAAGGGGCGCCCTGAAATCTGGGGAAATATCATGGCCCCCGCCATGATATCCACCCCCCCCCTAGTCATCACCCCTCTCTTTTCCGCCCCCGAGATCAAGGGGGGGGCGGTCATTATTATCCGGGACAAAGGGTTACCCGCGAATGTCCGCGCCGTCGACCCCGTTTTCTTGAAGGGGCCCTGGGACACAAATAAATACATACAAATAAAAATATCCCCAATATTTTACCATATTTTCTGGGTTGTTGTCTTCCCCCCCCCTTCCATATTTTCCCATATTTTCCTAGGGATCGACGAATAATTGTGTCTGTGTGCTTCTTCCCCTCCTGATTTCTGCCGTCGCCCACGTGGCTGCTGGTATGGCAGGGCCCCGTGCCGGCGAAGCGCTGTCCACCCGGCAGCCAGACGCCAGAGCGATCCTCGGGTCGGGCGATAGGGGGGGATCGCAAAGGGGGGGGTTGAGAATCAGCTCACGTAGCTGATTTTCCCGGCGCCCCTCGGTGATGCCGAAACCAGCTGCATGCAGCAAATTTCCTAACCCCCCCTTTCCCAATCCCCCCCTTTCGCCCGGCCCGAGATGATCCCAGGCAAGGAGTGACCCTCGGCGCGCGGCTCGACGGTCGCTGCATGCAGTGCGGACGGTGGCGGGCGGCTCGCGCGCTCGGGTTTGCCCCGCCCCCTCTCCCCCCCCAGCGCCCCCCGAAGGCCGAGTACAAAAGGGGGCCCGACCACTAAAAACCTTCCACCAGAAACCCAACCCTGAGACCCCAGGACGTCCATGGACTTTCGGTGTGGGGGCGTCACGCTCTCCGTGGCAGAGTCATCGAAGCCCGAGAAACCCAGGGCACCCTGGAGGCAAGCCGGGTGTTTCTTGGCCTGGGTCTCCACCGTGCCAGCGGTCACTCCGGCAAAGGGTCACCCAGCTTCCTGGCCACAACTTGACCCTCCGGCGGCCGTTGGTGGCGATTCGCGCCACCCCAGAAAGCCCTCGGCGAGGCGCAGCCGAATCTGCAAATCTCTGACTTGTGCTGGCGACTCTCGGACCCAAACTCGGGACCCTGGCGGCTGTTCGGGACGATCTGGGCACGCCCAGAAGCCGGCGAGGCACAGCTGCCAGAGCGAACCCCCAAGGCGGGAGAGCCGCCGGGAACCGTCGAGGGCGCCCCACTCTTCCGAAGGCCGCGTGCCAGAGGGTCACTCTCATGCGAGGCCGAGAATTCCTGTTCCCTGAGATCCAACGTCACAGCACAAAAAGACACCACCTCACGATTGACTCGACCGGAGCCCAGGACCCCATCTCGGAGCAGGGCACGTTGAGACAAGGGCAACTCAAAACCGATCCCTGGACCCCTCTTGGGGTCCACACGCACCCGTTATCCGAGCCGCGTCCAGCCGGGGCGACGACGTCCCCCCCCGAAAGCCAAGTACCGCTGTCTCAACCCGCCCTCCTCTGACCATCTTTCTGCGGCACTCTTCTGGCCGGATCGATCCGTGAGGGCCTGGGGGCCCGTGCACGTCAGGCAAGGCCTACGGCACGACAGTGGACCCGCATCAAGAAGGATGCGCGGTGAGGATGCAGGGGCCTTGAAGAACGCCCATCTTAGAGGCTCTTCGAGCGGGGCTGGCCATCGAGAGTGGTTGAGGATGGACCGAAGATGACAGAAGAGGCAAGGGTTAGGTCGGGCATGTCCCCCGACTGGCGGATTTTGGACGAAACATGTTAAATAGTTCAAACTATAATAGCCAAAAAATCGTCCCCAGACTATTTTGCGCTATGTATGAATATTCCTCCTGTAGAGGGACAGGGCCGACTTAAGGCAAGGGTGCAAGGGCCCCCTTGGGAAATCGAGCATCCTTATTATGCGGGTTGACTGCGTGATCGTTAGGGGTCGCGACGCCTCGGCGCCTCACGCGCCCGGCGGCCACTGCGGAGCGCGCGCGCGCGCCTTCGCGCGCGCGCGTCGGCGTCATTGGCGTCGCAGTCTCCGTCGTTGTCCTCGTCGTCGTCACTGCCCTCGTTGTCCTCGTCGCCCCCGTCATCGTCGCCATTGTCGCCCTCGTCGTCGTCGTCGTCGTCGTCGTCGTCGTCGTCGTCGTCGTTATCGTCGTCCCCACGGCAGCCTTTCGCGCGCGCCCTCGCGCGCGCGAAAGCAGGGGCAGCGTTAGTGGGGGACTGGCACAGGGGGGGGGTAGACATCGATACATCGCCGATAGATCGGCGATAGGCCCCCGGTAGCGAGCCCGAGCGTTCCTGAGCGGGCTGGGCTATCGGACCCCTGCCAGCGACGAATGGGCGACTGGGGGTGGATGCGTCCCCCCTGCCCCCCCTGTCGGGCCAAGACTCGGCTCTCCGGCGGCCACTTGGTTTCTCAAATGAATTGTCAAATATCTTTCAAATCTTAGGAAAACCGACCCAAAGTTGTCACATTGTCTCTTTTGGTCGGGTCGGCCAACTAGCTCCACCCCGCGCCGGAATTCCTCTAGCTCATCTTGCCGAAGAGCTCTACGAGCTATCTGGAACTATTCGGGCCCCCCCCTGGAGCGCCCTCGGCGAGGCGCAGCTGCTGGAGGGCATCCCGAGGCTGGGATCCCCCAAGCACCGACGAAGACATCCGCAAACCTTGAAGCTCCTGACTATATCCTGAGCCTCTTCCGCTCTGGGCCTATCCCCCCCCCTAGCCCTGCCCCTGACTGAAAGCCGCCGCCGCCTCACGCCCCGAGGAGCTTCTGCCCCTGCGGGCCCTCCGCGCAGGCCGCGGCCGCGGCCTCGTCGCCAGCGGCGGCCGCCGCCTTCGCCTCCGCGGGCGCGGGGTGCTCCTCTGGGGGGGCAGAGGGCCAGACGCAGCCAGGATGAGGATAACTTCGGGTATGAATAATGATAGACCCAAGTACCCGAACCCTTTTGGGAGGGAACCTAGGTTGGGAGGGCCAAAGATATTAGGGATCTGGGGCCTTATCCTGCAGAAGTATCGAACCAAACCGTCCAGATTTAGTTTCCCTAATGCGATGACGGGGACCTCAGTGAGGCTACGTTGTCATCGTGCTATTCGGGTTAAGGGGTACTTTATCCTCTATGCCAGGACGAAGATAATGTCGGGTAGGGATAAATCGGGATTCTCAGAGATTCGGCGAGTTCCTGGGGCTCGGGGAAGCAACGGCACAAGCATGACACCATCGCGGCAAAACGCCCAACACACACAGCTCTAGGGGGCGGCGATGGGCGGCCACAACGGGGTGCACGATGGGTTGATGAGGGAAGGGTTGACCGAGGGGCCGATTCCCTCCCGAGCATCCGTCGGTGAAGGCGGTAACGACGACGATGTAGGTTGTTACCCTCCTCCACTGTCCTACAGTCAGCGTTGTGTGTTCGAACACCTATGAGCCGAAAGAGGGCAGCGGGCACAGGAAAGGATAGGATAGGTGGATGGGCTCATTCGCAA
>CAUYUJ010017621.1:60000-65000 GCA_963575745.1 Prorocentrum cordatum | reverse complement strand
TCGGGTCAGACGGAAAGGTCTAGGCCTCTTCCACTTGAGAGAAGTAGTGGGGGGGTCCACCCCCCCCTGGCAACGACGACGACGACGACAACGACGATGACGACAACGACACCGACGACGACAACGACGACGACGGTAACGACGACGACGACGACGGCAACGACGACGACGACGACGACGACGAGCACGACGACGACGACGACGATGACACAGACGACGACGACGACGACGACGACGACGACGACGACGACGACGACGACGGCAGCGGCGGCGCAAATGTCGCCAGCGCGTGAGCCGGGCGCGGGCTCTGCTATGACAGATTGCTACCAGGGCTCGACGAGCTACGATACTCTACCCTACTCTACTCTACCCTACCGTACCTTACCATACTCTGCTCTACTCTACTCTACTCCACTTTGCTCTGACTCTGCTCTACTCTACTCCTCCTCTCATATACTCTGACATACTCTCCTCTCCTCCACTCTACTCTGCTCTACTCTACCCTACCCGACCCTACTCCTAGCCTGCCATACTCTGACATGCTCTACTCTTCTCTACTCTGCTCCTACTCTACTCCACTCTACTCTGCTCTACTCACCTCCTACTCGGCTCTACTCTACTCAACGGTTCTACTCTACTCATCATCTGATCTACTCTACCCATCTATTCTTCTCCACTCTACCCTACTGTATTCCAATCGGATCTACACCTCCCTACACTACTCTTACTCAACTCTAAACTACAAACTACTTCACTCTATTTGTACTCATTTATACTCTGCTCGTCGTCGTCGTCGCCGTCGCCGCCGCCGCTGTCGTCGTCGTCGTCGTCGTCGTCGTCGTCGTCGTCGACGGGGTTGTCGTCATCGTCGACGGGCTCGTCGTCGGCGGCGTCGTCGGCAACGGCGTCGGCGTCGGCGTCGGCGTAGTTGTCGTCGTGAGTCGTGCGTCGTGAGTCGTGCAGCGTGCGTCGCGCGTCATGCGTCGTGCGTCGTCGTCGTCGTCGTCGTCGTCATCGCCAGCGCCGCCGCCGCCGTCGTCGTCGCCGTCGTCGTCGTCGTCGTCGTCGTTGCCAGGGGTGGATGTTGCTGGACCCCAGCAATAATTTTCCTGGGTGGGCGGGGTATCTGAAACCCCCGAATAGTTTTCCCAACCCCCAGGGGTGGGGATTCTGGGACACCTGTTAATTTCCTGGGGGGAGAAGGTTTTGGAACCCACGACTGATTTTCCCCGGGGGGGGGGTTCTGGATCCCCCCTATGATTTTCCCAGGGGGGTGTTCTCGATCCTCATCCGCCTTGTTTGGGCCGTTGAACCCCCGCCCATGCCAGCACTGGCAGAAGGCGCTCCTTCGAATATCCGAATCGAATGGCATCAAGGATTCCGGCATCGATATCGAATCGGATCGATGGGGAAATGAACCCTGAAAGGTACCGATGCCCCTGCTCCCTGGACCTCTCCAAGGGCGCATTCTGACCAGCAAGTCAAAGCGAATCCGGCTGTGGCGACGAAGAGGCAAACAACGAAATAGGTAAACGAGGCCATGGTGGCGGTATCGGTACATTTCCCAGACCAGCGACGTCATGGGGTCTCAACCCGTTCCACAGGACCGGATTTTCCCCGAAAGCACAGGAGCTATGAGTATGACTGAACGCCTGACATTCGCTGCTATAGTATAGTTGCACCATTCGCAATCATCGGTCACCCCACACGACACCGAAGCCCCGAATGACCTGGCCTCTCGTCTGGACAAGCCTCACAACAGTGTATGCTCGTCGCTGCAGCGGCCTGCGTTGGGCGCTGCCCCTGGCCGTGTGCGCTGTGACGGTGCCGCAACCCGAGTCGTTGCTGACGGCCCCCAGGCCTGGCGAGAGCCCCCGCAGGCCAAGAACAAGGAAGCACAGCCGCCCTATACGCTTGCAAGACAAAGAATCTCGCGGGCCGCCGATCGGGACGATTCTGCACAGGGCACTCCTGCGAAAAGCCCTCGACGAGGCGCAGCCGCGGGAGAGCATCCCGAGGCTGGAACACCGCTGGGGACCGACGAAAACACCAGAACATCTGAAACCTCTACAAACATCCAGTTTTGATGCTGTCCTAGGGGGCGACGATGGGGGCGAATAGCCCAGGGGAGAGCAATACATGTATCCAAGGGCGCCGATGGTCCATGCCTTCGGCGAGGCTCCCAGGCGAAGACATGTAATCCCCCCCCCTGGACTATTCGCCCCTATCGTCGACTCCGATGTCGCGGAGCGAGGGGTCCTCCCTGCGCCTGGCGTCGTACGCGGCGAAGGGGTCCTCGGGGCTCTCCAGCACGGCCTGCCCGAGCACGGCGGCGTCCTCCAGCCGGGAGCTGCTGTCTTCTCCTCCTCCTCCTCCTCCTCCTCCTCCTCGTCATCATCATCATCATCATCATCATCATCATCATCATCATCATCATCATCATCATCATCATCATCATCATCATCATCATCATCATCATCATCATCATCATCATCATCATCATCATCATCTTCTTCTTCATATCATCATCATCATCGTCATCATCACCATCCTCTCATCATCAATTCATCATCATCATCATCACCACCACCACCTCATCATTCATTCATCATCATCATCATCATCATCACCATCACCATCACCATCACCATCACCATCATCATCACCATCACCATCATCATCATCCTCATCCTCATCCTCATCATCATCATCATCAACATCATCATCATCATCATCATCATCATCATCATCATCATCATCATCATCATCATTATCTCCTCCTCCTCCTCATCTTCTCGCTCCTCCTTTTCCGCCCTCCTCCTCCTCCTCATCTCCCCCTCCTCGCTCCTCCTCCTCCGCCCTCCTCCTCCACCTCATACTACTCCTTCTCATTATCCTCCTCCTTCTTCTCCTCCTCCTCCTCATCATCATCATCATCATCATCATCGTCATCATCATCATCAATAATCATCATCATATCATCCATCATCATCATCAGCATCAGCATCAGCTACAGCATCAGCATCAGCAGCATCAGCACCTCCTCCTCCTCCTCTTCCTCCCCCTCCTCCTCCTCATCTCCTCGTTCTTCCTTTTCCGCCCTCCTCCTCCTCCTCCTGGTCCTCCTCCTCCTCATCCTCCTCCCCCTACTCCTTCTTCCTCCTCTCCTTCCTCCTCCTCCTCCTCCTCCTCCTCCTCTCCTTATCTCCGCCTTTTCCTTCTCCTCCTCCACCTCCTCCTCCTCCTCGTCTTCTGCTTCTTCTTCTTCTTCTTATTATTATTATCATTAGTATTACTTTTTGTCGTATGATTATTGTGATTATTATGATTGTTTGTTAGTATGCTTATGATTAGTATCATTAGTATTGATCATCTTATTTTCATTATTATCATCCTCCTCCTTCTCCTCTCCTCCTCCTCCACCTCCGCCACCTCCGCCTCCGCCTCCCGCCTCCACCTCCTCATCCTCCCCTCCTCCTCCGCCTCCTCCTCCTCCTCCTCCTCTTCCTCCTCTATCTCCTCCTCCAAGCCTCCGCCTCCGCTCCGCCTCCGCCTCCGCCCTCCGCCTCGCCTCCTCCTCCTCCTCCTCCTCCGCCTCCGCCTCCGCTCCGCCCCCCCTCCTCCTCCCTCCTCCTCCTCCTCCTCCTCCTCCTCCTCCTCCTCCTCCTTCCTCCTCCTCCTCCTCCTCCTCCTCCTCCTCCTCCTCCTCCTCCTCCTCCTCCTCCTCCTCCTCCTCCTCCTCTCTAGCGCGGCCGCCCCGAGCACGTCGGCGTCCTCCAGCCCGGAGTTTATGCCCTCGCCGGTGGCGGGCTGCACCGCGTGCGCGGCGTCACCGATGATGCACACCCAGCCGGCGGGGTTCAGGCACGAGCACTTGACCACGATGCCGTCGAAGGCGCGGCAGCTGTAGAACCCCCTGTAGGCCTCTCCAGGACGTCGAAGTTTGAAGGGGCGCCCGTGGAAGTCTTTGGGCCGGGGTGCTTTTCATCGGCATGCGCCTCGTCGAGAGGCGTCTGGGGGTGCCAAGCTCGTCCCAAACAGCCGCCTGAGGCCCGAGTGAGGGGCCGACAAGCTACCAGCAGGCCTCTCGGAGGAGGGCTATTCGAGACCACGGCGGCACTCCCTGGGTCTTCTCCTGCCTTCTGGGGCCTCCTGCAGGGCCTTCTCGCCGGGCCCAAGCGGCCGCCTGCGGCCCCAGTGAGGGGCCGACAAGCCGACCAGCAGGCCTCTCGGAGGAGAGCTGGTCGAGACCCCGGCGGCCCTCTTCTTGGGTCTTTGCCTGCCCTCCGGGGCCTCCTGAGGAGCCTTCTCGCCACCACGGCTGGAGCCGCCTCGAGCGAGAAGCCGGGATGGACCCCGGCAGGGGTCCGGCGTGGACGGTTTCCCCCGGGGCCGTGGGCGACCCGAGGAGGAGGAGGAGGAGGAGGAGGAGGAGGAGGAGGAGGAGGAGGAGGAGGAGGAGGAGGAGCAGGACTCCGGGAACCGATTCTGAACGGATTTGGGAGCTCCGCGCGGATTTCGTGAATCGGCGCCCAGCCCCCATCCCTTTCGCCAGGGATGAGGGCCCCAACGCCGATGCAGAAAATCCGCTCGGGCATCCGAAAGCTCATGTTGATGCAGCTTCGTGCTATTCGACTACAGGCCTCGTCGTCCAAAAGGTTCTCGGCGAAGTCCTTGGCGTGCTTGGTCGTGTACTCGCGCAGCTTCTCCACCCGCTCCTCCGTCGCCTCGCCGGGGTCGTCCAAGAGGAGGGCGTCCAAGAGGGCATGTGCGCGGCCCAGGGGGTGGCCGGGAACGGAATGAAAATACAAAAGGCGCCATGAAGTCTGGGGAGAGGTTATTGCCCAGGCCACGATATCGCCCCCCCTAATCATCACCCCCTGCTTGGCACCCCCTGAGCCTCGTTGGCCGTCAGGAAGTCCTCGTCCTGACCAGGGAGCACGCGCAGGGAGACGCTCCAGACGCCGTTCGGCTGCTGGCAGACGTAGCCCTTGTCTCCG
>CAUYUJ010017621.1:15000-55000 GCA_963575745.1 Prorocentrum cordatum | reverse complement strand
GTTTTCGTCGTCGTCCTCGTCGTTGTCATGGTCGTGGTCGCGGTCGTGGTCGTGGTCGTGGTCGTGGTCGTGGTCGTCGTCGTCGTCGTCTTCGTCGTCGTCGTCGTCTCATCCCTGGGCCCAGAGCCGAAGGCACCGGCGGAGCCCAAGGATTCCGTTCCTTCCCGCCTACCACCGCATCTGCGTACCAGTCGTCCTCTTTCTCCTCGTTGCTCTTCGTTCCTCCTCCTCTTCCTCCTCCTCCTCCTCCTCCACTTCCTCCTCGTCCTCCTCGTCGTCGTCGTCGTCCTTTTCCTCCTCCTCCTTACTCATATTCCTCTCCCTCACTCCTCTCCTCCTCCTCCTCCTCCTCCTCCTCCTCCTCCTCCTCGTCCTCCTCGTCCTGCCCCTCCTCCCCGCACGTAGCCTCGGCCGCGAGCCTTTCTATCGACGCCGCCCGTCGCGACTCCTGCGGAACGAAAAAAGCGCGCCTGAGGCACAAGCTGCAGCAACCGAACTTCGTTCAGCGGGCCCCGTGCCGAGAATACAAGACGAGCGGGAGGAGGAATCAAGAAAACGGCGGCAAGGATGCCGAGAACGATGAGGCACGGAGGGTCGGCAAAGAAACCATAGCAAACACTTGGACACGACGGGGGGCCGTAGCCGACACCACGGGCCACGGGGGACGAACGCGAGAGCATTCAGAGATACTGCTTGGAATAGTCAGGCCCGCCACAACTGAAGATACATCGGCGTCAGGGCCCATGAGCATCATGCATACGCGTGCCCGTGGTCCCACGTACGCACATGTGCATACGCTCGCCCATGAACATTCTGCATAAGGACCAGAATCGAGGCCCCGATCGAAAACTATGTATCCAGGACCGCCTACCAGTCTCAGCAAGGGAGAGATGGACTCGAGAATCGTCGAGTCTCCTGATTAGAAACAGCCATTCTTGAAAAGTGAAATGACCGCCCGCATGAGGGATGCAATGCGCGCTGCCGGCGCCGGTCCGAGGTTGGGGCCACCAGCGCCTCCAGCCAGTGCGGGAGGTGAAACAACACGGGACATCATAGAGCGACGAGGGCATGGCTTGCTCACACCGCAAACTTGGGGGGCACAGGCTCCCATGCTGCAACGGGCGAAACATGAATCCGGCAACGCACGGGGGAACCAAGCGGCTGCGCTCATTGCACGTGTATGTAGCAACAGCGGCGGGGCACTTGGCGGCACTAGTCATCGCTGCGCGCCGGGTCCACTCCAGAAGAGGGGCGCGCCAGCTGCGTCACCCACTGCAGGTCCGAGAACCATGCCAAGGTGGGTGGCCATCGACTCGATGCGGAAGTCTTTCCTCTCGCCCGAATTCGGAATCGGCCAATCACACTACAACTGTTAAATCTCAGGAGCGAGCTCACTGAGAAAAGAAACGTGCGCGCACGTGTCGAGCATAAGGATGCACGCAATCATGTCGCAGACGGTCTTGACATCGCAAAGCGCGGCCAGCACGCGGAATGTTCCGTCCGCGTTGTCAGCGCAGGCCCTCGCAGTGCTCGAAGGGCCACTCCTGGCGCCAACCCGCTCGCGCAAGTGAGCCAGGCGATGGTCCGAGGCCCTGGCGCGCAAGATCCACTTTCAATCGTGCACGCGAGCAGCCTGAGAGGCCCTGCAACTCCGAAGCAGGAGGTGCGCGGTATACTCGCAAGGCATGCGCAGGAGGCTTCCGGGCGCGCCACTTCGAACGGCCATTCGCGCGAGATCGACGGACAGGCCCGACTGCGATCATATCCCCACGGAGCGGGCGACCTCCGAGCGCAAGATGGCCGCGACGGGCGAATCCGAACCCGGATATCTAACTGCAGAGAGGTGGCCCCAAAATTGCGCGCGGGGGCGAATTCCCGTTGGACGGGATAAAGAAACTGGCGAAACAAAAACTGCCCGGCCCCTCTGCGCGCCAAAGCCGCGCGCATTGCGTTGGGCGCACTTTCGGGGCACGTCGCGCGAGTGCGTGACGCTTCCCCCCGGGGGGCGATCTCCAGCGCGCGCCCGCCTAGGGGCCAGTCATGGGCCCCCCCGCCCCCCAGTTGGCATTATCAGCGAATGGAAGGGAGAAGGTAGGAGGGTAGCAAGCTCACCGTGGGAACGAGCGCAACGATCTAGATTTGCAGCACCCGAACCAAAGAGCTCCATAGTAAAGACCTCTCCCCAGCACCGAGACAGAAGATCGAGCGCGCCCCGCGGCGTCGCGCTGCCCCCGCCCAGTTCGCCGAACAGCAGTGAGCCCCGCCTCGCCTTTGAGCCGCCTTCGGAGCTTCGCCTCCTGACTTCTTCTTCTTCTTCTTGTTTATCATTTTTTGTTGCGACCCCCGAGGCCCTGCCGACGCCCGCCTCGCCCTTCCCCCTAACTTTCTGGCGAGCCCGGCGCGTTTCCAAAACACGTTCGTCAAAACGTCATCCTCGAGAGGGTGCAGCTCCAAATGGCGTCTCCCAGCGGGGTGGGCAGCGAGGGCCCGGCGTGCCGCGGGGCAGTCTTGACGCTTGACTGGCCCAGCGATGCTGCTGAGCACCGCAGACCAATCAAACACATCGCCAGGATGCTTCTTGATGAGCAGATTGCGGACGTGCCCAGCAGCCTCCGCAATCATGAACGTCTGAAATTCTGGGGCGCAAGCTGGGGGCATGGGCTCGTCTTGCGAGATGTCCCAACAAACCTTCTAGGAAGGGCGCATTGTACTCAGGATGCTCACGCGTCGTTCCAGAGATAGAGCGATTGCCCGCTGAGAGAACGCCAGAGCGCGACCTGGCCGCCGCGACCTCCGCCATCTCAAGACACTGCCTGGAGATATCTACCTGATTCATCACCCGCCCAATCCTGGAGATCAAGCGCCGATCTGTAAATGTGGGGATCTGCTGGGAGACGTGGAAACAAAGTTGACCAGGAAGTTGAAGGTCTAGGAGTTTTCTCTGGATGTGTTAGCCCACTGCCCACTGCCCCTCCCTTTGGTCTGCCCAGTCTGAGTGGGCCGCGTCGGTCAAGCACGGGCGGTCATTCGCGCGCCTGGGGGGCGCAGCCCCGGTTGTTGTCACTGATGAGGACCGCCAAGCATTCGGCGCTTGACGCACGTGCAGCCTGGAGCATGCTCGCGAGCAATCGAGAGACGGCCGCCCACCCCTTTCCCGCGTCATATTGTGCTGCTGTGTTTTGATGTGCGCATGGCCCTCCCCCTGATGCAGTGACAGGGAATGTAATGGTAGTTCGGAGGGCCCTCCACTTGACCCCCTCCTTTTCGCGGCGCGCGGTGTTCTGGCACCGAGGTGGCGAATGAGGAGGGGCGAGGGTGGCGGCGCCTCCAACGCGAGAGCCTTCCCGGAAGAAGCGGTGAACAGACACTTCCACGTGCGATGGCGCGGGACAACTTGAAGCTCAGCCAGGCGGCCGCGCGTCCATTGAAGGGCTGCGATGCACCCTTCCTTCGCAAACTTGGACGGGTAGCGTACTAGTTTCGACCAGATATGCGATCGATGGTGAAAGAGTGTCCGTCGATTCCAAAAGAGAAGCTGAAGCGGCATAGCTCTGCTTACTGGGCCTCTCCGAGCCCCGAGGTTCGTGTCAGAGACTCCGCGTGGCCTCCGTCGGGGCCCTAAAGTCGCGCATGGTGGCCTTCTTCCAGCTCGTTCTTATAAGCGCCATCTCCACGATATTCTCGACGCAATAGCGAATCTTCGGGGGGGGATCGCCAAGAAATGGGGCCAACGACGCCAGGAGCTTCCAGGACTAGCTGAATCCCGCCTTTGTCTGTATCCGCGAAATACCGATAGTTGGGCGCCAACTCCGTGAGCCGACACTTAATCCATTTGAGTGCCTGCCCCCTCTGATTTGGCATGGGGTTTTGTTTGCATGCGCGTGTACCTCATGATCAACACCCTGGCGTCTCCGCGAAATCCCTCCGACGTGCCATCTGCTGTACGTGAACCGCTAATGCCTTGCGCAACCTGTAGGCATGCATCTGCTCGGTTTCCGAGCGCCTGAAGCACAAAGCGCTTGCCAATGGGGCCACCCTGCAGCATGAGCTCCTTCCCCCCCACACTGCGGCGCTTCGACTGGGCCGTGCCCCAAGACTCGACTGCACGACCTGCTTCGACAATGCCTCCCATGGACTGGACGATGGGGATGGTCGTGCCAACGTCTCTATCGAAGCCTGGAGCGACAATGCTCTCAGGCTCCTGCGCGACGCCATTCTTGACCTCGTCCAGCACGCCCATGGGGTGGTCGACCTGCTCCTCCAGCTTCTTGGTCCGATTGCCCGACTTCTTGGTGGCCCGCTCAACTCTCGACAGCCTCTCCTCGTACACGACGAAGTGGCGGTGCCCTGGGCTGCAGAAGCCTTCTGGGCCTCGAGAGCCAGTATGGCGTGGGGCATATCCTTCCTTAGCGCCGCCGGCGTGTTCCTTGAGGGACCTGGGCATCCAGACTCACCAGCCAGATTCTCATCAGCATCATCATTCCCGCCAGCGCGTGGGTGAGTATCCCCAAGACACCCCTTCTGGCCGTCACCTCCACCAAGCATTGCGCCGATCTGTAGAGCGCGGGTGGCCCGGCGTACTGCAACGCAGATGCAACAGTGAGGTGGCGACCCCACCAGGGAGAGGGGGCGGCATGTCTTGCTGTTGGGCCCTTGAGCCCTCACTGCATACACCCTTCACGGCCAACGCGGGGTGGTTTCGGGCAGCAGCTTGGGCCACAATGGCTTGAGCTGAAGTGGCTACGAACCCTCCTCCTCCTCCTCCTCGTCCTCCTCCTACTCCTCCTCCTCCTCCTCAACATCATCATCATCATCATCATCATCATCATCATCATCATCATCATCATCATCATCAGCATCATCATCAGCATCATCATCATCATCATCATCATCATCATCAGCATCAGCATCAGCATCAGCATCATCATCATCATCATCATCATCATCATCATCATCATCATCATCATCATCATCATGAACATGAACATCAGCATCATCAGCATCATCATCATCAACATCATCCCTCTAACGCCTCCCCTTCTCCTCCTCGCCCTATGCTCCACACTCCTCTCTCATCCCCCTCCCTCACCAGTCACTCCTCACTCGTCCTCCTCCTCACCCTTGCCTCTCATCCTGCTGCTCCGCTCCACCTTTCTCACTCCTCGTCCCCTCCTCCTTCCCCTCCTCCTTGTCCTCCTCCCTCCTTCCTCGCCCCCCGCTCATCGTCTTCTCCTCCTCCCGCCCCGCCGCCCCGCGAGCCCCCCCGCCCCGCCGCCCGCGCGCCTGCGCGCCCATCGCCTCGCCCGCCCGCCCGCGCTCCGCGAGCTCCGCGCGCGCGCCCTCCAGCGACGCCTCTCGCGACCGCGCCCCGCCAAGGGCGCGGGCTGTGGGGCGCGACCGAATGCTGGGCGATAGGTGGGGGGGGAAGGTGCGTTCTTCGGATGGGGGTGGAGGCGGGTGCGCTCTTCGGATGGGGAAGGTGCGTTCTTCGGATGGGGGGGGGGCGACGGGTGCCCGCTTCTGGCCCTGAAGGCCCCCTCTGGTGCGCGAGCGGGCCCCTTTCAGGGGGCCTGTAGGGCCCCTTGGTCGGCAGCCCTCCGCCAGCTGTCGCCCCCCCAGCACGCGTCCTCAAAAAGGGGGGCAGTGGGTAGGGGTGCGGAAGCCGGGGGCGGCGAGACCCCCCCTCGTCCTCTTGGAGATAGGGGCGAAGGAAAACAGATAAGTACGAACTAGTTGAGTGTATATCCAGATACACACCAGTATCGCACATAGGTGTGACGATGTGTTGATGGATGGACGTGGATACATACATTCATTTAAATAATATAACACGTACAAAGATACACATATATATATGTATATATATATATAAATATGTATATGTATGAATAGCTGTGCGCATATACATGCAACCCACACACCTACACATATATGTATATACATATATACACACGCATTGACATATACATCAGGAGGTTTGTGTCCTCCTCGGAAACGCTCGCCCGACCCGAACATTTTAGGTCGCAGCGCGGCAGAGACGTAATCCGCCCGCGCGCTCTAGTGGGTCGGGCTAAGACGCGGCACCAGCTGCCCGCCTGCAAGAGGGGGGAAGGGGTGAGGAGGGCGCCCGTGGGGGGGTGGGAAGGAGGAGGTGAGGAGGGCCCCCTCCTCCTCCTCCTCCTCCTCCTGGCCCACCCTCCTCCTCCTCCTCCTCCTCCCCTCCTCCTCCCTCCTCCTCCTCCTCCTCCTCCTCCTCCTCCTCCTCCTCTCCTCCTCCTCCTCCTCCTCCCTCCCTCCTCCCCTCCTCCTCCCCTCCCCCCCCCCCTCTCCTCCTCCTCCTCCCCCTCTACTCCTCCTCCCTCCTCCTCTCCTCTCCTCCTCCTCCTCCTCCCCTCCTCCTCCTCCTTCCTCCTCCTCCTCCTCCTCCTCCTCCTGCTCATCGTGGGCGGCCGGCACGGCCAGCCTGTGCTGAAGGCCGACCGGAACAGACAATACATCCCATCCTGTGGCACATCGCTTCCCGAGCGGCACGGCTAGGAAGCGCCCGCCACGGAGCACACGCTATCAGATTTCCCGGCGCGCGCTCGGGGGCGCCGCACACACATGACATCGTAAGAACAAATGTTGGGGTGGCGCCGGTGCAGAGGCCAGGGAGGACGACGGAGGACTCCTCCTCCTCCTCCTCCTCCTCCTCCTCCTCCTCCTGAGGCCAGGGAGGACGACGGAGGAGTGAGGTTCGGAGAGGGTCGAAAGGGCTCGAGGTTGTCAAGCGACTTCGTCGGTTCGCGGTGGCTTTCCAGCCACGGGGCGCTTCCCAGCGGCTGCGCCCCGCCGAGGACGTTCCGGCCGCCAGAGACCCGACGTATGACCCGAAAGCCTCACGGGGGCGGTGTCGACCCTGAGATCCTGGCGTCGCGTCGCGTGCTTTCATCACAGGCGATCTTGCCTCGTTTCACGGTTCGGGGCGTGGGACCCTGGCGAAACCCTGAGATCTCGGCGTCGCACTCTTCTATCTCGCCTCGCTGCGGGCCCCCGGACCCTGGCGGATCGATCCGACTCGAAAAATGAAGCAAGAAGATTGGGCCCAGGCATCCAGTCGAGTTTTTGTGTGTACGATACTGCTTGTCCGCGACGTCAGATCTCAGGGCTCCCAAAGGAAGCAGATTCTTGGAGGGAAATGGTGTGCCTAGTCCTTTTGAAGATGACGAGGAGGACGAGGAGAGGGCGACGAGTAGGTGGAAGGGGGGGGGGGGAAGGCGGACGACGAGGGGAGCAGAGGAGATGGGCGCTCTTCCCTCCCTCCCCCTCGTCGTCGTCTTCCTCGTCTTTCTCGTCCGCGCCCTCCCTCCCCGCCCCCCCTCCACCTCCGCCCCCGCGCGCAACAGCGCCGAGACACGGCGGCCCGCACATCTGTGCAACCCCAGCTCGGGCGCCGCGGCTGCTCGGCCGCGCCCGTGGTCTTGGCGACACCCTCCTCCGTCCTCCTCGTCGTCGCTCTTCGCCTCCTCCTCCCCCCTCGTCCTCGTGCTCTTCACCCGTCCTCACTCGTGCTCCTCCTCTCCCTCCTCAAACATCCTCGTCCTCCCTCCTTCTCCTCCTCCTCCTCCTCCTCCTCCTCCTCCTCCTCCTCCTGCTTCTCCCCTCGCCTTCTCATGCTTCTCCTCCTCCTCCTCCTTCTCCTCCTCCTGCTCCTCCTCCTCCTCAATTCTCCATCCTCCGAATGCGCCGTGCCGCCTCAGCCTCCGCCTCCTCATCCGCCTCCACCGCCTCATCCGCATCCGCCTCCTCCGCCCCCTCCGTGTGGAGGCCCTCGTCATCCCCGACTTCTCCCATGACATCCTGGCATCGCGTTCTTCCTGTGGGCGAGGGGGAGGAGGAGGAGGAGCAGGAGGAGAAGGAGGAGGTGGAGGAGGAGGAGGAGAATAAGGAGGAGGAGGAGGAGGAGGAAGAGGAGGAGGAGGGGGAGGGAGGAGGAGGAGGAGGAGGAGGAGGAGGACGGAGAGGAGAAAGGAGAAGGAGAATGGAGAAGGAGGGAGGAGGCGGAGGATTGAGGATGAGGAGGGATGCAGATGAGCAGGAGGATGGAGGATGGAGGATGAGCAGAAGGAAATGGAGGAGGAAAAGGAGGAGGACGGGAGGAGAAGGAGGAGGAGGAGGAGGAGCAGGAGGAGCAGGGAGGAGGAGGAGGAGGAGGAGGGGGAGGAGGAGGAGGAGGAGGGGGAGGAGGGAGGGGAGGAGGAGAGGAGGTAGGAGAGGCAGGAGGGGGGGAGGAGGAGAAGGAAATGGAGGAGAAGGAGGAGGGAAGAGGGAGGGGTAGAGGAGAGGGAGGACGGAGGAGGAGGAGAAAGAGGAAAGAGGAGGAAGATGACGAGGAGGAGGAAGACGAGAAGGAGGAGGCGGAGAAGGAGGAGGACGAGGATGAGGAGACCGGAGGAGCAGGATGAGCAGGAGGATGGAGGAGGAGGAGCAGAAGGATGGAGGAGGCGGATGAGGAGGAGGAGGAGAAGGAGGAGGAGGAGCAGGAGGAGCAGGAGGAGGAGAAGGAGATGGAGGAGGAGGAGGAAGAGGAGGCGGTGGGCGAGGGGAGGAGGAAGAGGAGGACAGGAGAAGGAGGAGGAGGAGGAGGAGGAGGAGGAGGAGGAGGAGGAGCAAGTGTCAACTCCGTTAGATCTCCAATTTTTGCCACTGGGTGCCCTCACCGGGCCCCCCGGCCTTCCAAACAGGGGCTCGGCGTGGAAGAACGGCCCCTGGGGGAGCTGACGAGACCTCCGGGAGGGTGGTCCAGACCTCCTCCCTCGTCTTCGCCCTCCCCTGTTGAGCTGGGACTGGCTGTCCCGGCATTCCTGTAGGCCTACCACGACATGTTCTTAGAGCCCCACTATGTTCTAAACACAAGCACCACGACACGTTCTTAGAGCCCCACTATGTTCTAAAGCACAACCACTATATTCCTATACCATAAGCCCGACGTGTGAAAACAAGACGGTCTCAGCCAGACGGGTTCTAAGAATACGTGGCGCAAACCACAACAGGTCCTTAGAGCACTCTTCGGTGGGCCGATAGGCAAGCCGGGGCGCCTCGTCACTGCTCGACCTCGGGGCGAGAACGAGATGTATCATGATAAGGTTGGCTCAGGATGCGTTCCTGGAGTTCCAGAGCATCTGGCGGCGCAACCGGTGCGGAACACTCTGGGACATAAGAGAGATCCTGGTGACCTTGGAATTCCCGGAACGTGTCATGATCAGAACCTCTTGCTCCTCTGACCCGTCCCCTTCTAAGCTCCTGGCAGCGGAGTGCGAAAGGCCATGCCCAAACATTTGGACGGCGTCTGCCCCTGGAGGCCGCTTCCCGGCACCCGGGGCCGTCGAACAAGACTCGAGATGAAACACCGGCCCCGGGGGAAGGGGTCGAGATTCCCGGGGGCCAGTGTCACAAACAAGAAGCGCTCCTTTACTCTCTGCCTCCGCGTCCGCTCCCTCCTCCTCCTCCTCCTCCTCCTCCTCCTCCTCATCCTCCTCCTCCCCCTCCTAGCAGCTAGCGGGTGTGGATCACCCTGGTCGCACTTGTCCGCCTCAAACCCCTCCCACGGAGACGGCAAATCCCCTCCCTCTGCTAAGGGCTTACCCCTCTGGGAAACACTACATTGAACTGGCTCGTCTGGACTCACATCGATTGCAACGACTTGCGTTCACATTGTCCTGCCACTCTTACATAAGTCGATTAGAGAGAAGAGTTGTCAAGCACTTCGAAATTTCCCATCCTCGCCCTCCCCGTCATTATATGTTTTCCTTCTTGTCGACTGGTCTCAGATACCTCGTGGCAGGCAGGTGATACAGTTCGTGGAGCCTCTGACAGGTGTTCAAGGCGGTGGAGACTTTGCTCGAGCAGTCGACTCCACGAAGCCAACAGAAGGCCCTTAACTTGAACTCCAGGTAGCTGGCTGCACTTGTACGCAGAGGAGCTCCCTCCGCCATCCTGTTTGTCATTCTTCCTCTCTCCTCCTCATGGAATCCTCCTCCTCCCCATCCTCCTCTGCTTGGGAAAAGCTTCGCGAGCTCACTGGGACCCCTTCCCAGGAAAACACGCGGGTAGCAGCCAGATCGTCACCCTTGTTTGCCCGTAGCGGGCCAAGGGGAGAGAAAATTGCTCTCGTCGCCAGCGGCCACCCATGGAGTGGGTGGTGGGTAGGTTGGGCGTCGGAGCACGGACTCTGGCGCCCCCTACCCCGAACAGGGCGCGCGGAGCACGGTTTCCTTGCGCGTCCTGTTTCGCGCACTTAGCACGTCACGGGGGCATGGCCCAGACCGTTGGCGCTGCTCTGGCTGCTGGCACTCCCCTGTTGGGGAGGTGTTCGGCCGCTCCTGCAGATCCCGCATTGCAGGAGTCAGTCATTTGCGGTGCGAGCGTCGAGCTCAAAAAAAAGAAGCTTCGCGAGCTCTCAATATTAGGCACGGTCATCGGACACAAAAATGAGAGCAATCAAGCTTCCCTTAGCTTCCGGCCCTCCTCCCATTGGTGGGTCGGCCTGGGGGGACAGCGCGAGCGATGCTGGAGAGTGGGTATGGAGGCCGAGGAGCAGTTCCACGCTCAGAAGTCTGGACCAGCGTTCCGTGGGTTACGACCCCGCCTCCAGGAGCGGACATGACTGGACTGGACTGGACCCTCTCCTCCTCCTTGTCATCCCTGGTCTCGTCTTCCAGGCATCTCGCAACAAAAACGCGTGCCTCCGGACTGCATGAACCAGGGGGTCCGAGTCGGCATGCCGGTGGGTGCGCTCCCAAAGGGGCCGCACCTGGGCAGCGCAGAAGGCTGCATCTCGAGGGCCATCGGCCAGTCAGCGAGCCAGCCAGCCGGGTCCGAACAAAAAGAGAGCGCCAGGGCTCATGACCGGCGAGAGCCCAGGTAGACGAGCCAAACTGTTTGGGCAGTCAGTGAGAAACGGCTCGAGCCTACAATGGCAAGGAGAAGGAGGTGGACTGGGGAGGGGGAAGGAGGAGGAGGAGGAGGAGGAGGAGGAAGAAGGAAGGGTGAAGGTGGAGTAGGAAAAAGAGGAGGAGGAGGAGGAAGAGGAAGAGGAGGAAGGAGGAGTGAGGAAGGAGGAGAAGGACCCCGCAGAGGAGCCTCGAGGCGACCCTGCTCCGACCGCGCCTGCTGCAGGAGCGCCTGCATCCTGCGAGAAGGGGAGGAAGATCGGGGGGCGGCCACGAGGGGGGCGTCCAAGAAGGGGGGGTGCAAATCATGACCAGCGGCATGTGCGCGGCTCATGGGGGGGGCTGGGGCCGTAATGGAATGAGAAAAGGCGCCGTGACATCTGAGCAAATATCATGGCCCCCGCCATGATACAGGCCTCGGAACCAATCAGCGAACACTCATGCCACATTCATCCGTCAACGCCTCCCCCCCAATGTTCAAAGTTGGCGGTGGGTCTGATGAGATGCACTTCGGCCGCAGTCTCCCCCGCGCGTGCCAACATTGAGTTTGGGGGGGAGTGGGAGTGTTCAGTAATTGTTTCCCTCTACCGTATCCACACCCCCCCTAGTCATCACCCCACCCCTTTGCCGCCCCCGAGACCTGCCCTTCCCCCCGTGGGCCTCGGAAGCGCCGCAGGGGGTCAGGTGGGATAGGGGGGAAAGGGGTCCGTGCACCCCGGCCCGAGGCAGGTGTGCAGGCGGGGCGGGGATTCTCTTTTGGTCGTCATGCCTGGCCCCATAATCCGCACAAAATTCACCACGAAATCCCGAACCAGAATCTTGAGGGATGAGGAAAAGAAAACAACCCTACCCTGGGTTACAAGTGCGTGGTCTGTAAGCCTCCTGGGACCCCCCAAAGCCTAGAGCCGCCAGGACGCGGCACATCGCGCAGAGTTCACCCTGTCAGCCCACAGGAGTTTCAGCGCACAGCGCCTCGTAAGCCAGGGTAGGGGCGTTTTTTCTGCCCTCGATAATCCGCACGAAGTTCCCCTCGAAATCCCGAACGAAATTTTCCAGGGCACCCTGGGCCCACCCTGCCGTTCTCCGAACGAAATCCGCCCTGCGATGATGGCGCCATGAGATATGCCGCACCTCTTGTCTGAAGTCGGGCAAGCCCGTCTACAGGAGGAAGATTAAGAATTGCATTTTCCGATGTTGTCGATTATTTTAGATGTGCCGGTTTTTCTGATATTTGTTGGGGCATTTGTTTGGTATTTGTGGTCTAGTTGTCAAATTGTCCTTTCAAAACCCGCCTGCAGGAAGACATGCCCGACCTAACTCTTGTCCTGGCCCCCCTTTGCGACGCAGGGTGGCGTTCGGCCCACGACGCGGGCCTCCGGCGACAGTTCTGGACGTCTCGGGCCCCCTGGAAAGCTCCCGACGAGGCGCACCTGCAAATCATCTCTTTAGGGCAAGGAGATCCGCAATGACCAAAAGACTTCCCTGAGATCCGGCATCACGGTGGGAAACCTCAAAACACACTAAAGACTCGACCGCAACCCAGGACCCCATCCTTTTGCTGCACTTACCGAGCAGGATCGATCCGAGAGGGACCCGGGGCCCGAGGTAAGGCAGAACAAAACCCGTTGTGAAAAACTGCGACGCCAGGATCTCCGGTTGGCGCACCTGCTGGAGGGTGCCCCACGGCGAGAAAACCCGCAAACCAAAAGGAAGATAGTCTTCGAGAGCCAGCGTTGGAGGACCAGATCTTTGCACCAACTCCCACAGGGAGTGTGCCTCCACCGGGGGAAGATGATCTCCCAGACATGCGCCGTCCTGATCTTTCCAAGACGGCGTCCCTGGAAATTCCGACCCTTTCCCAAGGACCGGTTGTTCGTCCTGAGTCGTTTCTTGACGGCCCCGAGGCCCGGCGAGGGCCCCCCGGGACCGAAAATAGCCACAAGCCTCCCGTCCTGAACTCTTTACGACGCGATCATGTCTGGGCGTGGATCTCGGTGATGGTGGCAGCGAACCTCTCGGCCACCAAAGAAGGCCGCATACGACTACCGTCACCGATGTCAGGATCAGCTGCCCTCGGTGCAGGCAACCTGCGGACAGTTCATTTGTTTGGAGCCAACCTCTAAATCCTGCAGCAACGGAGACTTCCACACACCTTGGAGGCGGCCGGGGGGCCTGAGCTGGTTGGGCCCAGGGGAACTGGGGCCGAAAGAAAATCGATCAAGAGCAGGGGTGAAGCCAAATCCGTTTGATATCGCTCCCTGTACCCCTCCTGGCCCCGATCAGCTGTTCACTGCTCTCTGGCTCGCAAAAGGCACCCGAAGACCGAAAACTGCAAACAAAAACAATCCAAACTTCGAACCTGCCCCACCCCCACCTCCTGCTGGCCGGAACAGGTGAGGAAATAGTGCTTACCGTGTCGCAGCGGCGGCCCTGGCGACACGCTATACTTTGCGGAAGGATAGCATGTCGCTCCGCTCCGTGTGGCAGCAGTAGGCTCGGAAAGGCTCGGGAAGTTGAATCTTGGGCGCCTGGGGGCCGGGACGTGGATAGCGTGTGGCGCCGCAGCGTAGTGGGCCAGATCGGCGGCGCGACACGCTAAGCCCAAACTCTTGATCCTAAGGCCCCCTGCCGGCTCCGACTGACACCCCTCTCCTGGAGGAAGAACAACCTGCATAAACATAAGCTACTGGAAATCAGCGCGGATGTCTTGGATCTGCGCTGGACCCCCCTCCCTAGCGCGCGGAGCGCGCCAGGGGCGGCACCGGAGGCACGCAGGGGCGGTCCAGCACAGATCCACGAACTCCGTGCGGTGCTCCGGAAGTGCATGCTTGCGTCTTTTCTCCTTTGATCTCCGACGTCCCACGCGGTCACGCGTCCCTCCCCGTCGTCTCGCCTCCTCGCTGTCCTCCTCCTGCTCCGCCTCCTCCCCTCTGCACTGCGCCGTGGCCCGGCACCACGAGGGCGGCCGGGAACGCCCAGCAGAGGCTGCTTCCACCCTAGGTCTGGCTCAGGGGCTGCGCGGCCCGCAGGCCAGGGGGGGTGTTTCATAAAGCGAGGCTCCGAGCACCATCGGCAGCGCAGGACGCGTGGGAAGCGCGGACTCACTCACAATCGCGCCCAGAGAGCCCTTGGGGAAGCCAAGCGGTGGCGGCATGGGCACGTTTTCCAAACGAACGAAAAGGGAAACTGCATGCAGACAACCTTTCGACGCTCCGCGCGGATTCCTTGGACCTGCGCTGGCCCGTGTTTTTCTTTCCTTCGGGGTCACGCCCACAGGGCCCCGAGGGGAAACCGAAACCGCAGCGGCATGGGCACCCCTTCCTCCTCGGAGGTCCTGGTGGCCGCCTCCGCGTGCTGGACGGCCAGCACCTCCAGCCGGCCCTCGCGCGCCTCGAGGCGCGCGCAGCGCTCGCCGGCGTCGCGCAGGCGGCGCTCCAGGCAGAGCTCCTCGCGAGGCCGGCCGCGGCGACCACAGGCGCCGGGGACGAGGGCCGCGGCGGCGGCGAGGCGACGAGAGGACACGAGGGCCGTTGGCGTTCGCCTGTTCGTGGAGCTTTGCTCGCCTCGACGATCCAGGGTCGAGGTTCCCAAGCGTACTCGTTAGCTGTTGGCCTCCTCCTCCTCCTCCTCCTCCACCTCCTCCTCCTCCTCCTCCTCCTCCACCTCCTCCTCCTCCTCTGGAGGGGTCGAGCAGCGGATGCTTCCCAGCAGCTGCGCCTCACCAAGGGCGTCCGGGGGGGAAGCTGGATCGTCCCCATCGTCCTCCAGAGAGCCGAGGTATGGCCCAATAACCGCAGGGGGTTTGGGCTGACCACGAGATCCTGCCGCCGCATTTTGTTCACACTTGTTCCTGGCCCTGGGAAACTCACGGATCGATCCGTGCTGGACAGCGCCACAGAAAGTTGGGATCCAGGGCTCTGGTCGCGTCGTTTTCTACGATGTTGCAATTTTCTGCGTGGCGTTGGATCTCAGGGTCGCCGTCGGCATCGCTGCCGACCCCGCCACTACGAGAAACTGGCACCGACCTAAACTCTCGGAGGTCCGCGCGAATGCCCTGCGTCTGCGCCCACGCCAGGGGCGGCGCAGGAGGCGCCGTCAGGGGGCGCGCCGCAAGGTGCAGCGCCGATCAAAGAGGGATATATCCCGATCGTTTGGTCCTCGATCGATCGACGCTTGCTGGCTTTTGGGTCATTGCTCGGGCCTCCAGCGGCCGTTCGAGACGATACCACTGGGACGTCCGGGGACGATGATGGCGACGACGACGACGACGCCGGCGACGACGACGACTACGACGACGACGACGACGACGACGACTACGACGACGACGACGACGACGACGACGACGACGACGACGACGACGACGACTACGACAACGACCACCACAACGACGACGACCACAACAACAACGACGACAACAAGAACGACCGCAACAACAACGACGACAAAAATAACGACCACAGCAATAACAACGACGACACCCACAACGACGACGCCACAACCACTAGCAACGGTGGCTCCCACAACGACGAAGACGACGACGACGACGACCACGACCACAACGACAACCACAACTACAACGACAACGACGACGACGACGCCGAGGACGCCGACCGCGACGACGACCGCGACGAGCACCGCGCGCGGCGGGAGGCCTCCGACGCGGCCAGCTCGGCCCGCCGCTCTGCGCCCGCCAGCTCGCGCTCCCGCAGGCCCTCGGTCCGGCGGAGGAGCAGCACCTGCCCGGTGAGCCTGAGGTCGAGGCGACGGGGGGAGGAGGGAGGAGGAGGAGGAGGAGGAGGAGGAGAAGGAGGAGGAGGAGGAGGAGGAGGAGGAGGAGGAGCACCTGCCTGGGGGGGAGCGGTCGGCAGCGCTCCTCGGCCCTCCTCCTCCTCCTCGTCGATCCTGCTCCTCCTCCTTCCTTCGGTGCCCCTCCTCGATCCTCGCCCCCCCTCCTCGATCCCCGATGCTCCTCCTCCTCCTCCTCCTCCTCCTCCTCCTCCTCATCCTCGATCTTGCCCCCCTCCTCCCCGAGATTCTTCTCCACTCCCCCTCCTCGAGCAGCTTCCTCCGCGCTCCAGCGGAGGAGCAGCAGCTGCCTGGTGAGCCCGCACGAGGTCGACAAGGGGGGGGTCAGAACAAGGAGCAGTATATCGGATGGCGCGCGGAAGGGGGAGAGGCAAGAGGCCTCCCCGAAGAGGGGCGGGGCTTGGAGCAGACCAGATCGGCGGACCGCGCCCCACCTCCTCCTGCTCCTCCTGCTCCTCCTCCTCCTCCTGCTCCTCCTCCCCCTCCTCCTCCTCCTCCCCTCCTCCTCCTCCTCCCCTCCTCCTCCTCCTCCTCCTGCTCCTCCTGCTCCTCCTGCTCCTCCTCCTCCTCCTGCTCCTCCTCCTCCTCTTCCTCCCACGTCGGCGACGCATCGGCGAAGCCAGCGTGGAGAACCTCGGGCTCCACGTCGGGCCACGTCGCCGATGCTCGTCGGCGGCGCGGCGCGACACTGCGCCCCCATCTGCTCCGACCCCACGTTCCAAAGACCAGGGAGCAGGCGGAGGGGAAGCACCAGAGATGGGGCGGCACCGAGACCGAAGGGCTCGGCTCTGCCCGCGATGGGGCGGGGGCGCCACTCCGGACGACGGGAACAGCACGGGTCCGACAACGGAGGCGCACGCTGCAGCAAGAGCACCGTTTTGAGACTCCGGAGGCAGCTGGAACCGAACACGGCATTTGAAGCACCACTTCGCCCAAGCCCATGTGCAAGAGAGCAGAACGCGCAGAGGGCGGAGCATCTGCCGCACAGGGCCAGGGGAGACAGGAGAGTAGTACTCACAGCGTGTGACCGTGGAGGGAGGAGGGCGGAACAGGAGAAGGACGAGGCGGAGGAAGGAGGAAGAGGATGACGATGAGGAGGAAGGAGGAGGGAGGAGGGAAACCAAAGGAAGGAGGATTTAGGAACGGGGAGGAGAGAAGAGGAGGGAAAAGCAGGGAGGAGGAGCAGGGGGAGGAGTGAGGGAGAAGAGAGGAGGGACAAGCTGGGTGCGCTCGCGTCATCCCTGACGTCCCAACACTTCGATCCGCGGACGAGTGACATAGCGGACCTGGAAATCCCAGAGAGACCTCTTCGCGCGTGATGCGCGATCGTAAACTAGGAGCTGCGTGCATAGGAGAAGGAGGAGGAGGAGCAGGAGGAGGAGCAGGAGGAACAGGAGGAGGAGGAGGAGGACGAGGAAGGAGAGGGAGGAGGAGGAGGACGAATACGAATAGCAACGGCAGGAGCTGGACTAGAAGGAGTGGGAGGAGCGGGAGCAGGGGCAGGCGGAGGAGGGGACAAGACGGGGGACACGATGATGACAAAGGATTCGAGTCCAGAAGAGTGGCCCGCGCTGGAGCGAGAACGCCTTTCGGAACGACGCGAGCCAAGCGCTAATCCAAAAACGAGGCCCACGCTGCAGCAAAACCACCCTCTTGAAACTCCGAAAACAAGCGGGTTGCCACACAACCGTAAGCCAGGCCACCTTCTACAAACTTCCTGTGCGCAAGCAAACTGTACGCGGAAGGGGCGGGATACCTCCCGCACGTAGTCAACAATAACTGTACGCGACTTTGGGGCACGCAGCATGTCGCTCTGCTTCGGTCTCTCGCGCGGGTGAGGCTAACTCAGGCTATCAGATGCAATGGACACACGCGAATGCATTCGGACAAGTACGAATACCGGAAATCAGCGTGAAAACTCAACACGGTGACCAGCCGCGCACAGTCAGGGGATCGCGGAGCATCGTTTTTATCTGGGGTGAGTGCGGAGCGAGGAGGGCGGAGGGGGCAGAGAGGCAGACGGAGGCAGGGAGGACAGGCGACGGACGAGGGTAGAGGAAGAAACACTGTATGTACATAAACTTTCGACGGGCCGCCCTGATCTCTTGGATCTGCGCTGGACCCTCCTCGCTGGCGCGCGGAGCGCGGCAGGGGCAACGCTGGAGGCGCAGCAAGGCGGGCCCAGCGCCGATCCGAGAAACCCGCCCAGACCGTCGAATGTTATGCTTATGTAGTTGTTTCTTCTTCGAAAGGTGGAAGAGGAGAATGGGGAGGAGGGGGAGGAGGAGGAGGAGGAGGAGGAGGAGGAGGAGGAGGAGGAGGAGGAAATGGAGGAGAAGGGGGAGGTCGGTCGGACGCTGGCAGGAGACATATGTTTGTGTTCTTGAAAGATCACAGGCCGCCCCCCCCGGCCTACGCGAATGTGAAAGAAGGGGGAGAGCAAGAGGGAGGGAGGGAGGACAGGCGAGGGTCGAGGGTCGAGGAGGGAGGAGGAGGGAGGGAGGGCGGACCGGCGAGGTGCGAGGGTCGAGGAGGAAGGCGAGAGGGGAGGGAGGGAGGACAGGCCCGGTGCGAGGGCCCAGGAGGCAGGCGGAAGAGAGGGAGGGAGGAGGGAGGACGGGCGAGGTGCGAGGGTCGAGGAGGGAGGCGGAGGGGAGGGAGGGCGGGCGGACGGGCGAGGTGCGAGGGTCGAGGAGGGAAGCGGAGGAAGGCAGGGCATGAGGGCCCAACATCGAATCGAGAAGTCGGATCGGCGATGGAAGTGAATCGGATCGGCGGAGATCGGCAGCCGAGTCGGGAGAAATCGCATCGGCGGAAGCCGGCAGGCCAGGTGGGCCTCCACCGAGAAATCGGGATCCCAATCGGAATCGGGCGTCAAGCCGAATCGGAAGCGGAAACCAACGGAACCGAATCGAATCGAATCGGGGGAATGGAATCGAGCCCAGGGAGGGGCGAGGAGGAGGAGGAGGAGGGCGAGGAGAAGAAGAACAAGGAGGGGGAGGAGGAGGAGGAGGAGAGGAGGAGGAGGAGGAGGAGGAGGAGGAGCAGGAGGAGAAGGAGGAGGAGCAGGAGAGAGAAGGGGGAGGGAGGAGGAGGGAGGGAGGGTGGGAGGGAGGGAGGGAGGGAGGGGGAGGAGGAGAAGGAGGAGGAGGAGGAGGAGGAGAAAGAGGAGGAAGGGGGAGAGGAGAGGAGGAGGAGGAGGAGGAGGAGGAGGAGGAGGAGGAGGGAGGAGGAGGAGGGGAGGAGGAGAGGAGGAGCAGGAGGAGCAGGAGGCGGAGGAGGAGGGGAGGAGGGGAGGAGGAGGAGGAGGAGGAGACGGGAGGGAGGGAGGGAGGGAGGGAGGGCGGAGAGGCGAGGTGCGAAGGTGGAGGGAGGCTGGGGGCATGGGTTGAGCGCCGGGGCCTGCCCAGCCACGCCGCCGCGCCACCGCTGGGCCCCGCGCCCCCGCCGGGCGGCGCGCTGGCCGTGGCCTCCTCGCGGGGGCGCCACGGGCACGGACCGCCCCTTGTCGTCGTCGGCGCCGGCGTCGTCGTCTAGCTCCTCCTCCTCCTCCTTCTCCTCCTCCTCCTCCCTTCTTATTATTCTTCTTCTTCTTATGATTCGTATTGTTTATTCTTATGGTGATGATGATGATGATGATGATGCTGATGATGATGATGATGATGATGATGATGATGATGATGATGATGAGATTAAAATTTATTCGTCTTATGTTTCCTCTTATTCTTCTTCTTCGACTTCGTCTTCTTCTTCTTCTTATTCCTTCTCCTATTCCTCCTCCTCCTACTCCTCTCTCCTCCCTCCTCCTCATCCTCCTCCTCCTCCGCTCCTTCTCCTCCTCCTCCCCCTCCTCCTCCGCCTCCTCCTCCTCCTCCTCCTCTTCCGTCCGCCTCCGCCTCCGCCTCCGCCTCCGCCGCATCCTCCTCCTCCGCCTCCTCCTCCTCCTCCTCCTCCGCCTCCTCCTCCTCCTCCTCCACCACCCTCCTCCTCCTCACCATCCTCTCCTCGCCTCTCCTCCTCCTCCCCCTCCCTCCTCCTCCTCCTCCTCCTCCTCCTCCTCCTTCCTCCTCTCCTCTCCTCCTCCTCTCTTCCTCCTCCGCTTACTCTCCCTTCTCCTCCTCCTCCTCCTCCTCCTCCTCCTCCTCCTCCTTCTTCTTCTTCTCCTCCTCCTCGTGGGTAGCCCATAGAGGACGTGCGCGTCCAACCACGTGCATGCACATGGCTCCCCAGTCCGCGAGACCGGCCGCGTGATGCGAGCGTTCGCGCAAGGCGCGCTCTTGAAAAACCAACGTGGATTCATCTACGTGTACGTCTTGCTTTTGCTCCTGATCGCATGTTCGACCAGGAGGAGGAGGAGGAGGAGGAGGAGGAGGAGGAGGAGGAGGAGGAGGAGGAGGAGGAGGAGGAGGAGGATAAGGAGGAGGAGGAGGAGGAGGAGGCGGAGAGGAGGAGGAAGGCGGAGGAGGAAGGAGGAGGAGGATGAGGAAGGAGGAGGAGGAAAAGGAGGGGAGGAGGAGGAGGAGGAGGAGGAGGTGGAGGAGGAGGAGGAGGAGGAGGAGGAGGAGATCGCTCGTGGGCGGTCTTCGGGTGACGCTCGGCGGTGTTCGGCGGGCGGGGGGCCTCGATCCCCGACGTCGCGATGTTGTTCACAACGTCGACCCCCAGAAGGAGGAGGAGGAGGAGGAGGAGGAGGAGGAGGAGGAGGGAGGAGGAGGAGGAGGAGGGAGGAGGAGGAGGAGGCGGAGGAGGAGGACCGCCTTTCATCCTGAGTCGTTTTTTGGCGGACCCGAGGCCCCGGGCAAGGGCCTCAAGAGGCCGAAAACAGCGAGAAGCCGCCCGTCGCGAGTGTCGTCACAGCGCGAGGGGGTCTGGGGGCTGGCCAGAGGCGACGGAGGCGTTCGGAAGCTCTCCTTGGTTCCTGGAGGTTCTCACGCCTCGGGTTATGTCGGGCGCGTCCCCCTACAAGACCCACTCCGTGCCCCTATGGGTATGGATGTGTGCGCGCTCGCTCGTCAACCCTGGCATAGACGGGGACGCCTCCTGGCACAGTAACTCCTTCGACCCTGAGTGCTCCTCCGCCGTCGCCCGCTGAACCACCGCGACGCACCCGAACATCGCGAGGCGGGCCCTGTCGCCCTCCCTCTCTGTACTGTGAGATCCAGGCTGCGCCCGAGCGCTACACACTACCCCCTCCTCCCTCCGACTGTGCTAAGATAGTGCTTCACCCCCTCCGCCGTTCCTCCGGCTTGCCTCCGTGTGCTGCCTTTGACCTCGTCAATCCTGGCGTCGCGATTGTCTTCCGAGCGGGCGATGTCTTGCCCCGTTGCGGGCCACGGGGCCCACCCTTGCGGGTCGATCCGGCTCGGCAGGTGCCGCAGGACGATGGGGCCCAAGGCTCCGGTCGAGATTCGCTACGCTGGTGTACCTTTTCGTCGCGACGCTGGGTCTCACTGCTCTTGCCATCGCTCGGGCGTCCATTTCCCGCGTGTTTCTCGACTTCGTGTGTTCGATTTTCCGAAACCGATCTAAGATGCTCCTCAAGTGTCCTCGCCGGGGATACGCGCACGCGCCCGAGCGATGCCAACGTGCTACGGCGGGTTCGCGTCGGGACGGCCCTGGCGTTAGGTCAGGCATGTCCCCCTGCAGGCGGCTTTTGGAGGAAAAACTGAGAAGACCCGACACATACTCAGAAATGGTCAAAAAAAAACATTGCCCCCAGACTATTATTTGTTGTTCCTATCTTTGAATCTTCCTCCTGTAAAGTTAGGTCGGGCCTGTCCCCCTACAGGGGGATTTTCGAAGAAAAATGAAAGATGCCCCCAAAATAATAAAAAAATATTCCAAACATGGTCTGGGGACCCATTGTTTGAATATTGTTTGACCTTTTGGGGGTATTTTTGGGGTATTCTGCATTTTTCGCAGAAAATCCCCCTGTAGGGGGACACGCCCGACATAACTTTAGAGGGACACGCCCGACTCAGCCCCGGCGCTGGCTGCCGGTGCCGCCCTGGGCGGGCGGGCGCGGGCCCGAGGAACCCACCCCGCCCCCGCGCTGCCGGGGGCCTCTGCGCCCCGCACGTGCACCCCGCGCCGCGTGGGCAGGCGCGCCCCACGGCTCGCCAGGGTGACGGGGGAGGAGGAGGAGGAGGAGGAGGAGGAGGAGGAGGAGGAGGAGGAGGAGGAGGAGGAGGAGGAGGAGGAGGAGGAGGAGGAGGAGGAGGAGGAGGAGGAGGAGGTAGGAGGAGGAGGAGGAGGAGGGAGGGGAGGAGGAGGCGAGAGTGAGGAGCGGGAGGAGGAGGATGAGGAGGAGGAGAGAGGGAGGAGGAGGAGGAGGAGGAGGAGGAGGAGGAGGAGGAGGAGGAGGAGGAGGAGGAGTGGGAGGAGGTGGAGGAGGAGGAGGATGCGTGGGCAGGCGCGCTCCACGACTCGCAGGGTCAGAGGAAAGAGAACTATGCGCATACACCGATTCTGGCCAGGCCCACCCTGCGCCCAGGATCGGTGCATGCGCCCTCCTACCTTGGCCAGGAGGGCATCTGCACCGATCCTGGGTCAAGGATGGGCCTTGCCAGGATCGGTGCATGTGCATAGTTCCCTTCGCCCGAAGGGTGACTGCTCGCAGATGGCCTGGAGCCACCCCGAGGGATCTACGATCCATGACGTAGAAGGCAGAACATCCACCCCCATAAGAATCACCCCGACACGCGAAGCCGTTCAGCAGACGCACCCAAAGAAGGAATCAAGCAGGGCAGGGCTGTTTCGTAAACGCCCGGGGCCGTTCAGAAAATGCCAATTGTCGGGTCCGGGTGGCTTTTCCTCCCTTGAATGACGTACGGCAGGTTCGTGTCGTGTCGACCCCGGCGTTGGTTTTTGACACCGCAGGGATCGTTCAACCTTGAACGATCGGCCATTTCCGCAACGTCCAATCGTTCAACATCGACCGATTCTGGGCCGCCGCCGGCGTTCAACCTTGAACGCCCGCGCTGGGGTCGCCGCTGGTCGACACGACGCAAACCTACCGTAGAGGAAGACATGTTTTTGTTTCGGACGTTTGCGAGTAGGCACTTTGCGAGTGGTGGAACGTGCTCGGTGACTGTGGAACGAATCACGGCGGAGGGTCTTTGCCAATCTTCAGCCTCCAGGGGCCCTCGCTGGGCCCCAGGTCCGTTGAGTTATTCCAGCAAGCCGCCCCTAACGCAGCCGAAAAGGTGGTCAACAAAAATTGTTGGTTCAGAAATCTGGGCCAACTCTCAAGGAGGCCTCTTGGAGCAAGCCCGGTCCCACTTCTGCCTTGGACGCTGGAGGGGCGAACGTGCTCCAGAAGCGGGGCCAGCTTTCGGGCAAGTTGGCCAAGACACGCTGGCCCAGCTTTGCGAGGGGAGGTGTCTTACTAGAGGCCTCCTAGATAAGGTCGAAGTAGATAGGGTCGAAGGATGGCGCCACATCGCCAATGCATCGCCGATGTATCGGCGACGCATCGAATATGCATCCGCGACGTCGGCGACGCATCGGTGACGTCGGCGTGAAGCAAATCGGGCCCCACATCGAGCCGCATCGGCGATACATTGGCGATGCGGCGCGACCCTCCGACCCCATCTACTCGGACCCCGCCTGAGATGCTTAGACTTACTCCGATGCTCGACTGTAGCAGCAAGCGTGGACGAGGCGTGTCGAGGACTTAGCAGAAAGTCGGCTATCTTAGGGGACAAGGGTACGATCACAGAAGTGGGCCCTACGTGGGCCCTGTGCACCTTTGCGTGCGTTGTTTTCTTACCAGGATTCGTAGCCGTCCAGACCAAAAGTGTGGCCGGGGAGGTCCTCCTCCTCCCCCTCCTCCTCCTCCTCCTCCTCGTCCTCGTCCTCCTCCTCATCCTCCTCGTCCTCGTCCTCGTCCTGCTCCTCGTCCTCCTCCTCCTCCTCCTCCATCTCCTCCTCCTCCTCCTCCTCCTCCTCGTCTCCTCCTCCTCCTCCTCCACCTCCTCCTCCTCCTCCTCCTCCTCCTGCCTCTCCTGCCTGTGGTAGCGGTGGTGGAAAAATCGGCCCAGCACGGATCGGCGGAGACCCCGGGGGGGGGAAGTGAGACGGAGCAGGCCCTCCCAGCAAGCGGCACTGGCCATCGCTCGGACGTCCATTCCCTGTGTTTTTTGTCGGTTTCGTGTGTGGCTTTTTCGCCAAATGATCAAGGATGCTCCTCGATGGTCTTCGCCGAAGGAAGAATGCACACGTCCGAGCGATGCCAAGTTCCCAGAAAGCGGCCAGGCTGCCGAGAAGTTGTCCGTGCCTCTGGGGGAGGCTCAGAGAAGAGTCCTCGGGGGGCCCGAGGCCTTCCGAGCCTTCTGAGAAGGCCCGTCCCCCGCCTCCTTCTCCCCTATGCTCGCCGCAGCCCTGGGGCGAGATACCGATTTGTCTTGCTGCTTTGCTGTGTTCGTTCGTTTGTTTGTTTGTGCGCTTGTGTGTACTTGTTTGTTTGTTTTGTTTGTTTGTTTGTTTGTTTGTTTGTTTGTTTGTTTGTGTGTGCAGGGGGCGACCGCAACATCTCTCGAGTGACTCGTGAAATCCGTGGAGATGCGCGGCAGACCTGACCACGGGCTGCATTCACAGCACCAGCCCAGAGAGCGAGGGATGAAGACGTTGGGAGGTGCCTGGGGCGAAGCGGCTTGCCGCACCAAATGCTGAAGGGGCGGCGGGCGGCGGCTGTCCTCCAGCGACAGGCAGGCCACGCGCAATTGCCAATGGCGTTCCTTCGGGAGGGGTCTGCACCGAATCAAGACATCCGGATGAGGGGGGAGCGATCGGATCCCACCAAACCTGCGCGCGGAGTGGTTTAGCGAGTTTCCTCCGCCAGCCCCCTTTCTTCCCCTTCGGGGCAAGTGTTTACCCCTCCCCCTTCACCCCTCCCCCTGGGTCTGGACGGGGCCTTTTTTCACGAACAATTGGAGCATCCAAGATGGGCCTTGGCGAATCAGCCAAAACCACGTAATGTTCGATAAGATTCTGGCCACAGTTTGGCCTCCCTGTGTGTGAGGGTAATTTACCACGGCCCTCCTCTGATCGATCTCCTCGATAATGGTCTCAGGCTGGCACCCGAGGCGTTCAAGGGTGGTCCAAGACGGCCCAAGCAAGTGCCCAGGAGGGCCCGAGAGACCTCCGAGAAGAGATTCCCGACATATCACCACATTTCTCCCAAGAATCGTCGTGTGGGCCGTGTGGTCGGTCTGGCGGCTACGTCGTCGCCGTCGCCGCCCCGACACCGCCCTCGATTTCACTACGGAACTTACTCCGCATAGGCGGCACCACAAAGATTTCACCGCATACATTCCCCTGTGCTAGAAAAAGGGAGTATGATCTAACACCCTCCGCCTCTCCCTGGACTTATCGATCTCCCCCTGGGAATGCGCAGTTGACATAGGTTCCTAATCACCCATCCAACATATGAGCTCAAACAATCCTGGTTCAGCCAAACCCAACCCCACCTCGTTGACAACACATACTATGCGCGCACTTGTTGATCACAAACTATCGAAGGTCAAGAACCCGTTGCGAAACATGAAACGACATGCGCGTGGCCGCGTCTTCTCGCGTTCGTGCCAGAATCGTACAAAGAGTTGGTGCGTTGGGAATGCAACATCGAATGCCCCGACAACATACAACAATTTGCTTTCGCAGCGTGATCTTTCACGACAACTCTTGGCGCTTCTGCGAAGTCTTAATAACACCCAGGGTGCTCGAACATGTTCACCAATTGGAACGAACGGGCCTCACGCGCGCACATGTCAAAATCATTCGAGCGCCCCTGCGCGCGTGCTGTGGGTGGACCGCGATCTTTGTCAAATGATTCCACAAAGGCCTCTCGGGCCCGTCGGTCGCGCGCGCATGTCGGAATCCTTGCCAAACCTTTCATCACCGAGACGTGGGCACGGTCATCGTCATCGGCGTGACCAACATTGGCGCCGCCATTGGCCCTGACGTCGTCACCGTCATCCTCGTCACCATCGTCGCTAATATAATCGTGCCTGCAATAGGCGACGTCGCCATGATACCGCGCCTACCCGGACCACCGACTCCCGCTGAATTGCCCACGCGTCAGCGCGGCTTGATGGACGCGCTGGGAAACCCCCAGCGGTCAGCGCCACTGCGGCGGAGTCGGTCGCGCCAGGCCAGCTGGCCGATCTGCGAGCGAGCCTGCGCACACCAGCGCAACCAAAGCGATGCACCAGCCAGCGCCAACCGGTCACCGCAATCGCCGCATGGGTGTTGCAAACCAAGCTGCGGGAGGGAGGGTCGGATGATTGCGAACGCATTGGAATTCACTACTTCTTGCGCACAGAATTCATTAGCGCCGCAGAGATTGCATCCCATAGCTTGCACAAAAGAGGTTCCACCGCATATGCTGCACCACTTCGTTTGCTGCACCAAATAGATTCGCCTGTTTACGAAGCATTGGGATCTACCTCCCGCCCCTCCCGGACTTAACTCTGAATCGTACTGTTGTTCGTATATGATTATGCGCACCCGTCCATCCGAAATACTACATCGTACCATCCCAAGCAGTCTTTCAAACAAATCGACCCACACCTCATCCTTTCTACAAAACAGACTATGCACACGCACCCGCTTATCACACATGATAGGTGTTCAAGGGCCCCTGTTTACACAAGATGGTACGCACTGAGCACGCGCCTGTCGTCGCGCGCGCATGTCGCAATCGTTCAAAAAAACAAATGATTGCGTAAGGCTTTGGAAACCGAGTGTCCCGTACAGCTATAAGAACCGATGGTCTCGCAACAATAATGTTTAGAATATCATGCGCTCGCGCTCTTGCAAATACTCAGGGCAATTTGGAATTGGTTATTCAAGAACACGTGCTCATCCAATGCTACCAAGCGAGCCTCTCGCGCGCTGCTGTCGCAAGCACTCCTTGCAACAGATGCGACGTGCACACGCGCGCGTCGTCGCGCGCGCATGCCCAAATCCTTCCAAAACCTTGGATTGCGTGATGCTTTCAAGGTCGAGTGTCCCGGGATACATTACATAAGAACACACGCTTTTGCAACCCAGTAATAGATGCATACGGTTTTTAGCACTCTTATCGAGTTCGACCAAGCGGGCCTCTCACAGACACGGACATTGAAACGGCCTGCGTCTTGCATAAACGGGTGCCGCAGGGTGGGACGGACGTACCCCGAAAATGATTGGCGCGTGATACTACAGTGAAGCACCACGCGCTTAATATCATATGTTGTGTATGTGTCCTCTGAATTACACCACGTACCTGTTACTTCGAGCTTGACGAAAGCATGCGCGGCGTCGTTCGGATTCGATGCTTGTTGCTAGCTCGCATTCGCAGGTTTTTCCATCTATCAAGCGACGATTTTGCAAACCGAATATGTCCTCAAACTTTCCACATATCGGCCTCCATCCTCGCCATCGCCATGCATTCAGATTTGGATGCTCAGATGGGCTTCGCCATAACACTCACACTGCCCAATTGGTCGGCTGTGCCCGAGCAAATTTCTGGAGCCACCTTTTTTTGCGACGTCTCTGCAAGCGTGTCCAAACCTCGATGTGCAAGACGTGCATACGCATCTCGGACTCCAGCACGCATCCCTTTCTCACATTCACCCAAGATTCCAGCCCCGTCTCGCCGTCGTCGTCGATCGTGCTCTAGTCTTGAGCCGGAGAAGGATCGCCTCCGACGCCCGTGCCGCTGTCTGACTGCCCAGAAGAAGTACCCATCAGTGCTCCAGCACTACGTTGCGATGGTGACTGTGCGATTGTTGAACTTCGCCTTCGGAACAACTGTATTATCATACGCAACATCTGCCTCTGCATCTGATTGATCTGGTCCCCCAGTTCTTCGGCCATTGCGCAGGCCTCGGAAAAAGGGTTCGCAATTGCCACCACTCCAGGCAATACGCGGCCCCCAGAAGTCCTGACCACTTTCCCCAGGGCCCGTCTGTCATGCCGAGTCGGTCTTCTCTGACGCCCACTAGGCCCAGCGAGGGCATCAGCGAGGCCGAACGCGCTGAAACACATCCGTTCTGATGCTTCCACCTGCGTCGGAGGTCTGGGTGCTCGGCGCGTGTCGCGAGCCTCTCGTGGCCGTCCGGGACGGCCCGAGCACTCCCGGGGCGCCCTCGACGAGGCGCAGCGGCTGGAGAGCGCGCTGAGGCGATAGGGAAAGTCCGGAAACGAGTGAGACATCCCCAGACATCAACCGACATGTTTGTCTCTATCGGAGGCCTGGAACTGGGCACCAACACCAACACAGGGGGCTGCCTCCGCAAGGGGATGATGCTCCTAGATTTCGGTGTTGGTGGTAATAGTTCGGTCACCTTGAAGCCAGAATATTACCACCATCACCGAGATCGGGATCTTCTTCCCTCGGTAAAGGCACACCGCCGATACTGGTGTTGGTGTCAACCTCTAGGCCTCCGATTCTATCCGCGGTCCCAGGGGACCCGACCTCTTCCCCAGGGGTAGTCTTCCGCCCGGAATCCGTTTTTGATGTTCTCAGGGCCCAGAAGACGCCCCACAGGGCCGAAATGGATGACAAATCCCAGGTGGGAAACAGAAGCACGAACCGTCGGAGTCCTGGAGACCTCGATGCAGAGATCGATGTCAAGAGGGGTCCTGGCAAGGCTTTGGGCTGCGCAAAGACAGCCTCCCTAAGTAGCCTTATGTCGGGCCTGTCCCCACAAAGGGGCATTTTCGGCAAAATTTAAAAAAAAACATACCCCAAAAAGGTAACAAAATATTCCAAAAATAGTCCCCAGACTATGTCTGGACTAGTTTTGGATCATGTTGGGGGTACTTTCTAGTTTTCGCCGAAAATCCCCCGGTAGGGGGACACGCCCGCCTTAAAGGTAGCCCCAACTGGCCTCGGCAGGCCCCCCGAGCAGTCCCGGGCTGGCCTCGAATAGTCCCCCCGAAGAGTCCCCCCGAGCAGTCCCCCCGAGCAGCCCCCAGAGATCGACGTCAACATCTGTCCCCCGAGCAGTCCCCCCGAGCGTTTGGACGCCCGAAATGGGTACAATGCCCAACAACAAATGTTGTCCCAAACCAACAGCGGCCGCTGTTGGGCAGGCGGCCTTCTGTATGGAGAGGGCACAGGCCGCGGCGGCGTGGACTGCGAATCCTGCTCAAAATGAACAGGAACTCCTGCTAGGCATTGTGCCCATCCTTTCCGTACCCATTTCGGGCGTCCAGAGAGCAGGCCCCCGCTGGCCTCGGCGGGCCCCCCGAGCAGTCCCCGGGCCGGCCTCGGCAGGCCCCCCGAAGAGCCCCGGGCGGCCTCGGCACCGGGGCGCCGCGTCCAGCGGCGCCCCCTGGGGCGCTCCGCGCTCCGGGCTCGGACGTGCCTTAGGTCGGGCCTGTCCCCCTTCAGGGGGGACTTTCGACGAAAAAAAACAAATATTCAAACAATCATCAAAAAACAATGCCACAATAGTCTGTGAGCTACTTTTTGAATATTGGATTGCCTTTTTGGCGTATTTTTGGCGTATCTGTCGTCGAAAATCCCCCTGTATGGGGGACACGCCCGACATAAGACTTGCCTTAGGTCGGGCATGTCCCCCAACAGCCGGGTTTGGGGCGAATAGTTGACCAAATGATCCAACAGTGCCCCCAAAATGATCAACGATAGTCAGAAAAAAAACGTCCCCGGACTAAAACATGTTTAAAACTATGTTCGAAGTTCCTCCCCTGCAGTTATGATGTTCCAACCTACTTAGCCTCGATCACCAGAAAGAATTTCGAGCACCCCAACAAATATCGAAACCCGAGGGTTTTCACTTGTCGGGCCCTGGGAGACACTCGCCCGCCACTGTTTCGACACTCTCACGACACTCTTTCGGCAAGTTTTCCAGGTCCTCGGAATTGTTTCTGGGATGTGGTCCTGAAGTAGGATGGGAACAGCATAATCCTACAGGCAGATGTCGGGCGAATCGTTAAACAAATAATCCAATAATGCCCCCAAACATGTTCAACGATAGTCTAACAATCGCCCTGAAAACTATCTTCGAATATTAAAACTATGTTTTTGAACTTCGAACACAGTGAAAACTATGTTTTAAACATAGTTTAAACTATGTTTACGCGATGTTAAACTATGCCCTAAAAGACTACATGATGTTTCAAACTATGTTCGAAGTTTCTCCCTGCAGAGGGACGTGGCCGACCTGAGACTTGCCCGCTGAAGCCGGCCGGGACCTGCCGGGGGAGGCCTGCGGAGGCCGCCCGGGAGTACCCTGGGGGGGCTGCCTTCGCGCAGCCCGACGCCTTACCACCTCACCTCGCCATCATTCTTCCAGACCTTCCGTGCTGACCTTCCACACTCTTGCGCTTCGTGAAACGCTGACTTTTCTTGCGTTTCCTGAGGCTTTCAATAGTTTCAATGCATCACTTCCGCGCCTTCCGCAGAGGTCGGAAGGTATGGAAGATGGAGGTGGAGGGTCTCCCATGGGATCCCCAGAGATCCAACGGATGGAACAAAAAACAAGACGGACATGTTTCACACATTTCGGCCCCTAGGGGCCCTCGCCGGGCCTCGGGACCGTCAAAGAAGACTTCGCATGAAAAACCGGTCCTGGGGAATGGGTCGAGACTTCCGGGGACCCCGTACTGAAAACTCAGGACGTCGGATCTCTGGGTCCGCCGTTTCGTGCAAGTTGCAACATCGTCAACAAAAAATCCAGCCAGAACCCCATACCCGGGACCCTATCTCTCTCCTGCCTTGTCCGAGCGGGTTCGGTCCGTGAGCGCGTAAGGGCCTGGGGGTCTCAAGCGAGGCAGAATGGCCCGCTGTGAACAGCTGGCGACGCAATGTTCTCAGGGGAAAATCGACACTCCATATTCCGGAATAAAACGGCGAGGGTCACAACCCACCCAGACGGGCAATCTTAGAACCCTCCCAGACCGACGTGAAACGGCGGCCTTTAGCCCAGACCCACCAAAACCCTCCAGGATGGCTCACGTCAGAACCCCCCATCACACAACTCCCTCGTTAAGATGCACTCCGGAGAATCGATGTCGAGATCTCGGCCCCGGAAGTTCCGACCCCTTTCCCGCGACCGCTTTTTCATCTCCCCATCCTTTCTGTAGAGGCCTCCCAGATGGGGTCGGAGTAGATGGGGTCGGAGGATCGCGCCGCATCGCAGATACATCGCCGATACCATCGACGATGCATCGGCGGTGCACCGGGGATGCACCAGCGATGCATCGTCGACGTCGGCGATGCATCGGCGATGTCGACGTGAAGCAAATCGGGCTCCAAATCGAGCCGCATCGGCGATTCACCGGCGATGCGGCGCGATCCTCCGACCCCATCTTCTCGGACCCCATCTAGGAAGCCTAGCTTCTCCGGGACCGACTTTTCACCCTGAATCGTTGCTTGACGGGCGGGGGGGGCCCGGCGAGGGCCCCTGGAGGCCGAGGATGGCCAAAACCTTCCCGTCGTGAGTCTGTGGTGGCGAGATCCTGTCTGGGAGCAGGTCCGGGTGTCGAGATCGGCCCCAGGTAGGACCCACGCGGAGACGCTCCACCTCCATCTTCCATACCCTCCGACCTCTGCGGAAGGCGCGGAAGGTGATGCATTGAAACTATCGAAAGCCTCAGGGAACGCAAGAAAACTCAGCGTGCCACGAAGCGCAGAAGTGTGGAAGGTCAGCACGGAAGGTCCGGAAGAATGAGGGCGAGGGGACCCCCCGAGGCGCCTGGAGCTGCCGCTCGCAGGGTTCGTCGCCGCGGCTGGATCCGCCTCGATGTCCTGCGCAGGACGCAGGCCAGAAGAGATCCGGGGAGCGGTGCCAGTGCCTTTCTGCTCCCCCCGCTTCCCCGTCCGCCAGCCGCCACGGCTGCCCTCTCCTTCCTCTCGGCTCGCTGTATACCCAGACCCTCAACGCCATGGCTTTTTCATAACGTCGACCCCCAGAGGTCTCGTCCCATTCCCTGGGACCAGCTTTTCATCCCGCGTCGTTTCTTGATGGACCCGAGGCCCTGTACGAGGGCACCAGAGGCCGAAAACAGCGACAAACCTCGCGCCATGACTTCTTCATTGCCCGAGGGGGTCTGGATACCCAGAGATCCGACGTCGTGATTTTTTCCATACGGGGTCCCCAGAAATCTCGACCTATTCCCAGGGACCGGTTTTTCATCCTGAGTCGTGGTTTGACGGTGCTGGGGCCCAGCGAGGGCCCCCACAGGCCGAAGTTTGCGACAAACCCCCGTCCTGCTTTTTCAATGCGTGGGGGGTCTGGGCAGCTGGCACGAGGGCTGAAAATTTGGACGCCCGAAATGGGTACGGAAAGAATGGGCACAATGGGTACAATGCCCAACAACAAATGTTGTCCAAAACCAACAGCGGCCGCTGTTGGGCAGGCGGCCTTCTGTCTCGAATGTACACAGGCCGCGGCGGCGTGGACAGCGAATCCTGTTCAAAATGAACAGGAACTGCTGTTCGGCAGTGTAACCATTCTTTCCGTACCCATTTCGGGCGTCCAGAGAAGGCAACCCTGAGCTTTGGAGGGGCCTGCCCGCCTGAAGCTGCCGCTCGCAGGCGCCCAGCTCCGCCGCCAGCTCCCCGCGCTCGCGTGCGGCGGCGGCCTCCGCCGCCTCGCGCGGCTGGTCGCCCGAGGCGCCGGCCGGCCGCCCGCCGAGCGAGCGACGACGGCGGCGACCGACGACGACGGCGACGACGACGGAGACGGCGACGGCGACGACGACGGCGACGACGACGGCGACGAGCACCACGACGACGACGAAGACGGTGACGACGACCACGACGACGACGACGGCGTCGACGAGGAGCACCACAACGACGACGACGAGGACGAGAACGAGGACGACGACGACGGCGACGACGACGACAGCGACAGCGACGACGGCGACGACGGGCGACGACGGCGACGACGGCGACGACGACGACGGCGACGTCGACGAGCACCACGACGACGACGACGAGGGCGAGGACGAGGACGACGACGACGGCGGCGGCGACGACGGCGACGACCACGGCGGCGGCGGCGACAACGACGACGACGAAGACGGTGACGGACGATCGTCGACCGACCCAGGACGACCGTCGTTGATCGTCGTCGGCGTCCTCCTTCTCAGCCGCCTCGATGCACTGGTCGTCGTCGTCGTCGTTGTCGTCTTCGACCGTGGTCGTGGACGTCATCGTCGGTCGTCGATCGTCGTCGCCCTCCTTCTCAGCCTTGTCGTAGTTAGTCTTAGGTCGGGCGTCCCCCTACAGGGGACGAAAAATAACTAGTACCCCGAAACATACTCCAAGAATAATCAAAAAATCAGCCCCAGACTATTCTTCGAATATTTCCGAATTTCCTCCCTGTAGAGGGACAGGCCCGACTTAGTTAGTTGTCGATGTCGTCGTCGTAGCAGTCGTCGTTGTGCTCGTCGTCGTCGTCGGCTCGAGGCTCGGAGCTCCTGCTGGGCTGTTTTTGGGGGGCGTCCTGGGGTACCCTCGTCGCCACGGCCAAGAAACCCCCTCCTCCCCCGCTCGCTTGCCTCCTCCTCCTCCTCCTCCTCCTCCTCCTCCTCCTCCTCCTCCCCTCCTCCTCCACCTCCCCTCCTCCTTCTCGTTCTCTTCCTCCTCCTCCTCCTCCTCCTCCTCCTCCTCCTCCTCCTCCTCCTCCTCCCCTCCTCCTCCACCTCCCCTCCTCCTTCTCGTTCTCCTCCTCCTCCTCCTCCTCAGGAGGCTCGTCGCCGGCCACGACGCTCGCCAGGAGAGATTGGGCCAGTCGTCGTAGTCAACCGCCTTGCACTCCTTGTGTTTTTGTTTCGTCCTCACCCGTCTTGTACTCGTCGTTATTTTCGTCATCGCGTGAGTGGGCGAGATTGGCACATACTCATCATCATGTCGTGTTGCTGGAAAATGTTTGAGGAAATCTGAATGTTTTCAACTCTCGGGGGTCCTGGAGGCTTTCGGTCGTCGTCCATTGTTTCCTTCGGGGTAACACATCCATGCCGCACTTCCAGACGTGTCGGTTGGAGGCGCAGGGCGTTTCGCTGAAGACTTCCTTTCCACTTGCATCCTGAAACTTCGCAACGGTTCTGCGGATGGAGCAAAGGTCGAATTTCATATCTCTTAGCGACAGACACATTCGTTTTAAAAGTTTCCATAAGTTACATCAATGAAAGGGAGTTTACTTTCAAACAGTGGTGCTCTCGCCTCAGCGCTGCGTACCATATTTGCTAACCACCGCCATGGATACAAAGATGGCGGACGGTTTCTTTTCAAACGGATGTTCTCGCCCTTGCTTTCGCGACACCTGCCGGAAGCGAAAGCGGTTCCTTTCCAAATGGGACTCTCGCCTTAGCACAGCGCGCGCTCGTCTTCACAGATGCAACAGTCACGAGGTTGGTCAACGGTTCACTCTTGAAGTGGGTTTCCCGAATGTCATGGTCATCAATGTAAACTTGCCCAGCAATGGCACCAGAGGGAAACGGCCCTCTTCCAACATGGGGATATCGATTGACACTCAGCTGAACTCCATATGATCAGACCTCTTCGCGTTCCTGTCCAAGTATGTTCTGAGAGCATGTGCGCAAGTTCCTCCTCAAACCAGGCCTCACGCCTGAATGGCGGACCTATGGAGCGCTGGTCATTCAAGGTGGCGCTTCCTGTCAACCTGTGGTGAAGCTTGCGGGGAGGGGACTCCGGACGGACCACGGAAGTGCAGAAACAGAAGGCGGCACTGACATGATTTCTCTAAAAACCGCGCGGATTTCTTGGACTGGCGCTGGACCCCCTCCATGGCACGCGGAGCGCGCCAGGGGCGTCTCTGGAGGCGCCGCCAGGGGGGGCCCAGCACCGATCCAAGAAACCAGCGCGGAGTTTCGAAACACTGCGTTTCTGCCATACCTTCTTGCTCTTCGAGGAAGGTCACGGGACCCGCGCCGAGGATGGGCGCAGGGGCCACGCATCCGCTTCGAATTTGGGCACAGGGGCGCAGGCGGGCGATGGGCTGCAGGTAGGAATGCATACGAGTTGTGCGCACGCTGCCAGGCGCCAGTGTCCATTGCCCTCGCATTCCTTCTCCTCCTCCCCCTCCGCCTCCTCCTCCTCCGCCTGCTCCTGCACCCTTCTCATGCCACCTCCACCTCCACCTCCTCCCTCCTCCTCTTCCTCCTCCTCCTCCTCCTCTTCCTCCTCCTCCTCCTCCTCCTCCTCCTCCACCCTCTTCCTCCTTCTCCTCCTCGTCGGCCTTTTCCGCAACGCCCCTTCTCATGCATCATCCTATCCTCCTTCTCTCTCCCTCTCTCTTCCTCCCCACCTACTCCTGTTCCTTCTCGTCCTTCTCTGTCTTCTCATTCTCCTCCTCCACCGCATTCCCTCCCGCTCCCTCCTGCGACCCGCCCCACGGGGACGGAGCCGACATACGCGAAGCGGCCGAAGGCGAAGAAGAAGACGAAGACGACGAAAATGACGTCGACCAGGACGACGACCGTGAACACGGCCACGATCACGATCACGACGACAACCATGGCCACGACCACAACCACGACGACGACGACGACGACCACGATCACGACCCCGGGCACGACGACAGCGACCACGACCACGACGACGCCGACGACAACGCCGACGACGCCGCCGCCGCCGCCGCCGCCAAGGACGACGCCGACGCCGACGCCAAATGGCAGCCGCAGGCGGGCCTCCGCGGCCGCGCGGCCCCCGTCCGCGCGCGCCGCGGCCTCCTCCAGCCTGCTGCCGGGCTCTTGGGGGCGGGGCGAGAGGCGGGGGTGCGAGGGTCGAAGGGGGAGCGCGGAGCGAGGTCGCGGCGAATGGGGCCGGGCGCGGAGCGAAGGGGTCGGGCGCGGAGCGCAGGGGCCGAGCGCGGAGCGAAGGGGTCGAGCGAAGGGGCGAAGGTCTGGGCTCCGGGGGCGGGGCGAGAGCGGGGGGGTGGGGGGGGGGGTCCCGGGGGAGGGGGCCCGAGGGTCGAAGGGGGGAGCGCGGGGCGAGGGAGCGAGAGCATCGGGGGTCGAGGGTCGGGGATCGATGGAGCGAGAGCATCGGGGGTCGAGGGTCGGGGATCGATGGCGCGAGAGCATCGGGGAGCGAGGATCGAGGATCGGGGAGCGAGAACAGCGGGGGCCGAGGCTCTGCGGGGAGCGGCAGGAGGAAGGGAGGAGCGAAGCGAGCGAGGAAGCATCGAGGGTCGAGGACAGGCCTCGAGGGAGCGAGGCTCGGGGAGGGAGGGTTCGGGGAGGGTGGAGGAGGTTCATTGCGGAGGAGGAGGAGGAAAGAGGATCGAGGAGGGGGTCGAGGAGGGAGAGGGAGGGAGGAGGGAGGTGCGAGGATGTTCGACCCCAGTCCCTGATCCCTGATGTCGAGGAGGGAGGTTCGAGGAGGGAGGTTCGAGGAGGGTCGAGGAGCGAGGATCGGGGATCAGGGAGGGGGATTCGAGGAGGAGGAGGAGGAGGCGAAGGCTGGAGGAGGGGGCTCGAGGATCGAGGGGGAGGAGGGGAGACTTGCGCCGCAGTGTGACGTGGACGCTGCGAACGAACACTGTGCACGAGCACTGCGCAAACGCAGTTGCCATGAGCTTCTCTACGCCGCGTCTGCGGATCCAGTGCTGGTGGCCCAGGGGCCGAACAAGAAGGCCCCCGACGGCCGAAATCGAGAAACGATCGCAGGCTGGACACAAAGCGTATCGTCTGATGTCCGGGTCGACCATCTATCCTCGATGCTCCCCCTCTAATGTTAAGTCGGGCCTGTCCCCTACATGTGGATTTCGGACGAGAATTAAATCATACCCCAAACATAACGAAACACAGTAAAACATGATACCAAAAATCGTCCCCAGACTATGTGAAGACTATTTTTGAATACTCCTCCTGTAGAAGGACAGGCCAGACTTAAATCTAATGGCACCTCCCCGCGATCCCCCTGGACCCCACCTTTCTACTGCACTCTTCGAGCCCCCTCTATCCGTGAGGGCACCAGGGCCAGCAGCGAGGCAAAATCGCCCGTGGTGCAAAGACATCGCGATGCCAGGATCAGGGCCCCATAAACCTGGACACGCTAGACAAACCCAGCATCTCTCGAAAGCAATATTTCCATACGGCTGCACGAACAAAATACTGCAGTTCAGCATTTCCACAATAAACCCGAGCACAGGCCCAAAACGCCTGCAAAACCCTCCTAAACACGCACGCAGACCCGAGTCCTGCAGTGCAGCAAACAAAACATGCACGGGTGCTGAAACATGTGACTTTGCAGGAAAGGGTGTCGTTTCCTTGGTTATTCGTGTCCTGGATTATCTGTGTCCTGGTCTCCAGGGGCATGACAAGATCTCAGATGCCCTCCTCGATCCTCGATGCCGGGTGCTTTCCAACCCCCAAGTGCCACATCCCGGCGACAACCGATCTGGAACGCTCTCGCGGGATCTCGTCCTCCGCGGCTCTTGAAGCGACCAGGCCTTCTGCCCCAGTCTGCGTTGTGTCCGTTGCCCCGGCATCGGCGCCGTGCTCTTTCCAAGTCCGGCGCCTTTTGTTCCACTCCCGGCTCCGAGTTCAATCCCGGAGCCGTTATTCTTCCCTGCTGCGGCTGCAAGTTCCACACCGATGAGATCTAGGGATCCAGATTTTTGGCAAAGGCACGACCACTCCCCTGAGCTCTGGTCCCCCTCGCGGGCACGCGCCGCGTGGATCCAGGACGTCCGTGACTTGGCGCGTGGGCGCCCCCCTGGCCCTCGCGACGGAGCCCGCCGCCGCAGTGCCGGTGCGGAGACGCGGCCCGCCGCGACCCAGCGCGCCCCGATCCTCTGCTGCGCTTCCCCGGCCCCGGCCATCGCTCGGACGTCCAAACTCTGTGCTTTTTCCGGTTTCGTGCGTGTCTTTTTCTTTTGCCAAAAGATCAGGGATGCTCCTCGAGGGTCCTCGCCGAGAGAAAAATGCACACGTCCGAGCGATGCCAAGGGCCTTCTGCGGTCCTCGGTCCTCTCCCCTCGACACCGTCGATCGTCGGGCAGATGACGAGGCGGCAGCGGCGGCGGCGGCGCCGCCGCAGGCCGCGCCGACCAAGGGGGGGGGTTCGAGGTGCCTCGGCTCTGCCCCCCCTGGGCGGCCCTCGCGGCGGAGACGAAGACGACGATGACAACGACGCCGCCGCCGCCGAAGACCACCCCGACCACAACGACGACGACGACGACCACGACCACCAAGATCACGACCATCACGACGACCACGACCACGACCACGACCACGACGACGACGACGACGATGACGACGACGACGACCTTCACGACCACGAAGACGACGACCACCAACACGACGACGACCACGACGACGAAGACGACGACGACGGCGACGAGGATCAGCACCACGACGACGACGACGACGACGACGACGACGACGGCGACGAGGATCAGCACCACGACGACAACGACGACGACGACGACGACGACGACGACGACGACGACGACGACGACGACGACGGGGTCGACGACGACGCCATCTGCCGCGCCGCAGGAACGAATTCGGGCTGCTTCCCCCCCCCCCGGGTAGCGACCGCGTGGCGCCCAGCTCGGCACGGCTCGCGGCCTCCTCCGCGGCGCGGCTCTCTCGATCCCAGACCCTCCCCGACCCTCGATCCTCCTCGATAATCGATCCTCCTCTTCCTCCTCCTCCTCGTCCTCCTCCTCCTCGATCTTCCTCCTCCTTCTCCTCCTCGATCTTCTTCCTCCTCCTCCTCCTCCTTCTCCTCCTCCGCCTCTTCTTCGCTCCACCCCCCCCTTGTCACCGAGCCTCCTCCTCGAGCCCCCCCCCTTCTCCGCCCCAAGCAGGCTGGAGGAGTCCGAGACGCGCAGACCTGCGCCGCACAGCCGCGGAGGCCAGCATCCCCTCTCTCGTCGGCGGCGGCGTCGGCGTCGTCGTGGTCGTCGTCGTGTTGGTGGTCATCGTCTTCGTGGAGAAGGTCGTCGTCGTCGTCATCGTGATCGTGGTCGTGGTCGGAGATGGTCTTGATCTTGGTCGTGGTCGTGGTCGTCGTCGTGGTCGGGGTGGTCGTCGTCGTGGTCGTGGTCGTGGTCGTGGTCGTCGTGATCGTGATGGTCGTGGTCGTGGTCGTCACCGTCGCCGTCGTTGACGACGTCGTCGTCGATCGGTCGGGGACCGATCGGGCATGCATCGAGGATGGATCGAGGACGTAATCGGTGGCTCTCGAGAGGAGTGTTCGTTGGTTTCGTCGGGCTGGTCCTCGCCTCGACCATCTTTACCACGCCTCGCTGCGGGCATTCCCCGGGGATGGTCAAGTCGTCCCGACCGGCCGCTGGAGACCCGGCCTTCGACCAGAAGCCACCAGTCGGCCAGTCGGCGGCGCGCCGAGGGGAGAAGGCGCAAGGGGTGGGCCTCCTCGGAGGGCTCAGAAGGTCTCCGGTCTCCTCCTTCTCCTCCTCCTCCTCCTCTTCCTCCTCCTCCTCCTCCGCCTCCTCCTCCTCCTCCTCCTCCTCCTCCTCCTCTCGGTTCTCAGTCCTCCTACTTTCCTCTTCCTTCTCCTCCTCCTCCTCCTCCTCCTCCTGAGGCGCTTTCTGAGCCTTCTCCAGACCCGAGGGGGCTTCTCAGAAGATCGGAGGGCCTCCGAGAAGCCGCGCCGCCTACTCAGAAGGCCTGCCCTTTCGCTGCCCCTGCGGGTTCGCCGCCGATCTCTGCGACAACCAGGGGCGCCCAGGCACCCCGCGTCCTGCGGAAATCAGGGCGGGGGTTTTGCTCGCCCTGCTCGGCCTTGAACGACTCGGGATGAAACCCTGGCCCCGGCGAATGGATCGAGACCTCCTCTCGGAACAGTCCTGGCGTCGGGGATCTGGGCACGAGGTCCGTGCTCCGAGGACAGGAGAGCCTAGAAACGCATCGAGGAGTCGAATCGGCGATCGGAATGAGTTTGGATCGGCGGAAGGCTGCAGCCAAGTCGGGAGAAGTCGAATCGCTGAAAATCGGCAGGCGAAACGGGCCTCCGTTGAGAAGTCGGAGCCCTTCTCGGCACCCCGAGGTCGAATCGGATCGGAATCGGAATCCACCGAACTCGAATCGAACTCGGAGGAATCGAAGTGAGCCACGCGAGGTCCTGGGAGGCATGCCGTCGCCGCCCCAAAGGAGCGGCGCGGCGGACGAGGGCGCCGCCTTGGTGGTGGCGCTCCAGGGCGGCCGGGGGCGCGCTGGAGGCGCCCGCGTGCGAGGAGTGCCCGCCAGCCCGCCGCCCATGGTGAGGAGGCATGCCCAAGTGCTGCGCTGTACGTTACGCTGCAGGC
>CAUYUJ010017621.1:10000-12500 GCA_963575745.1 Prorocentrum cordatum | reverse complement strand
CTTTCAATCGTTTCAGTGCATCACCTGCCGCGCCTTCCGCAGAGGTCGGAAGGTATCGAGGAATGGAGGTGGAGGGCTTTTCATCCTCTGAAATCCCCAAGGGCTCCCAACTTCGCGCTTCGCGCTGCGCGAAGTGCGAAGTGCGAATAACTTCGCGCTCTCGCGCCGCCTCCCAGGAGAAGAGAGGAGGATGAGGGGGAATCGGAGCCGAACCGCGAAGCGCGAAGCGCGAATAACTTCGCGCCCTCGAGGGCGCCCTTGAATCCCGGAGATCTGGAGGCCGGGGGACACCGCTGGATCGGAGAACCGAGGGAGGCCGGCCAGGACAAGGGCCGCTTCGTGCGGAGCGCACCGGAGGCACACCGCGGAGCACTCTCCGTTGGGACAAAGGGCGGCGCACGCCCGGCCGCCGCGAGCTCCACCGTGGCTCGTCGTCGCAGTCGTCCCCCTAGCCGTCGCCGTCGTCCTCGTCGTCGTCGTCGTCGTCGTCGTCGCGCACGCCGTCGTCGCCGACATCACCGTCGTCGCAGTCGCTCGTAATCGTCGTCTTCGTCGTCGTCGTTGTTGTCGCTCTCCGCTCGAGGTTCTCGCTCGAAGTCGTCGTGTTCGCTCGTCGTCGCTGTCGTCGTCGTCGCCATCGCCACCGTCGTCGTCGTCTTCGTCGTCGTCGTTGTTGTCGACAGCGTCGTCATCGTCGTCGTTGTTGTCGTCCTCCTCGTCTCCGTCATCGCTCGTCGTCTTCGTCCTCGCGCTCGCCGCCGTCCTCGCCGTCGCCGTCGTCGTGGTCGCTCGTCGTGGCCGTCGTCGTGTTCGCGCTCCTCGTCGTCGTCGCTCGCCGTCGTCCGCGTCGGCGTCGCTACCGCCGCCCCGAGGACCCAGAGGACCCAGAGGAGCAGAGGAGGAGGAGGAGGAGGAGGAGGAGGAGGAGGAGGAGATGGAGGAGGAGGAGGAGGAGGGGGAGGGGGAGGGGGAGGAGGAGGAGGAGGAGGAACGCCCCGAGGGGCTGCGCCCCCGCGCCGCCTCCGCACCGGCGTCCTCCAGCGCCCGCTCCAGCGCGTGGCCGCGCGACCACAGGCGGTGTGCCTCGCTCCGAAGCTCCGCTCGGGCAACGACGGCCGACGATGCCCGGAGACGGCCTCGACGACGACGACGACGACGACGACGATGACGACGACGACGACGACGACGACGACGACGACGGCTACCACGACGACGACGACGAAGACGACGACGCAACTGCGATTGCGACGGCGACGGCGGCGACGACAACGGCGACGGCCACGACAACGACGTCGGCGACGACCTGACGAAGATCCTGGCGTCTCGATCTTTACGCTGCGGGCGATTCTGCCCCGTGCTGGGCCCCAAGGTCTGCGCGGACCGATCCGGTTCAGAAAACGACGGTGAAAGATTGGGCTCAGGGCGCGGGTCTCGGAAACGACAGGGCCGATTTTTCACCGTTTCCAAAAAAATGCCCCTTGAAAATGGAAAAGGCAAAAAAACGGCGACCAGAAACTGCAAAAAAACGGCTCCAGGATTGGAACCGGAGCCGGAACCGGTCAAAAAACGGCGTCGGAACCGGCAACAAAAACGGCAAAACGGAACCGGCAAAAAACGGCAAAACGGAACGGGTAAAAAAACGGCCCTGTCGCTTCCAGGGCCCACTAAGGGTTCCGGGCGCGGGCCTCCTCGTTCTCTACACGGCCAGTGGCAATGCATCGAGGCGTCGGAGCCCACACGACGAAGACAGTCCAGAAACCCCAAGGCAGTGGTAAAAACAAGACCCCACGCAGTGGTAAAAACACAAGGGCGCGGGTTTTCTTGCCCGGACGGACGACGCAGAAGGGTGGTGGCGACGACGATCCAGGCTCGGGTCACGTCGGGGGCAGCGCAGGGGGGGGAGGGGCCAAGGGGGGAAGGGGCCAAGTAGTGACCAACGACCCCGGCGGTTGCGGGGAAGGCGCCACGTCACCAGCTGCCATCGGAAAAGTGGTGGTGGCCTTCTGGGGTTATGCTGCTCCCGTCGTACTGAAGGGCCACATCCCAGGAACAATCTCCAGCACCCAGCAAGACACCGAAACAGAGTCTGCCCGACACGATGGCGAAGTGTCGAACGAGACTCGCCTCCTGCGGCCCGTACGCGCCGGCCCTCCAGTTTCGGTGCTTCCTTGGTGCTCAAAGCTAAAAAAGCTGAATTAGATCTAGTGATCAAAGCGCAAAATAGCTGGTGATCAAAAATGTTGGAGATTCTTTCTGGTGATCAAAGCTAAAATAAGCTGAAACATCATGATTATGTAGGGGGTTCGTCGAACTCTGGAGGAGGCCTCTGGAGGCCTCTTGTGGGGGCCTTCGGGCCGCATCTGGCCCTGAATCTGCCACCGGCCCTCAGGGCATGAGGAAGGTGCCCCCTGCAGAGGAAAAAGCGGATTAAAAGGAATATGTCGACCCCTATCCCAGGCTTCGTGGTGTCTTCGAGTAGACAAGAAATCTTGGACCCGAC
>CAUYUJ010017621.1:0-5000 GCA_963575745.1 Prorocentrum cordatum | reverse complement strand
CCGCATGCGAACACCCCCACTGGGGCCTTCGGTGGAGCTCCCTATGGGGCCACGAAACGCTGCCCTGGGTGGGGGAACCGCATGCGAACACCCCCACTGGGGCCTTCGGTGGAGCTCCCTATGGGGCTACGAAACGCTGCCATGGGTGGGGGAACCGCATGCGAACACCCCCACTGGGGCCTTCGGTGGAGCTCCCTATGGAGCCACGAAACGCTGCCCTGAGTGGGGGAACCGCATGCGAACACCCCCACTGGGGCCTTCGGTGGAGCTCCCTATGGGGCTACGAAACGCTGCCCTGGGTGAGGGAACCGCATGCGAACACCCCCACTGGGGCCTTCGGTGGAGCTCCCTATGGGGCCACGAAACGCTGCCCTGGGTGGGGGAACTGCATGCGAACACCCCCACTGGGGCCTTCGGTGGAGCTCCCTATGGGGCTACGAAACGCTGCCCTGGGTGGGGGAACCGCATGCGAACACCCCCACTGGGGCCTTCGGTGGAGCTCCCTATGGGGCCACGAAACGCTGCCCTGGGTGGGGGAACCGCATGCGAACACCCCCACTGGGGCCTTCGGTGGAGCTCCCTATGGGGCCACGAAACGCTGCCCTGGGTGGGGGAACCGCATGCGAACACCCCCACGGGGGCCTTCGGTGGAGCTCCCTATGGGGCCACGAAACGCTGCCTGCCCCGTCGGGATCCGTGGGGGAACCGCATGCGAACACCCCCACTGGGGCCTTCGGTGGAGCTCCCTATGGGGCCACGAAACGCTGCCCTGGGTGGGGAAACCGCATGCGAACACCCCCACTGGGGCCTTCGGTGGAGCTCCCTATGGGGCTACGAAACGCTGCCCTGGGTGGGGGAACCGCATGCGAACACCCCCGGGAGGAGGAAGGAACGCGGGGCGCTGTCTCTTCAAAACGAGGACCCAACACCACAGGATGGTTGGGAACAATTCGAGACGCCAGGATCTTCTTCGAGTCGTCGCCGTCCTCGTCGCCGTCCTCGTCGCCGTCGTCGTCGTCCGTCGTCGTCGTTGTCGTCGTCGTCGTCATCGTCGTCGTCGTCGTCGTCGTGTTCGTGTTCGTGGTCGTTGTCGTCGTCGTCGTCGTCGACGTCGCAGTGGTCGTGGTCGTGGTCGTGGTCGTTGTCGTCGTAGTCGTCGAAGTCTGTCGGACGTCGTAGTCGTCAGAGTCGTCAGCGTCGTCGTTGTCCGTCGATCGTCGTTGTCGTCGTCGTCGCCCTCGACCTCGTTGTCCGTCGGTCGTCCGTCGTCGTCCCATCGGGCCTCGGCCGCGTGTGCCGCCTCCAGGCGCGCTGCGGCGGAGGTCTCCGCGCGCTCGAGCAGGTCGGCTGGCACGCGCGACGCCTCGGCCAGGGCGGGGGACGTGACGGACGGCGGACCTCCTCCTCCTCCTCCTCCTCCTCCTCCTCCTCCTCCTTCTCCTCCCTCTTTCTCTACCTCCTCCTCCTCCTGCCTTGTCCTTCCTTTTCCTCCTCCTCCTCCTCCTCCTCCTCCTCCTCCTCCCTTGTCTGGAGCTTCCTGGGAACATTCCTTAGCCAACGCCCTCGCCGTACCCCCAAAGGGTGGGCCCTAACCTCTGGGGCCGCGCACGTAACGAGCAGGACGCCGCTGGCCGCCTCGGAGCTGGTCGCGGTGGGTCTGTATGCGGGGCGGATGTCGGCGCTTCCACAGGCCACCGGGCCGCCATGAGGCACATCCACCGGTCGGAAGAATCGGAGGCCTAGATATGGGCACCAACGCCAGCACAGGGGGGTGCCTCCACATGAAGAAGATGATCCTAGATCTCGGTGTTGGTGGCACTATTTCGGTCACCTTGGAAGCCAGAATCTTACCACCATCACCGAGATCGGGATCTTGTTCCCTCGGTGGAGGCACACCGCCGATATTGGTGTTGGTGTCAACCTCTAGGCCTGCGAAAGAAGTGGGTAGAGACAAGAAGTAAGACGGCGTCAAATAGATCAACGCGCAACGGCATAGACGCAAACTTCGGAGTGGTGTTGGTGTCAACCTCTAGGCCTGCGAAAGAAGCGGGTAGAGACAAGAAGTAAGACGGCGTCAAATAGATCAACGCGCAGCGGCATAGACGCAAACTTTGGAGCTCCGCGCGGACTTCGCGCGCGAGGCAGGGGGTCCCGCGCCGCTTCAGAAGAATCGCGCGGAGCTGCACCAGTCCGTGCGTGTGCAAAGCATCTCTTCGATTGAGGGCCGATTGGCCGCGTTCTAGGGGAAGGTGACGAAAAGCCACTCGATGATTGAAGTGGGAAGGAGTCTGAAGTAGATTCGCCTCTGGGAATGGACAACTACATATGCATTCATCGACCGATGGGAAAAAGGATTCTGAGGGACAAAAAAGTCCATGAACATTTTTCTGGTTTTCGGCTTCCGAGGGCTCTTTTCCCAGGCCCCGCGAATAGAACAAAAACAGATCGTCGGATGTCTGGCGACGGCGACGGCGACGGCGGCTCTGACCGACGAACGACGAGGGTGGCGGCGATGGCGGCAAGAGACGGTGGTGGACTACGGTGGACGACGCGACGACGACGGCGGCGCCGCCGGACGGCGGACGACGGCCGACGATAGCGACGGCGGCACCGGATAGGGAGACGACGACGACTACCGACGACGAGGGTAAGGGACAACCACGACGACGGAGACCACGACCACGACGACGACGACGACGACGAGGACGACGCCGACGACAACGACGACGGCGACCACGAGGACGACGACGACGACGACGACGACGACGACGACGGCGGCGGCGACGACGACGACGACGACGACGACGACGACGACGACGACGACGAACTCCGCCGCGCGCCCGGCCGACGCGGCGGGGGCCCCTCCCGGGGGGGCGAGGGGCACCCCATCGGGGGTGGGAGGGCGCCCGGAGCAGGCTTCCAATCGCGGCAGGGGCCCTCCAACCTCGGCAGGGGCGCCGGGCGCCGAGCCCTGGTCCTCGAAGCTCGGCAGGGGCGGGCGACGGACGAAGGGCGGCGATGGCGGAAACCTCCTCGTCCTCCTGCTCCTCCTCCTGCTCCTCCTCCTGCTCCTCCTCCTCCTCCTCCTCCTTATCCTTATCCTTATCCTTATCCTCCTCCTCCTCCTCCTCCTCCTCCTCCTCCTCCTCCTCCTCCTCAGGCGAACGGCGGGTACGGCGACGGACGACGGACGGCGGGCAGCGACGGCGGCGACAACGACGGACGACGGACGGCGGACGGCAGCGGCGGCGATGACGGCGTCCACGCCGCTCCTGGGCCCGATGATGGGCCCGGCCAGGGTCGGATGACATGTACGGTAGGGGCGTGGAGTGAGGAATGCGCCCAGGAGGCTTCAGACCCTGGAGGATTCCTTACCTCAGAATGGCGGTTTCCCGACCTCGGCTTCTGGATCAGATGGGTCCTCATCCAATGCCACCCACTTTGATTCTATGCTTTTTCCGGGTAGCGGTCGATAGCGGGGGGGGGGAGGGGGGTTGGGGCCCTGGGTAACGGTGACGTTTGGGCGGGGTGGGGCACGTCGGGGCGGGTGCGCGCCGCGATCGCAAAAGTATGCCCGCGAGCACCAGTATGTAGGAGGGAAGGTCTAGTCGCCAAGCGCCCCCCCTTCACAGGCTCGCTACTCTTGCCTGCAGGGAGGAGGGAATGGTAGAAGAAGGTAAAACGGCAGAGACATGGACTTGTGGCGCTCCGCGCGGATTTCTTGGATCCGCGCTGGGCCCCTCTCCCTGGCGCGCGGAGCGCGCCAGGGACGGCGCTGGAGGTGCCGACGCGGGGGCCCAGCGCGGATCCACGGATCCAAGAAATCCGCGCGGAGCGCCACACGTTTATGTTTACCTGGGCATCGCTCGGACGTCCATTCCTTGTGTTGTGTTTGGTTTCGTGCGTGGTTTTTTTCGCCAAATGATCAAGGATGCTCCTCGATTGTCCTCGCCGAAGGAAAAATGCGCACGTCCGAGCGATGCCAAGTTACGCTGATTTCTCTCCGTCGAGCTGGGGGCCTCGTCAAAGGGTAGCGACTGCTGCGCGCCAGAGCACAACAGAAGCAGCCGCACCGCAGGCGCCTCCCCACCCCGAGCGTGGACGGCGGCGGCGGCGGCGGGGCGACGGGGGGGCCTCCGCCCGGAGCTCGCTGGCCTGGCGCTCCAGGGCGCCCTGCAGCCGCGCCGCCGTGCGGGCCACGCCGCGCTCGGCGAGCTGCTCCTGCGGCGAGGCTGTGCAGCCCCCGCGGTGGCATGTGCGGCGGCTTGCACTTTGGAGTCTCTGTGCATCGCATTCCGGTACCTCTGCTCGGGACTTCGGGAAGCCTGAGCCCCAAAAGCGTGTTCAGCCCCTGGGGGCGCATCTCTTGCTTCCGCCACCTTCCGCCGCCCTCCCGCCCCGGCTTCCGCCGGCGGAGGCGGCCTCGTCTTACTTCTGCCGCCTTCCGCCGACCTTCCGCCGCCTTCCGCCGCGGAAGAGATGACAACTGCTTCGACCTTCGAAGGCAAGGCCATTTTTGGAATGCCCCATATGCATATGCACACACATCAATGTACACAGCACATACTGGAAGCGCGGGCAAGCAGGCTCGGTGCCGGCGCTGTTCGCAAAGGGGGAGAGCGGGGAGCACCAGGTTTTGGGGGCCCCTGCGGGCCCCCCGATGAAGCCGAAGTCGGCGAGCGCCCCCCCAAAGAAACGACGAGCGTCACATCCTCAAATCGAATCAGATCGGCCAGAACTTCGGCCAGCGCACATCTGTACACGTCCTCGCGCATACGTGCATGGCCGATTCCAAGAAACTCTAAATCCCAAAACTTCGCGTCTGTTTGGGGCCAATCTTGTACTTCCGCCCCCTTTGGTGGGTCGACTGACACAGGTCAATCCAAACCCAGGCCAGCCAGGCGTTGCAAGATCCTGCAGGATCCTGAAGGATCCTGCACCCAAGCCCGAGTCGATGCGACTCTGGCTCGAAAGGACCCATCAAGATCTGGCGCTCTGGC
>CAUYUJ010017620.1:202500-230016 GCA_963575745.1 Prorocentrum cordatum | reverse complement strand
CCCCCTTCATCGCGGCTGCTTATTTCAAGCTGGACTGGGGTATGTCTGGCGCGCAGCCTACTACTTGCCAGCTTGTCTGCTCCTCCCCCAAGTCCGGAGCTACTGCAGGTTTTTGCTTTCAGCGCTTTGTTGTCGTCACTGGTCGGTGGAGTTGTGGTGGCGTCTGCTGGCCGGCGGCTGTAAGTCCGGGTCGCTAAAGAGCTCAAGCCTATATCCAATGGGTGCGATGATAGCCCCCGCGAGGGGCAGCGGATCTTTCTGATGCTGGACGGGCATCGTGTGCTTGGGTTTTGCTGTCGAGTTTATTTGCGAGGGGGAAACATGTCAGCCTTCGCATGCGACCACCACCCATATTGGCACACCCCTCACACGCTTCGTGGCCCCATAGGGAGCCCCACGGAAGGCCGAAATGCCAGCGTCGCATGTGCCCACCGCGACCACGCTGGCACACCGTTCGCACGTGTCGTGGCTCGGGAGCCCCACCGAAGGCCCAAATGCTAGCGTTCGCATGCGCCCACCGCGCCCTTTTTGGAACGCCCTTCACACGCTTTGTGGCCCCACAGGGAGCCGCACCGAAAGCCCACATGCCAGCGTTCGCATGCGCCCACCGCGTTCATGTTGGCACACCACTCACACGGTTCGTGGCCCCATAGGGAACCCCAACCGAATGCCCTCATGCCAGCGTTCGCATGCGCCCACCGCACCCATGTTGGCACGCCCTTCACACGCTTCGGGGCCCCAGCAACCCCACCGAAGGCCCTAATGCGAGCGTTCGCATGCGCCCACCGCGCCCATTTTGGCACGCCTCTCATGCGTGTCGGGTTCCCAGATTGAGCTCTACCAAAAGGCCACATGCCAGCGTTCGCATGCGCCCACCGCGTACATTTTGGCACGCCCCTCATATTTTTCGTGGCCCCATAGCGAGCCCCACCGAAGACCCAAATGCCAGCGTTCGCATGCGCCCGCCGCGCCTTTGTTGGCAAACCCTTCACACGTTTCGTGGCCCTACAGGGACCCCACCGAAAGCCCCAATGCCAGCGTTCGCGCGCGCCCACCGCGCCCATTTTGGCACGCCCTTCACACGCTTTGTGGCCCCACAGGGAGCCCATCCGAATGCCCTCATGCCAGCGTTCGCATGCGCCCACCGCACCCATTTTGGCACACCATTCACACGTTTCGTGGCCCCACAGACAGTCGCACCGAAAGCCCACATGCCAGCGTTCGCGCGCGCCCACCCTACTCATGTTGGCACTCCCTTCACACGCCTCGTGGCTCCATAGGGAACCCCACCGAAAGCCCAAATGCCAGCGTTCGCATGCGCCCACCGCACTCATTTTGGCACGCCCCTCACGCGCTTCGTGGCCCCAAAGGAACGCTACCGAACGCCCACATGCCAGCGTTCGCATGCGCCCACCGCGTACATTTTGGCACGCCCCTCACACTTTTCGTGGCCCCGTAGCGAGCCCCACCGAAGACCCAAATGCCAGCGTTTGCATGCGCCCACCGCGCCCATTTTGGCACGCCCCTCACATGCTTCGTGGCCCCAGAGGGGGCCCCACCGAAGGCCCACATGCCAGCGTTCGCATGCAACCACCGCCCAATTTTTGGTACACGCCTTCACCCGTCTGGTAACCCCGTAGGGAGCTCCACCGAATGCGGTGCGTACAGCGACGGTGCCAACATTCGCAGACGGTTGGGTTTTCCTCGCCAGGCTGATGAAAACCCAACGGTTCTCCTGTCATTTCGGCATCCGGGGCCCGCTTGCGAGCCTTGGGGCTCCGCACAGTCGTCTTCTTCACGCGGGGAGAACTTCTGTTCGAAACATCATCGAAAGTCCGCCCCGGCGGGCCTACTAGTAGAGCTACTACTTCGGCGTATCTGTACGAACCCTGGGGGTTGGCCGGGGCGTACTAGTATCAGGAGGGGAAAAAACACACAGACACAATTAATCGACGATTCCCAGGAAAATATATGAAAATATGGGATGTGGGGGGGAAGACAAAGACCCAGAAAATATGGGAAAATATGGGGAGTCTGTTTATTTGTGTGTATTTATGTGTGTGTCCTGGGGCCCCCTCATAGTAGGGCTACTCTGGCCTACTAGTACGACCGGCGGGGACGGCCCCTGCTCTAGACATCCTCGAGACTCCGCCCCGGCGGGGCTACTAGCAGGGCTACTTCGGCGTAGTAGTACGGCCCCTGGGGCTTGACCGCGGCGTACTAGTAGGGCTGCTGTTGACGTGCTAGTACGACCGGCGGGGAGAGCCCTGCTGGCGACATCCTCGAAAGTCCGTCCTTGCGGAGCTACTACCGAGGGCGTACTCGTAGGGCTACGTTGGTTTACTAGTACAGCCGGCGGGGAGGGCCCCCGCTTGGTGCGTCCTCGAAAGTCCGCCCCGGCGGGCCTACTAGTAGGGCTATTGTGGCGTATTTGTACGGCTCCACTCCAGGGGCTTGGCCAGGGCGTACTAGTAGGGCTAGTTTGGCCCACCAGTATGTACGACCGGCGGAGAGGGCCCCCGCTCGAGACATCCTCGACTAGTACGACTCTAGGAGTTTGGCTGTGGCGTACCAGTAGACGCACTTCGGCCCTACGAGTGCGCCTTCCTCGGTCCGCCAGGTCCCACTAGTAGGCGTACTTGGGCGTATTAGTACGACCCGCTAGGCCGTCTGAGTGGGCGTGTTTCGGCTGTGCGGGTACGCCTCCCTCGCGCCGCGGGTCGTGCTAGTAGGCGTGCGTGGGCGTACTAATACGACTTGTTGGGCCGTCGTAGTAGGCGTACTTCGGCCCTACGAGTGCGCCTCCCTCGTTCCGCGGGTCGTTCTCCAAGGCGTAATTCGGCCCTACGTACTAGTAGGCGTACTTCGGCGTACTATTTCGACCTGCCGAGCCGTACTAGTAGGCGTACTTCGGCGTACTAGTACGACCCGCCGCGAAAACCAAGCACCTTCTCCCAGTTCTTGAATGCTCGATCCCAGAAGGGGCGTGCCCAATTGAAGCACGCATCAAACAATGAGAAAAGCAGAGAGCAGACAAAGCGGCTGGTATCAAACAACAAGATATCCAAGAAGGTTGAGGAAGGAGACGACGGCTGTGGCGAAAGCCTAAAGGTCTCGACTGCAGCACATCCTGCAGCACCGATGTACCATACGATTCCGACGCAGACTCCGATTCGGAACACACTTTCCTCACAATATCTGCAGGCATGCGCACCGACATGTTCAACAATATTCCGACTCTATGCTTCGGACAGCATAAGGGTATTGATATGTTGGAGTTATACGGAACAATTTAAGAATTACACACTTTGCCTGAAAACACCGTCTGTCGTCGGGTGGTAATCTTGATAAGAGAACTGGAGTTGACTTGGGGAGCCGAATTGTGCAACAGGCTAGATTGCACGACCTACGCACGTGCACAGTAGGGTAGGTGATCCTGCAACCAGCTTGCCGCACCACTAGACGACCTCATATTTCAACGCCATGATCAACTACAACACATGGTGGGAAACACCATCAGGAAAATCTGCCACACATCATTATCGGCGGTGCCGCTGCCAAAACCCAAGATGATTTACAAATATTCTGGATACGTGAACAAGCCATAGGTACTTGGATAGATGAGATACTTGTCTGGTGCACACTGCAGGAACGAACGTGCGCACACGAGATCTCAATATATCCGTGCGCACAGGGTTAAGATGTTCACGTGGCACCCACATCAGGAAGCCTACACAGATCATGCGCAATCACCCTTATCTTCGAACGCCCTTTGAAGGTACGAAGTGCAACGGTCGCCACGAACACGCACAGGTGTGCCACAATGAGCTTGCCGCAGCGCAACAGTACACGCATGCACTCCAATCATTCTTCGTGGATACAATACGAAAACACATGGTAAATGCAGATTCGCAACTTCGCGAATTTCCTGCCAACCCGCATCAACCTCCAGCTGGCGCTCCACAACCACCACCGCAAGCGCCAGCCCCACCAGCAGCGCCCGGAGCACATTCAAAGGTGCCGCGACCAAGCGGAAGGCGCTCAGCTAGGGCACGCCCCGGTGATTCTACACCTCGCCGGCGTCCTGCAGATACCATTCTCGCAGGCCCAGAGATTGACACCAACACCAAGATCGGCGGTGTGCCTCCACCGAGGGATGGAGATCCCGATCTCGGTGCTGGTGGTAATATTCTGGCTGCCAAGGTGGCCGAACTATTACCACCAACGCCGAAATCCAGGATCATTCCCCCTGTGGAGGCACCCCCCTGTTTTGGTGTTGGTGCCCATTTCCAGGTCTCCAACATTCGGGGTGCTGGAAGTCATGATATGACGCGTAGAAGCCATGCTGGCGGGGGAGGAGGAGCATGCGCAGGGAGCTCCGACGATCATCCTCGCGCTAAAGGTCGGCGGGGGCGCATGCAATGCGGCGAGCCACCACTCAAGGGGCCCAAGGACACACAAATAAATACACAAATAAAATGACGCCCTATATTTTCTCATATTTTCTGGGTTCTTGTTGTCCCGCCCAATTCCAATATTTTTCCATATTTTCTTGGGGATCGACGATTAATTGTGTCTGTGTGTTTTTTTCCCCCTCCTGAACCACCGCCGGCGCCCGCGGCCGAAGCTGCCGCGGAAACGCCTGCTCACAAACTCCCTGACGGACTCGCTTCGATGTCCAAGTCAGTTTGCAGAACCTCCGGAATTTCGATCCAGCTGTCGTCAGCAAAGAGTTCCGACAGCTACACCTACGGTGGCGCCGCGCTCAGGAGCCCAAGATGAGACTCATCTTCGCCAATATAGGCCTTGACATTAATGCGTTTAACCTCATCGAAGGTGTGTGTGACTCGTGTCGGGAATGCCGAGTATGGGAGATGCCAGGTAACGCCGCCAAGCCGTTGGTGGCCTTACGAGGGAAATTCAATGATGAACGTGAATGTGACCTGTTCTTTTATAAGACGCACGCAGCGCTACACATTGCAGACCGATGCAGTCGTTTTGCAGCCGGCCAAGAAATTTCTGACAAATCCATGACCTCGGTGCTGGATGCGCATCCGTATCGATATGCTCGGTTACAGCGTGGCCCAGTCAACATCTTATATTCAGATGGAGAGGGTGCTCTCAATAACGACACAGCTCGAGATATTCAACGCACAAGGGCACCGAGCTTTGGTTCCGAGCACGAGGACGTCACGCTACGACGATGACGATATCATTCCGAAGTGGAATGTTCCGACAGACGTTGCGCTTGACGGATGAAGATCTGAAGCGACACACTATACCGCTGAAGTTCCCCCGTCCATTGCATGAAGCAACGTTCGTGACTAGCGCCTTTACGTGTTACAACGGAGTATTTCGATGCCGAGCGTTTTCCGGGCGCCAGCCTGCAAGTTTGCCTGATTTGCCAATGCTGGACCAAGAGCAACAGAGGGAAACGTTTGACCGTTCACGAGAACAGCGGATGCGCGAAATTTGCCTGGAAGTTATCACGCGAGTTACTGCAGATGCGAAAACCATCCGGCCAGATGCTCTATCGCGATGATGATTGGGTTGATTTCCACCGACCCACCAATTAAGGACGACTGGGGAGGTTGGAACGGACCATGCCCCCCACGCAACGACCCTGAAAGGGGCCGAGCAATAGTTGGGGTCGGCAACCGCGAAGTCGCTGTTCAATACCCCGACTCAAGGTAAACTCTGCACATTAAAATGTGAATGGTCCGAGAGCTCGGGTCAGATGATACGGCGCTCCAGACTATATTTGTCTGTGTCGCAAGTTTTCCTGCAGGGGCACCTGCTATGACTTTTGAGTAATTGCCAACTAAGTAAGGGGAGTTGCGCATGACTGATGCTAGTAAACTATCCCCCAAGGTGCGCGTTGCATTGCAATTCTTGGCCCGAATCTACTTCGTGATCGAGAACGCGGTCGCAGTCCGACTTTTCAAGGGTAGCCATCGGCTACCGGCCGTCGCGCACGCTGACAGCGATGCCCTGGTGCGCTATGACAGCGACGTCGCGCCTGGTTTCTTCAACTATGAGTCGCGCATGCAAGGGTTACACAGTGTCTGGAATCATCCAAGCCGCAGGCAGGCTTTGATGGGGACCTCTTGAATCCGAGGAACACGCAGGTGGCCTTGTTCCAGGCGGTGACACTCACACAGCGGAAGCGCTTGAGAAGGAGATGCATCCGCCTGCAGGACGCCCCCTGCGGTTCAAGAGAAATCAGAGGCAAACCTCGAGGCTGATGCCCTCGAAACTCGGCATGCAGAACTTCAAGGCGAACGTGGGCTTCTCGAGACCGCGACGCTTGAACCACCATGCGTTGCTTTTACTATGACGGCATTTGACAAGACGGTCCTGCGCGCCGCAGCTGAAGACGACCCAGGCACTCGTCATCGCGGAGGCGCACATTACCACAGCGCAGATGTTCGTTAAGAAAGACGCAGGAAAATCCGGCCGAGTCTCGTCCTGCGAGGATTCATGGATGCAGAAGCATTAGGTGTGGGGACCTTCTCAGGACTGGCCGGAGGGTCACGTCGACGCCTGTTGGCCAGTGAAGGCGCATGGAACCCTGGCTGGATCATCGCGACTATGAGCATAGACTAGGCACCCCTGAAGGGTCTTACTTCCCGCGAGCTTGCTGAAGCCACTGGAGAGCGGGAGCGCATCGCATGCTTTACGCTACCGCCTGGCTCAGCAGCCGCACTGAGAACTCTTTCTGGGCTCGGGAAGCACGACGAAAGTCGACGCTGCCTGCAGCGCTTGAAGCCAGGCGCTGGGGCGAAGGACGCTTCGCGCGCCATCTCCCTGACGCTTCGCAACATCGCGCGCGGCCTCGGCCTGCGAGCCGCGCCCTTCGACGAGGAGCTCGAAGCAGCGGAGGCGATGCTGACGGCCGGACACGTGGACGACGTCAACATGATTGGAAGGAAGGAGACTATCGATCGCCGCATGAAATGCGTCGACGACACTTTCGGCGCGCGCGAGCTCAACGCGCGCGCACTTGCGCCAACTGCGCCGTCATGCGCGCGAAAAAGAAAATCGGGGGCGCCACGTTAGATCAGGGCGAACACATCAGGCAACTCCGCCCTATCCAACGCCCCGACCTCACGGGCGCGGAGACTGAAGGGAAGGCCGCGAAACCTGTCGCAGACATGTTCGTTCGCCTCCGCGGAGCATGAGCATGTGCTCTCATGGCCCAGGCCTGGCCGGCGGCGCGCGTCGCCCCCCTGCAACGGGCGCGAGAACCCGCTGACATTCAGGCGCGGTAGCTGAACGCAATCGCGCGTAATTTTCATGGCCGGCCGCAGAAGATAATAGTCTATCCGGCTATGCAACCCGCCGGAAAAGTCGACTAACATAGCGACTCCGGCTACCGACGATTGACCGGGGACGCTGAGGATGAAATGACAGGATGCGGCATGAGAGGTGCCAGCTTACTCCCGCGTGGGCTCGCGCGCGCTGGTAGGGCCGTCGTGCACCTGATAGATGCCTACTGCAAGTAGCATCGACTGCAGGTAGGGTCAAGCAACTCTGCAGAAGCGCTTGCAGGAGCCCGCAATAGGATTTCTACCCGACCACTGTTTCGCTACGTGAGTTAAAAGCTGGACCGCTCACACTTACATGATTCAAACACATACTTGAGATGGGCGGTCTGTGCATCAAAATTACCCTTGCCATTGATGCTGAGTCGGCATTTGAGACGTTATCCTGCAGGGTCCTTAAGAAGCCCGCAGAATGCACGCTGGAAGGACATATTAGCTGGATTGGACAGATGATGGACAGACATATCGTGCACAGCATACACTGGTGTGACGCACGGTATCTGACTGCCCATGGACATGCCGAAGGCAGCATATAATGGCATCTGCTATTACAGGTAATGGCTGGAACGCAATCCTTTAAGCACGAGTTGAATACTCACACTCCTTACAGGGCTCCGACCTCGAAGGTTGAGCCCGGCTCGTGATGAGCCGATGGAGTGCTTTAATTTTGCGTGGACACGCTTCGAGACAAGCTTGTTTCTTTTGCATTATGTTTGTCATGTTCTACTGTAAGTTTCTACTCTTGTACGCTGCTTGCGTTATTTGGCCCGTCTTTTTTGGACCCCGCAGGGCTGCCGCTGGCAATTGACCGGGCCAGCTCCTGCCGTATGCATATTTAATTTTGCAGCCTAGATCTCGGCTCTTGGCCAGGTGACCTGCCGCCTCTTTGCGGACAACGCTTGAGTTTGGCCGGCTGGGCACGACTCACCATGAGTCTCTACGCACTTTCGTTTGACATGAAGCTTGACCTTGATGCTCGCCCTTCTCGTTTCCTTCCCCTTCGACTTCGAAATAGGGGCTCGGAGGGTGCATGTTTATAGCGACCATAGCGAGTATCCCGTCGGCGCCTGACTCAAGACGCCGGCGCTTTATATGCTTGGCTTGCCTGAGGATTCGGCATTGTATTATCGGATTCGAAACAAAATCTGAACAGTCTTCTGGATGGTGCCCATCTCTCAACTACCTTCCAACCTGCTTCCACATGGTCCTCATCCTGCTTTTTATTCGCACACGCACACGCACACGCACGCGAACACGCGCACGCACACGCACACGCATACACACAGACGCACACACGCACACACTCATACACTTGTTGCGTCGGCGGCTAGGCAGAGTGACTGCGCTGGCGAACGCACGCACGCACAGACACACACACACACACACACACACACACACACGCACGCACGCACGCACGCACGCACGCACGCACACACATACACACACACACACACACACACACACACGCGCACCGCACAATGCGGTCAAGCAGCCGCTGTGTATCCGGCGCATGTCGCCTTCGGCGGAAGCAGGTGGGAGCTGGCGGAAGTAACACTGCGGCGGGTCCGTTGGCGCAAGTCGGCGGAAGGTCGGCGGAAGGCAACAGCAACAGGGCGACGTCAGCGTTTCTGGATTCAGGGTGCGCGATTGGCGTCTCATCTTCGGCGGTTTTTCGCCCGTCCAGCAGACGGCAGTCCTTCCTTGTGTCCGACGGGGACTCGGCGCGGACTCGACGCGGACTCGGCGTGGATTCGACGCGGATCCGGCGCGAATTCGACGCGGACTCGACATTGATTCGGCGCGGACATCGGCGCGATGGGACAGGCAGGGTCCCCCGAAGGAACCACACAGCGTGAGGGCCACCTGGGGCCCGACACTGGGTGCACAACAGGCGCGGGGTGCGGCTCTTCTTCCGCGCCCCTCCCCCCCCTGAGGGCCTTCTCTCCCCTCGAGAGGTGGGTTCCCTGGGCCTGGCCCTCAGGGCGCCATCCCGCCAGGACTTCGAGGCGAGTCCCGCCAGAGGACAAGGGCGTAAACATAAACTTGTGAACATCCGCATGGATTTCTTGGATTGACGCTGGACCCCCCTGGCGGTGCCTCCAGCGCCGCCCCTGCCGCGCTCTGCGCGCCAGGGAGGGGCCCAGGGACGATCCAACACATCGGCGTCACCCTCCGACAATTTATCATGCCGTTTCTTCCTCTCCTTGTAGACGAGGGCACCCCAGGAGGTTGCAGCAGAGCATCAACGTCCGTCTTCCTCATCTGGCCTACCGCACCGAACCACAGAACCCCGAGACGAACCGAACGAAACCGATCCGAAGGACCGAGCCGAACCGAAGAGCGGAACCGAACCCAAGATCCAACCGATTCGAAGGGCCAGACCGCACAGCCTGACGGACGAACCAACGAACCAGGCCGAATTATCAAAGAACGTACCGAACCGAACCGAAGAACCAAACCGGTCCGAAGATGTTTTTTGTTTTGTGTTCAATGTGCGGCCCGAGAGGTCCCGACCCCTTCCCCCGAGATAGTTTTTCCTGTCATATCCAATTCTGACGGGGCCCGACAACGGGACACAGAGGCGAAACTGTCGAACAAACTCATATCGTCGATGATCTCGGGGCGGAGTCCAGAAACCCCGGTCCTCGATCCTCGATCCTCCATCGTTCTCGATCCTCGATCGGTCGATCCTCGCTCGATCGATCACCGATCCTCGGTCGAGCCTCGATCCTCGATCCTTGAGCGATCCTCGAGCGATCCTCGAGCGATCCTCGAGCGATCCTCGATCGAGCGATCCTCGAGCGATCCTCGATCCTCGATCCTCGAGCGATCCTCGATCGAGCCGACCCGGGCCGGCCAGAGCCGGCGCCGCAACGTCGGGCCCGGAGCCCGGAGGGGAGCCTCGTCGAGCGTCGGGCCCCGGGGAGGAGCAGAAGCTGTGCCCGCTGGAGGCGCTCTTGGAGGACCTGGGCGGCGAGCGCTTCGCGGTCCTCGTCCTTCTTTTCTCCCTCCTCCTCGTCCTCTCCTCCTCCCCCTCCTCCCCCTCCTCGTCCTCCCCCTCCTCCTCCTCTCCTCGTCCCCTCCTCCTCGCGGTTCGCGTTCCTTCTCCCCCTGCTCCTCGTGCTCCTCTTCTCCCTTTGGGGGGGGCGGCGAGCGCTGGGCCACTCAGAGGAGGGAAAGGTACCCATACCTCTACCCTCTCCTCGTTTTCCCCTTTTGGGGCCTCCTGGGCCTCCGTCGTCGCCACCGCTGGATTCGCCTCGAAATCCTGGTCAGAACGCACCCCATCAGAGGTCCGCGCACGCTCCCTTCGGGAGTGGACAGAACCCCCAACAGTGACACGTCGATTAGTGAATTGTCCGTTTTCGGTTCTCGAGAGGGCGCCGCGGCCGTTATTTTCCAGGTTTGCGCCCGCCAGGTTTGGGCCTCAGGTCGTTTTCACTAAACCACGTTTTACTAAAGGGGGGTCTGTCCATCCCCGATCCCTGTCCTCGAATAGGGGGTCGACTACAGGATTGATTTGCCCCAAACTTGATTTGCGCGTCGAGCTTGCGCAGACGTAGAGTGTTCGTACACACATGAGTCAGCCTTCGTATTTTGGTACAGATCGACGAACCAATCACTTCTGGAGCAGATCAATGTTGTAGTCGATCCCCTACTCGATGTCCGCGCTGCCTGATCTCCGGTTCTCGCTCCTCCAGCTCCTCATCCCCCTCTTCCTCCGCCTCATCCCTTCTCGTCCCTCTGCCACCCTCCCTCGTCCCTCCCTCCTTCACCCGTCGGAGGGTACAGAGAAGAGCAAGCGCAATGGGAATGGATGGGTGGGAGAGGTAGGATCTCAGATCTGGCGCGATCGTACCAAGCTTTCCTTCTCCTCCTCCTCCGGCAGACCAGACTAACCCCAGCACGCGGCAACGATGCTGCAATACACCCTCTCTCCCAGTGTTCTTTGCATCATGTATGTTCACAGCCAGAGGTGCACCCTTGAAAGACGAACGCCACTTGGGCTGGGCTGAGCTCTCACACTACAAAATCTTGTGTGAAACCCTCGTCCACCCATGTAATTGATTCGTACTGGCAGTGGGTTGCCTCACAAAGGCTATGCCCAGTGATTTCTTAGTAGACGTATTACGTATTGGAATTTATGTTATAACACCGGACCCGGAGTCGACGGTTAAGAGGAGGCAGCTGGCGAGGGCCAGTTTTGTTTTCTTTTGAGTCTTTTATTTTTGTTTTTTTTTTTGTATATTATTTTTTTTTCAGTTTTTATTTTTTCTTATTTTCTTTTTTATTTTTTGCGAGGGCCAGACTTGACACTACTACGCGGATAAGTAATACCGATACGACCACTTTTCGGGTGATAAGGAGGTTGGGGGGGGGGGAAGGGGGAAGCGGTCGATTTGCGATGGTATTGGGTTCTTGGGTGGTTTCTTCAACTTGATCATTGTCCCGCACATCTGCCCATCTATGTATCGGCTTTTTATCTAGTTATCGAGTTAGGGAAACCGTCTTTGTCTTTCTATACATCTATATACATACATCCGTCTATCAGTCGATCAGTCTATTATACCAGGCTGTCAGTCTATCAGTCTATGACTATATATATATAGCCATGCCTATGTATGCTTATATATTTATGTTATGTTTATTTTTGGTATATACGTTTATGTGTGTATACACATGTAAATCTTTCTTGGTATTTACACATAAATATGTATATATATATATATACATATACATATATTATATATGAAAAATGTCTCACATACAGTTATATATCAAATATCCATGTGTATATACACATAAACCAACCATCGGGACAACAGTCGGGACAACCATGGGGGCAATATTTGACAACATCTATCGATCGATCTGTCTATCTATCTATCTATCCACGCGACAACCATCTGGACAACCATCGGGACAACCATCGGGACAACCATCGAGACAACCATCGGGACAACCATCGGGACAACCATCGGGACAACCATCGGGAAAATGATCGGGACAACTATCGGGGCAACCATCGGGACAACCATCGGGACAACCATCGGGACAACCATCGGGACAACCATCGGGACAACCATCGGGACAACCATCGGGAAAACCATCGGGACCACCATCGGGACAACCATCGGGACAACCATCGGGACAACCACAACTATCGGGACAACCGCCTGGGCAACCGCCGGGACAGCCGAGGTCCACGCCCGACGCTCGGGGGGCGGCCCTTTGGCAATAGATGGCCTATACCTATACGACCACCCTGCGGGTGATAAGGAGGTTGTGGGGGGGGGGTGGGAGGGGGGGGGCTCATGACGACAACTGTGGTGAATGTGGTGCTGATGGCAGATGATGGTGTGGATGACGTGGCGGATTTTTTTTGTTTTTGCGTTTGGGCGTTTTGTGTCATTCGGTTTACCGCTGCGCGACGCGGCACTCACCCCACGACGGTCCAGTCGACGATGCGTGCACTGGCAGGGCCTGGTGCGTGCGTCCGGACCTCTCCTGCCCTGCCTTGGGAGTCACGCTGGCAGTGCCTGGCGTTGACCGACTTGCGTCGCATGGCCTGAGCCCTTGAGCCGAACTAGAGATTTAAAGAATTAGCTTAGAGTTCAAAAAATAAGGATACGAGGAGGAGACGCAAGAGAAGGTGTCCCATGATGAGCAACCATGATGGTGTCCCATGATGAGCAGCCATGATGAGCAACCGTGATGAGCAACCTGCGGGACAATGATGAGCAACCGTGATGAACATGATGGGCAACCATCATGGGCAACCGGCGGGACAATGATGAATTCACGATCGATCTCCTTATCGATCTCCTTATCGATCTCACTATCGATCCAACATTCGGTCCCACATTCGGTTTCACAATTGATGTCACTATCGATCTCACCATCGATCTCACTATCGATCCCAGTATCAGACTATCGATCTCGCAGTATATCTCACTATCGATCTCACGATCGATCTCACGATCGGTCTCACTATCAATCTCAATCGATATCACAATCGATGTCACAATCGATCTCACATTCGGTCTCACTATCGATCTCACTATCGATGTCATTATCGATCTCACTATCGATCTCACGATCGATCTCACTATCGATCTCACGACAGGACACCGACGGGACACCGACGGGACACTGCGGGCTCGATCTTTCAATCGATCTCATAATTGTTCTCACTATCGATCTCACAATCGATCTAAACATCGATCTCACAATTGATCTCACTAACGATCTCACTATCGATCCCACTATCGATCTCGCATTCGATCTCACAATCGATCTCACTTTCGGTGCCACTATCAATTTCACGATCGATCTCACGATCGATCTCACTATCGATCCAACATTCGGTCTCGCATTCGGTCTCACTATCGATCTCACTTTCGGTGTCACTATCAATTTCACGATCGATCTCACTATCGATCTCACTATCGATCTCACGACAGGACAACGGCGGGCGACCGACGGGACAATGCGGGCTACCGCTTGACACGCGCCGGCGGGGGAAGCATTCATATTGGCGAGCCACTAGCGACAGACAGGACAACGGCGGGCGACCGACGGGACAACGCGGGATATTATTTGACACGCGCCGGCGGGGGAAACATTTATGTTGGCGAACCGCTGGCGACAGACAGGACAGCGGCGGGCAACCGGCGGGGCAACGCGGGCCACCGCTTGACACGCGCTGGCGGGGGAAACATTTATGCTGGCGAACCACTAGCGACAGACAGGACAACGGCGGGCAACCAAAGGGACAACGCGGGCCACCGCTTGACACGCGCCGGCGGGGGGAAAAATATGTTGGCGAACCACTAGCGACAGACGGGGCAACGGCGGGCAACCGACGGGATAACGCGGGCCACCGCCTGACACGCGCCGGCGGGGGAACAAATGCGTTGGCGAACCACTAGCGACAGACAGGACAACGGCGGGCAACCGACGGGGCAATGCGGGCCACCGTTTGACGCGCGCCTGCGGGGGGGACATATATGTTGGCGAACCACTAGCGACAGCAGAATGAATTCCTCTCGCCCGCGCGCGCAGCTTCGCCTCGCCCGCGCGCGCGACGCGAACGCGAAACCGAAACCGATTTCCCGGTGGGGGGCTCTCTGTCTCACTTCGATCTCACCCCCCGACCTCCGACTATGGGTGGAACTCGCGCAGCTTCGCCTCGCTCGCGCGCGCGACACTAACCGAAGTCGAAACCGATTTCACGGTTGGGGCCACTTCCGTTCCAACCCCCAACGTCCGATCCGTAGCGAGCACTATCCTGACATGGGGAAGTGACAGCGCCGAGCGAAGGCCATCTGATTAGAAGGCGTCACTGTGCCAATAGGCCGCTTTTGACTTGTTCCCTCTCGCGGGCGCCCTCGCTGCCTCCTGGTGCCCCTTGACGGCCTGCGAGTTTGTGGGCGCGACACGCCGCGCCCAGCCGGTCAGCTCGCGACGAAATTTCACGCGTGTGATATAGCGTGCGTGCGCAAGACACGCACGTGCGCCACTCGTTGCCGCCTGTTCTTCAAGGGGGCCATTTTTCCAAGACGCAACAAGCATCATAAATCGCAGCCGCGCATGTGGCGCACGCATGCCCTCGTCGTCGCATCGCTTGGTTGGCAGAGCGGCTTGCGCGGATGGGAGGGGCGCGGGCTCTCGGGTGCGCCTTTGCGCCGCGCACGAGTGTCGGTCGACCGGGGATCGCAGTCGGGGCCCGACCGCGCGTCGACGAGGAGGGTTCGGCGCATTTTGCGTGCGCCATGCGCCCCTGCAGGCCGAGAACGTTAGGTTCCACGGGAAGTCTTTGGGGCACAAGTTTGCCGCGGCGTCTTGGTTCGGGCCGGGCGAGCCCGCGCGCGTCGCGCTGCAGGCGACCTGCGAGGGCGACAAGCTCTTCAGTGGTAACGTGCCGCAACCCCAGGACTGGCTGCGAGCATGGCGGATGACCAGAGGTCCTCGTTCGTGGTTGGCGGCAGAGCGAAACGATGCCACGTCCAACATCGTTCTCCAGATCCGCCCCGCAGCGGCGCAGCGGAGAATCTGGAAGGCATTCTACGTCGCCATGGCGGGGGTCATGCGCCAGAGGACGAGAGGTGCCATGCGGGCTGGCGCGCGTATCTCCATAGCTTTCGACGACAGGGCTTCCAGGTAGCTCATGATGTTCAAGTGCGATGCGCCTAAGCTCCCGGGCACGCCGTGCCTCGACGCCTCGCGGCGCTCTGATTGCCGCGATCGGGCGCGCGCCTCCTGATCCCCCGCGTATGTCTGAGTGCCGGAGCCGCCGCGCTCGGAGGGCGGCGTCTGCAGTCGTCGAGTTGTTCGAGAGGTTGCGCGCCGCTCGGGGTCAGGTGGACGGGGGCCCCCTCGAGTCTGCGCCCCCGAAGGCGAGGGTCGCCCGCGTGGATGGCGCGCCCCCCAAGACGGGAAACTTTCTCCGAAGTGCCGAGAATGCCTAGCATTGTCCTCACTATGCGAGACCCAGCCCGCGCCATCAGGACGACCGCAGCTAAGCGCATAATCCTCACGACCATCTACGGCGACACCATCCCCCGCTCTGGATTCCCGGAGGGCATCCATTGGGGCGGCAGGCGCGCCTCCCTGGCCTAATTGGTGAGCCACCTGCACAGCCGACGTCGCCGAGCCTTCTCTCGGGGCCTCGGCGCAAGCGACGAAAAGGGCGAGTGCCCGCTGCCCCGCGACCCCCGAGCCAACGGGAAGGGACGATGACCTACCCGATGTAGCCAGGACATCCTGCTTGGCTACCCGGAGCCGAGGAACATGAGCAGTTTGCGTAACCCGCAGCTGGCCGGGCTCAATCCAATCGGCACCGCCCAGAGCGACCCCGCTCCGCCTCTGGATCAGGGGGCTCCTGCGGCCAGCGAAGCTAACTTACCCGCTGGGGTGCCTACCGAGAGGCTGGTGCTGCCCCTTGGCCCACTCCGCCCCGCTGCGCGGAAGCCTCGAGAAGGCGCCGACGGCGCCCCCCTTCCATTCGCGCGCGAGACAGTCGCGGCACCCCGAGGCACCGCCGAGAGCGGGCACGAGCACGCGCGCGGGAATTCCAGCGAGGCCCCGTGCGCTGCCGGCCGCCAGCAGGCGAGCAGGTTCCCCGACCCACCCCCGGCGCCGAGATCTGCTCCCAGTTCGGGTTTAGATTGGAGCGGTTCCCTTGAGCGGCGAACCCAGGGCAGCCCAACCTTTCAGCGCGCCGACGCTGCCCCGCTCTGCCCGCGCGGCCCCCCTCAACGCGCCGCGGGCGGGCCCCTGGAGCTAGGCCCAGAACGCGGGCCTGCGTTGCAGGCGTAGCAGTCTGACGGAGGCGCGCCCGCTGGGGGCGACGAGGAACCCGCGCGCAAGACCTTCCGCACCTCCGAGCTCCGCAGCCCAAGGGGCCGCGGGGAGTGGCAGCGGTCGCGACGCACGGGGAAGCGACCCGCCTTGGCGCCAGGCGGGCCCGCGTCATCGCGCTGCCATCCTGCCCCGCGATTATGCCGTGCCGCCTGTTAGGATCGCGACGACCAGCTGCGCTACAGACCGCGCCAGTCCATCTCCTGGCATCCCGTCTGGAACTACCGCGCCCATCGCCAGGAGAACTGGCGTGAGGTTGTCAACCGCCTCGAGGAGGAATGTGGCCCCATGTTGACCATTGGCTGGGGCGCCATCTGCGACCGCCGACAAGGGCAGACAGGGTCTACCAGGGGCGCAAGCCGTCTGCCGGTCGAGTTCTGCCAGGACTTCGTCGCCTAGTTCATCCAGGCCGACTTTGACATCCGCGCCCTCGGCTGGAACAAGCGCACCCGCGTCGACTGGCAGGCCTCGTGGAAGCAGGATATGAAGACGAGGCAGCGTGCCCGCCAGCGAGGGAAAGGCAAATTTTGAGGCACCCGTCAAACATCACCTTACGCGAGAGAGGGGGCGGCGGAAGGTGGCGCCAGCATAAAATGGCACAGCTATTTTTTCCTTGAGCAATGAGGCCTCGCGCGTGCTGTGGAGGCGACTATCCTTCGCTGGTGGGTGGGCCTCGGGACTGGACGCGACGCGCGCGCTGGCCCGCGCGAGCCCATGTCCCCAAGACCAGTAAACAAGGCGAAAGCGCGAGAGGAGGGAGGGATAGTCGGAGACGGGAACTCACACATGAAATGAGTTCCATTCGGAGCCGCACCACCTTCGCACAGAGCCCCCCCCCCCCCTCACGAACGCCCCCCATCCCGCCCAATTATGGAGGCGGGGGGGGGAGGTGAAAGAGGAGGCCCGACAAAACCATTGTCCGAGGACAACACATGTTTAGAGGCACCCGTCAAACATCACCTTGCGCGAGAAAGGGGGGGGAGGGGGCGGCGGGCGGTGGCGCCAGCATAAAATAGCGCAGACACTTGTCCTCGAGCGATGACGCCTCGCACGTGCTGTGGAGGCGGCTATCCTTCGCTGGTGGGTGGACTTCGGGGCTGGACGCGACATGCGCGGTGGCCCGCGCAAGCCCACGCCGCCGCGACACCAGCGACTGGCCGCGACGCGCCGGGCTGGGGGGGGGGGCGCGCAGACGCGGCCGCGATTGAATCATTAACAAAAAATTGTTGTCGCTTCGCGAATCCCCACCAGCCCATCCAGAAACGATGCCCAGAGGAATTGCCTCGATCAGAGAAGTGGGCAGCACACAGAGGAAGCCATTATGAGACATCTTGGGATATCTTGAGCCATCTTGGAGGTCATTTTGGGCTCTCCCAGACGCTCTTGGAGTCATCTTAATCCGTGCCCCCCCCCAAGAGGCCTCCATGTGGCTAAAACCTGTGTAGAATCAATGATTAGGCATTCTCGCCGAGGCCTCTTGGAGCATCTTGGGTGCATCTGGGGGGGCTCTTGGGGCCTCTTGGGGGTCTCTTGGGGGCCTCCGGGGGGCCTCTTGGGGGCCTCTTGGGGCCATTTTGGGGCCATCTTGGGACCTCTTGGGGCTTCCTGGGCGCTTCTTGGGGCCATCTTGGAGGGAGTCGATCAAACAAGAGGGGGGGTGAATTAGCGCCCCCCCTCGGAAGCCCCTAAAATCGCCTCTTGGACCCCTCTTGGAACGCTCTTGGAGTGCTCTTGGGCGCTCTTGGGGCCGTCTTGGGGCTCTTTTGGGGCTCTCTTGGGGCCCTCTTGGGCCATCTTGGAGCCATCTCCAGGCCTCGGATGGCCATCGGAAGCGAAAAGGCGAGAAAGCAAAAATCATTGATTTTCCTTAGGTTTTGGGACGATTTTGGCCTCTTCGGGGCCTCCTTGGGGAGCTGTTTGGCCACTTGGAGTTATCTTGGGGCCGTCTTTGGGCTTCTTGGAACCATCTTAGGAGCCATCGTGAGCGATCTTGCGCTATCTTGAGCCATCTTGGAGCTCATCTTGGGTTCTCTGAGGCGCTCTTGGAGCCGTCTTGGGCCATCTTGGACGCTCTAACTACCCGCGGCCCCCCCCGTCCAGGTCCAGGGGAGGGGGTAGGGGGAGGGGTAAACCCCTCCCCAAGGGGGAAGAGGGAGGGGTGGAAGAGGATCTGCTCTAGACCACCTACGCCCAGAGGGCTGGTGGGATTGAACTGAAGCGAGCCGTTCAGCGGCCAAAACATTCATCATTCTCTCGCTTGCTCAGGGCGCCGGCTGGCGCGAGGCAGCTCTGCGCCTTTCTCGAGGATATCAGCTGGCACGGCCTCTCTCGCGGCGACAAGGGCGTGGGTCTTCATGTGCCTCATCGCGGTCTTCTCGGATGCCCGACGCCCTCTCCGCTGCGTCTGCCATGCTGTCCTGTAGCCAACGGCCGCATCGCGACTCGGCCCCGAGCGGCGGGCCGAGCGGGCCGGGAAGGCCGCCGCTCCCACGTCGAAGCAGGCCCGGCGTAGGGCGCGTCGGTAGCGGTCGGCCGTCATGCTGAAGAGTCGTTCGTCCTGCTTTCTCAAGCTTCGCCGTCGCAGTGCCATCTGGGCCACGTGCTGACGGTCAATCTGGACGCGCTGCTTCACCCCTGTCTTGGCTCGCTCGCCCCGCTCGATCACGCCGGAGCGGAGCGCCGCCAGAGGGTTCCCGTCAGCGCCGTCGGCGACCATCGCGCCCCCGATTCGCAGGCTGGGGAGCTCGGCCAAGCGGAGGTAGGCACCCAGCGCCAGCTCGAAACCCTCGGCGACTTCGACATGTCCCGAGACTCGCACTGTCTCGAGCAGCACCGCCCACAGCTCCAGCGGCTAAGGCCCGCCCTCGCCGGCCGCGCGCATGCTGTGCCAGGCCTTCAGCGCGCGGTTCGCCCTCGGCAAGCTGGCGCTCAGCTCGGGCCGCGCGTGGGCCAGGCCATGCACCGCGAAGTCCCCCCTCTGGGGCCCGAGCTCATCGTCCTCCACGAGCTCGCTCAGATAGATTAAGACCGAGCAGTCGATCTCGTCGCGGCTCATCGTCGGGAGGTCGCGTTGCAGGGCGCGCTGCCGGAAGCGCCGAACGATGGGGATGTATCAGCTCAGCGCTGTCTTGGCCGCGACCGAGAAGGGCAGCAGAGACAGACCCCCCTCGGCTCGTACTCAGGTGCCCATGTGACTGGCTGTTTTCCACCTCGTTCTGGCGATGGGACCTCCCAACCTTCTTGTCCTGAGCGTGGTGCCGCAGCCTCTCCTCAGGAGCCGCCGCCAGGGGAAGCGCAAGCGACCTCGCCAGCGGCCGACGAAGATGTCGGTCAGGTCTCGGCGCGCCTCTGGCGAACCACGTGGCGACTCTGACCCTCGGCGCCGGATGCCGTCTGCCCTCTGCCGCGAGGGTGGCCAGCGCCTAGGCGCTCCAAGGGGTTCTGACCAAGCCTCGAGCTCACAGCGAGGCGACGCTGTCCCCCAGAGCCGGGCGCCGCGTGCCTTCCCCACCGGGGGTGGCCAGTGCCTAGACACCCCGAGGGGTTCTGACCCACCATTCGTCAAGAGCGAGGCAACGCTGAGCCTGGGTGACCTCCAAGGGCCCCGCCCCAGGATTTGAGCACGTAGGCCCACGATCCCCTCATCCCGTGGCTGCAGCGAATGAGAGAGGTAGCGAGCAAGCAGGCGCCCAAACCAGGCGCCTCCGCTCCAGCGTGTCCGTGATCATCTCCTGGGTCGCGCGCTCGGTCAACTCCACTTCCTGTCTCTCGCAGTTCGTCAGCATGGCGTCCAGGTGGCATTCCGCGAGCATCCGGCAGAAATCCGAAGGATAGCACCGAGCTGCTCGACTTCGAAGTTTTCGAGAGTCGTCCTTCCCATGCAAGCTCGCCAGGTGCGTCTCGTGGGTGCGCGGATGCACGAAGCGCCCCGCCTCTTTGACGGCCCCTGTCAGGGTTGTCATGTTCAGGGTTGGGCATCCCCGCGTGCACTGCGGGAACGCCACCCGATCCCCAACTCAGCAGCTCCTCAGCGATGGAGATTGAAGGGAACGGAGGTGCCCCGGTATCGGCTGGATGTTCGAGCGATACAGAGCCGCAGATCAGCTCAATAGCCCGCAGGAGCCTCAGACTGTTCTGCAGCTGCGCGGCCCCCAGCTCCACGTTTCGGAAGCCCCGCGCTCGCAGCCCAGGTCGCCCCCAGAGGTGGCTTCGCAGCCGTAGAGGGGGAGGGCCTCCCGGCTGGAATCTCACACGAGACCGCGTGGCGCACGAGGGTCCAGCATGTCTGCCATCCGCGGCGGCCTCCGAGAACATCTCCCACTTCCTCGCGTTCACCTCGTCGGTCAGGTCGAATTCGGGTCCGAACCCCGCGTCTACGTTCGTGCGCACCGCGGGTTAATCTCGCAGGGCCGCCAGTCGCAGTAACCAGCATTCCAGGCCCCCTCCCTTCGCGTGCCTGCTGCAGAGGCGGGCGAAACGCAGGGCCCGCACCGAGACTACGGGGCGGTAACGCAGCGGCTCGAACGGATCCTCTCGGCGATCTCGACCAGCTCTCGCATGGCCTCCGCCGCCAGGGAAGGCAACGCCACCTCCGTCTCGCTCCTGGACTTCGGGGCTTGCCCGATCAGGAATCCTCGGCTGGGTCCGTCGCTGCGATTCCGATCCGAGGGGGCCCGCCTCCAGTGCTCCTTCATTCCGCACCCCAGGCCCAGAGAGGCCATCCGCCTGCGCCAGATCAGGATCGGCGCGCTGGCCGACTTCCCCTTGGCGTAGCCGCCCAGGCAGACCATGGAATCGGTGATCCTCAGATGTCGTCGGCCCCAGCTCGCTCGCGATCTCGTAGACCTCCGTGCGCAGGCAAGGTCAGTCCTTATTTCCAGGATGTTGATGTGCTCGGGCTCGCCCCACTTCCACCCCATGAGCTCCCTCCGCCTCGACAGGACGCCCCAGCAGACGCGGGCCGGCGGAACCCCGATGCGGGGCCCCAGCTCGACGCCCTCCATCGCGCGCAGGTAAGCCTCCCTCTCGGACCAAAGCTCCGCAGCCCAAGAGGAGGAGATACCCGTCCAGACAGTCCAGCCCCCTCGCGCGGCGAATCGGGCCACCCGACGCGGCTTTTCCAGGGTGCTCTCCGTGCCGATGATGGCCCCTTCGTGAATGCTGGCATCGCGCATCGTCGCCAGGGAGTCCCAGGGCATGGCCATGTCCACCGAGGCCAGCGGCGCGATCGCAGCCGCCACCGCCAACCCCCTGAGCACCTCCCTCGGAACCTGCCGGCGCGGTCCACCTCGAGCATCCGAACGCCACTGGTGCACCTCCACGAAGCGCTCAGCGCACCTCAGCACAGGAGGGAGCAGGAGGGAGCCCCAGGACAAGATCGCCATGATGCGCGCCACCGCGGCTGGGCCTTCCACCTGATCTCCCCGACCCCCGCGACCACAGCCCGCATTTTGTTTTGATTCGGCGCCAGGCGCGCCCCCGAGAAGTCCCCGCCGATCATCCTCGCCTCGTCCGCGCAGTCGTCCTCGTGCACCCGGAAACCCGCGGACCTCACCAAACTCTTGGCTCCGAGCCACAGGTCCCGCACTCGGCGAGGTGTTGCGTCGCTTCCCGAGGCCGCGAGGTCCACGCCGATGATGTCTCGAAGTCGTCGATTTACTCGCAGTGGACGGCGGGCGCCTCGCGGGATATCTGGGGGAGATGGCCCCCCTTCCGCCGGCCGCTGCATTACCGAGAGGCAGCCCAGCCCCAACTGAGGACCTCCGTGAGGACCTCCGTTGAGCAAGTCCCCCATCGTGGTCTGGGCTATCCAGCGCGCCCGCGAGAAGGGCGGGGAGGCCGCCAGCTCGCTCGCCTTCGCCGTCGGCAGCGCGAAGTGGGGCGCCAGCTCCTCCCCCTGGTCGGGCGTGTAATAGAAGTCGGGCAGGTCGCCCGTGCCGAGCTTCATCTCCGCGTCTGGCTCTTTCATCTCTTCCGAGGCGTCGAGATAGGACATGGCGCTCGCTCCTCCCATGGCACACCACGGCGGCCGCTGCCACCGCAAGTTGGAGCGCCGCTGGTCGAAGACCAGCTTCAAGGCGACCTCGACCTCGGAGCCCACCACCTCGACCTTCCTCACCACGCAGAAGAACCCGACCTCGTCGACCTCCTTGCACCTGCACAACATACCAGCCGATGCGCCTCGCCAAACCCATCATGTTCTTCTTCCGGCGAAAGTGTTGACCCACGTATAGTTCTTCACCTCGACATTATGCACGCGCTCCGCGCCATCCGTCTTCGGCATCTCCGTCTTGAAACCCTCCAGTTTCTGTGCCGCGCGGGGCGACACAGACCTTGCGCTGACTGGCCTCGAACCAGGGGGAGGTAGGGCCACTCGATCCCAGTGAGCTGGGAACGTCTCGCCCCGATCCGGCAGCCTCCCGCAGCCACCAGCCAGCCTCCCCCCCAGCTCGGCGACCTTCTGCACGCAGGTACACCGGGACTGGTGGTCCGCCGCCGAAGCGGCAGGACGCAGCCGCAGCCGCGGCATCGCGGCTCCTCCTGAGGGCGTCGACGACGGCGGCTGCAATCGATGCGCTTCACTGAGCACGCGCTTCGCGAGATCCCCGCCCACGTTGTCCGGCACCTCCCCCTTCCCCCGCACCTCCTGGCCCGAGAGAAACTCGTCGTTGAAGCTCCCATGGTACAGTCGACGCATGGCGAGAGGCAGCGGCTCGCGCGATTCAGCAACTCCACCTCCGACCTCCACCGCGAAGCCACCCTCCTCGAAGAAGATGGGAGCCGAGCAGGCTTGGGGAAGAGGGTCACCTCGGACAGGATGTCCCGTCGTCTCGACATGAAAGCCCCAATTCGGCGTGCACAGAAACACGTAGAGGTCCCGGTCAGTCTCGACAAGGGGCCCCAACCTCAAGGGCTCGAAGATCCTGGAAGAAATTCGCCCACAGCCCAAGAAGCGACAGGTGACGGGGCGGGCTCTGCCGCGCAGCTGGCACAGCAGACCCCATTTGAAGCTCTGGATGGCTCAAGGCGGGGCCACGCTCCCGCTGTCGAGATCCGGGCGCGCCTTCATCAGCTGCGCATCCCGACCCATGGCCTTCTTCATCTCCTCCGCGCCCATGACCCTCAGAGCCCCCTCCTCCGAGAGCTGGGGGTCCAGGCGACGAGCCGCCTCCCTGTCCACCTTGGCATCCTTCGGGCGGTTCGAATCGTCCTTGCGGTGCACGTTGCGGTACGCGCGCGCCAGAGCGTACCCCTTCCCCACCAGCCGCTCGAAGCTCACCTGGTTCAGCAAGCCCTTCTGCCGGTCTGTCATCAGCATCGTGTCCACGGCGCCGAAGGCCGCCACCATCTCCCGGGCCGCGTGGCACTCCATGAGCCCGCGGTCCCTGATGAAATCCCGAGCCCACGCCTCCGCCGTCTTCCCAGTCGAGTAGATGTCCGCCAGCACCTCCGAGGCGATCCGCCGGCGGTAACCCTCCCGCATCTTCGCCGCCCACTCGGCGGTGGGCTGCTCCTCGTAGTCGCCCAGCTGCTCCTCGAAGACCTGCTGCGGAAAATGAGCCTTGAACCGTGTCCGCTTGATCGCCAATTCCACCGAATTTTGGGTGGGTCGCGGCCGCTCTTTTCCCGGGCGTCCCGAGCAGCCCCGCAGCAGCGCTCGATGGCCCTTTCGCCGGCGACCCCCCCGCAGCTGCACCTCCACTGGGGCCCGCCAGGCCCTCGCTGGACCCAGGCTCGCCGCGCGCCCTCGCTTCCACGCTGTCGAGCCTGTTCATCATATCCTTGATCACCTGGTGGTTCGCCTCCTCTGCCACGGCGGAACGCCCAGCACTGCTCTCCTCGAGTGTACTCCGACGTAGCTCTCGACTCCTCTCCGCGATCCTCATCTCGTTCAGCTCCTCCGCCATGGCCTTCTGGGACTCTGCGAGGTCCTCGAGCTGGCTCGCCAACAGTCCGTCCATCGCAGGTGGAGAGGCTGGCGGAGGGAGTGAAGGCGGCCTCGCCACGCGTCCCGATGGGGCTGAGACCGTCGACAGCGCACCGATCCAAGACTGCCCCCCGTCCTCCGCATCGGTGAACTCGCGCAGGCCCCAAGCGAGAAGCAAACCCGTCGCAACCAACCAGGCGCACCACCGCTGCAAGGGCATGGCGCGCCTCCCCCACTCTAGCCAATCGTTGACGTGCGCCCCCCACTCCCAGAGAGCCTCTGAACTCTCGACCAGAGCGTCGCGGACAGCCCGCAACGACGCGAGCACAGCCAGGGCGGTGTCGTACAGATAGGAGACCACGCCCAGCATCTTCAGACACTCGATCAGCACGAAGAGCAAGGCCAGCACTCCCAAGAAGCGCATCGGGCCCCGCAGTGACCGTCGGAGCGTTTTCAGAGCTGGCCGCCACGAAGTCACGAGAGTGTAGATCACATTTGTCGCCAGAGCCTGCTGGGCCGAGCCGCCTGGGCGGTTGAGAGGCAGTTCTGACACCGTCCCGGCCTGCAGCCTCTGCGTCGCCTGAGCCGTGACTCAGGACTTTTGCTGCTCCGTCAGGGGAGGAAGAGGCGTCCATCGTGGATCCTCGATCGGGTCCGAGGACAGGCTCGACTCCATCAGCGATCGCAATCAATCCCAGCGTCATGCCAGGCATCAACACAGCCCAGCGGTTCCCAGACGTTCTCCTCATCAAGCCACCGTCTGTCGAGCTCTGACGATAGTGCCGACGGCTCCATGCTTCCACCGGCATCAGCGCTTCGATCTGACCGCGGTCGGGCTCGTCCGCGCCGAGATCGTCCACGTCGTTCACCACCGTAAACAAGGTCCACGGGAATACCGCCAGAGGTCCGCAACCCAGGCGCGCCGTCGTGGGAAACCCCTGCTCACGAAAGTCGAGCTCGCCAGACAGCGCCGAGATCAGCCCCCAAGAGCTATCGCTGCAAGCGGAAGCCGAAGGAGTGCAGATCAAAAAAACCTCGGGTGCCATGAACGCTTGAGCCAAAGAGTCCGAGACGGGAACACGCAAATGAAACGCTGTGCATTCCGAGCGGCACCACCTCCGCACAAAGCCCCCCCCGTCCCCTCACGAACGCCCCCCGCCCCGCCCACTTGTGGAGGCGGGGGGAGGAAGTGAAAGACGAGGTCCGAAAAACGCATTGTCCAAGGACAACACATAGGGAAAGGCCCTCCGGCCCATGGCAAAGGCAAAAAGGCCTGCCGACCCCACCTGGCCCAGCAACGACTTTGCCAGGCAGCGGTGCCCGGGCCCCTCCAGTCGCCACTGGTCGGCGACCGCGGCCGGCCAGACCATCGCCGAATTTTCGCAGTGGGTTCGCCCCTAGGCTCTCCCGCTAACCCCGCATCTGACCAACTGCAGTCGACTTCAAGCTCAGTGCACCTGTTCGGTGCGGCCTCGCGCCTACCCCCCTGCAGCGACGGCCCCCGCGCGCCTGCCCCCCCCCCCCCGCGCGGCAACTCGCCGTGCCGCTCATCCATGTTTAGTGCACCTGTTCGGCGCTGCCCCCGCCCGCCCCGCGCGGCCCTCCGCCCCGCCTGCCGCGCCCCTGCGCACCGCTCGGCGCTGCGCCCCATCGCCCACCGGTGCCGTCATTCGTCACCACCCACCAAACCACCCCAACCCAACCCGAAGGCCCAAATTTATCCTCGATTTCCAGTGGGGGGGGTCGGGGAACGTTGAAAAAACACATGGTATCCGTACCCCCCCCAACCCGAAATTCGGGTCAAATTCGGGTCTTCGGGTTGGGTTGGGGTGGTCTGGTAGGTAGTCAATTCGGCGCGGCGCGTTGCTCGCTTGCTCTGGTGCCGCACCGTTCGCGGCGCCGCGCCCCCGCGCCGGGCCGCTTCGGCCCCCCGCCGGGCGGCGCCGCGCGCGCCGCCCTGCCTCCCTGAGGCTGGCCCCCCTCTGTTCCGCATGTCGCGAGCCGGCTCTGGTGATTGGCCTGTTTTCCACCACCACCACCATAAGTTGGAGGGGGAGGGGGTCCTCCTCCTCCTCTTCTTCGTCCTCCTTCTCCTCGTCCTCCTCCTCCTCCCCCCTCCAACTTATGGTGGTGGTGGTGGAAAACGCGCCCATCATCTGGTCGCCACCTTTGGGCCTGCCCCTGGCGCCTGCCCCTGGCGAGCTGGCCTCGTCGACCCCGGCAGCCGCCGCGCCCCCCAGCTCCCCTGCGTTTGCCCCCTCGCCCTGGCCGCGGCCTCGGCCTGCCCGCCCCTGCTCCCCTCCGGGAGGAGGCCCCTGCCCCCGCCGCTGCATCCCCTGCCCCGCGCAGGCTGGATCGCCGGCCTTCTGCAGGGTTTTTGCCCAGGCCTTCGCCCGCCGCGTCCTCCCCGCGCCTGCCACTCACGCGGCGGCCCGCTCCCGCGCCGCACCGTTTGCCTGGTTCTCAGGGTGGGCCTTGGCCTGGGGCCTGGCAGGCCACCCGCGGCCTGGGCGCCCGCCGCGCCTCTCTGCCTGGCGGGTTGGCTCCACCGGCGTTGTGGGCGGGCTCCGTCTCTGCTGCTCGCGCGTCTTCTCGCGCCCACTCGGCCCCCCTGCCTTGGGGATGCGCGGTTGGCCGCCCCCCCCCCACTGCTCGCGCGTCTTCTCGCGCCCTCTCGGCCCCCCTGCCTTGGGGATGCGCGGTTGGCCGTCCCCCCCCAGGTTATTTGCCTCGCAGGTCATCCGGATCTCGGCACCTTGGTCGGCTCTCGCGTGTCCCGTTCCGCTCTGTTGGGGCTACTTCCCCAGCGCCCATGACCCCTCACCTGAGGTGGTCCGCTCCGGCTTCCGCTCTCGGCTGCCTCGGGGGATCTTGGTCGGATCTCGGCACCACGGCTGCCTT
>CAUYUJ010017620.1:160000-200000 GCA_963575745.1 Prorocentrum cordatum | reverse complement strand
AGTACCCAGGATCGCATTTTGACATCAAGATGCGCGTTGATGGCACCAGTGCGAGAGCACCATTTTGAAAGCGGCTCGCCTTCCGTCCATATAGCTGCGGGACAATCATTAAGGCGAATGCGCGCGGCGCCAAAGCGAGAGGCCCATTTTGAAAACGGCCCGCCCCCCGTCCATGTAACAGTTGGGATTTTCATGTTTCAAGGTCGTTTGCGGTGGGGAAGTCTCATGTGATACGCCCCGCCCGCCCGAACGACACGTCTGATGGTGAGACAGGGACGAGTAATTTATCAGAGAAAGGGATGGAGGAGGATATCCAAAGAAAACCCCGGATGCATCAACGATGCTGCAGTAGACCCGTCCGTCCCGAGTCCCCTCAGACGTCCTTACTAGCTGTCCTTTTCAGGACAAGCCCCCTTGAAAGACGGTCAAGTTCAGAGAATGTCATTCAGGCGAGTGCCCCTGTTTGAAAATGAACGGCCTTGCATCCTTTCAGCAAGTTTTGAAGGATTGCGAACATGTGTAGCCATAAAAGCAAAGAAGCGTCCAGCGAGAGCTCCGTTTTAAGATGGAGTCGCTCCAACTCTGAAGCGCAAATATGTTTCAATATTAAGCCACTCGCCATCCGCGCAGTTGTCACATATGTTCCGCCGTCTGGTCGACAATTTTGAGGATGTGCCAAGCGAGAGCCCCGTTTCGAACAGGATCGTTCTCCATCATTATTGCTCCTGTGAGCTCTTAAGATTTTACGACGCCTGCGTGCGACGCCCAGGCGACACCCATTTTTCCAAAAGGTATCGCCTTCCATCCTTGTAGTTTTGGTGAGCTTTACGACACCTCCGAGGGATCGCACCGGAGGGGGGGGGAGGGAGTAAAAGGGGAGAACCCCCCCCCCACAGGAGCACAAGCACAAACTTTCGGATGCCCGCTCGTCATTGTCATTTGTTGGGTACGCCCTGGGTCCCTGGCGGCCGAAAGGGATTTAGGGAGGGGGGTCCAGCGTCGACTCAAGAAGTCTGAGCGGATCGCCGCAACAGGTGATCGTTGCGTTGTTTATTTATCTTCCAGGGGAGGAGAAGGGGGAGGACAGAGGATTTGGGAGGAGGAGGAGGAGGAGGAGGTGGAGGAGGAGGAGGAGGAGGGGGGGGGAGGGGGTGAGAGGAGGGAGAAGGAAGGAGGGATGAGGTGGAGGGAGGGAGGGAAGACATGCTAGCTAGCATGGTAGGAACTTGCTTGACTGTGCCGGATCAGGCATACGCCCTGCCAGGCCGCAAGGTTCGCAACCTGTTGTGTGTGCACGCGCAGGGCGCTCCGAGTCGAGGCCGTTGTCGTCGTCGTCGGACGCGGAGCAGCAGGACAATTCCAGGTTGAGGAGGGTGACGAGGCAGGCGGAGGAGGATTTGGATCAGAATCGGGATGATGGTCAGGATCATGTGGCAGTACTGAATGCACGGGCTGTGTGGTGATGACGGCAACGGCAAAGGCAACGACAATGACAACGACTACAATGATGACGACGATGACGATTGTGATCACGTCGACGATAACTATTCTTATGATCATGGCGGGCTGACAGAATAACGATGACGATGTTGATTACGACACTGACGACGATGTAGATGTTGATGTAGATGCTGATGCTGATGCTGATGCTGGTGCTGATGACGATGACGATGACGATGACGATGATGATGATGACGACGATCACGATGACGCTGACGATGACGATGCTGATGATGCTGATGATGCTGATGATGAGGCTGGTGATGCTGATGATGATGCCAATGAAGATGCTGATGCTGATGCTGATGATGCTGATGATGAGCATGATGATGCTGACGATGATGAGGAGGAGGATGGTGGTGTTGATAATGGTGATGGTGATGGTGATGATGATGATGATGATGATGATGATGATGATGATGGTGATGGTGATGGTGATGGTGATGGTGATGGTGATGGTGGTGATGGTGGTGGTGGTGGTCATAAGGATGATACTGATGACGCCGATGGTGTGCTGAGGCTTAGCATTTGGATGATGCTCGTGATTGTGACCACGACGAAGACGGTGCCGACGCTCACGACGAGGAGGAGGAGGATGTTGATGCTGATGCTGGTGGTGTTGATGATGATGCTGATGCTGATGATGATGACGATGATGATGATCATGATGATCATGATGATGATGATGCTGATGATGATGCTGCTGAGGCTGGTGCTGATGACGATGACGATGACGATGACGATGACGATGACGAAGACGATGACGATGATGATGATAATGATGATGATAATGATGATGATGCTGATGCTGATGCTGATGCTGATGCTGATGCTGATGCTGCTGATGATGCTGATGATGCTGATGATGATGATGATAATGGTGATAATGATGATGGTGTTGATGATGATGATGATGATGATGATGATGATGATGATGATGATGATGATGATGATGATGATGACTGTGACTGCACAGTTTCCGAAGGGCGCCAATGTCAGAGCTGGGCCAAGGGTTCCCATCAAGAGCTGAGCAGATGAGACACCCGTTCCGCCCTTGGACAACGATAGGGCACAGCCCCCGCGGAAGAACCTCCTCCAGGAAGGAGGTAGAGGAGAGAAGGAGGGATAAGGCAGGCCCCACTTCGAGCCGACCGGTCTGATTTGATCTCGACTTCGGCCAGGTCCAGCCCAATCCGATTTTGATCTTCGGGCGATCCGATGCGGCCCGATCTGATGCTCGCTTCGATCCGATCTGGTAAGTTTTGCTGCTGCCCTGGATCCTGACCCCGGGACGTCCATGGATCGCAGGCCTAGAGATTGACACCAACACCAATCTCGGCGGTGTTCCTCCACCGAGGGAAGAAGATCCCGATCTTGGTGATGGTGGTAATATGATGGCTTCCAAGGTGACCGAAATATGACCACCAACACCGAAATCTAGGATCATCTCCCCCCTTGTGGAGGCAGCCCCCTGTCTTGGTGTTGATTGGTGCCCATCTCCAGGCCTCCAGCATGGAGGCCTTTGGAGGCCCGACGAGAGGCAAGAGACGTCCGAAGGCCTCCCCGCCTCGCCCCTCGAGGGTGGAGGGCAACATGCGGTAGGCCGATCCGATCTGGCAATCTGGTGCCGACTGGGAGGAGGAGGAGGAGGAGGAGGAGGAGGAGGAGGAGGAGGGGGAGGAGGAGGAGGAGGAGGAGGGGGAGGAAGAGAATCGGCTCCTTCGACTCTCTTTCCCCTTCCCCCTTTATGACGGGGCGCTCGCGTACATGTACCGGGGTCCTTGCGAATTTGTTTCGCAAATATTATTGGAAATCTTTTTCAAATCTAAATCCGACCCTCCATCCCTCCAAACTCCGCCGCAGGCGCCCAGAATAATAATAATTTCAAATTGCGGCAGCACCCCCAAATCGGAAGCATACCCCCTGGATTTGCCCAGGACCCCCCAGGAATCTTAGGGGCCCTGATGGATTCTGCTGGTTTCTGGAGCCCCGTCCTGGAGGATTCCTCCCTGGATGCCCTTTTGAAGCCGTGTCGGGCCGTTTTGGGAAGCCGCTTGGGCCGTCTCGAGGCCATCTTAGGTCGTCTTGCGTCTTGGGCCGTCTTGAATCGGTCTTGGGCAATCTTGGCGGCCCTGGTGGCCTGTTTGGGCCAGGTGGCAGTCATCTTGGATTCCTCGGAGGGCGCCAGGGGCATGTCTCGGCGCCGCATTTTGGACACCATCTGGTATCTGGAATCCAGATGACTGCCACCTTGGATTCCTCGGAGGGTGCCGGGCCATGTCTCGGACATGGCCCGGCACCGTTCGGCGCCGCATGTCCGTACATGTTTCGGTGGCAGTCATATTGGATTCTTCGGAGGGCGCCGTATGGAAAACGTATTGAGTGGCAATGTATCGCCTCATGTTGAGGCCCAGAATGCAAGTGAAACAGTTGTTTTTTCTCAACCAGTTTTCTGGTGACCCCCCCCTTCGTGGGTCACCTGGTGTGCTCGCGCCGTATCGAAAACGCATTGAGTGGCAGTGCGCCGCCTCATGTTGAGGCCCAAAATGCAAGTGAAACAATGGGTTTCTCTCAACCAGTTTTCTGATGACCCACCCTTTCGTGGGTCACCAGGTGTGCTTGCGCCGTTTGGCAAACGTATTGAGTGGCAATGCATCGCCTCATGTTGAGGCCCAGAGTGCAAGTGAAACAACTGTTTTTTCTCAACCAGTTTTCTGGTGACCCACCCCTTCGTGGGTCACCTGGTGTGCTTGCGCCGTATGGCAAATATATTGAGTGGCAGTGCATCGCCACATGACGAGGCCCAGGATGCAGGTGAAACAATTTGTTTTTCTCAACAAGGTTTCTGGTGACCCACCCCTTTGTGGGTCACCTGGTGTGCCTGCGCCGCATGGAAAACGCATTGAGTGGCAATGCATCGCCCCATGTTGAGGCCCAGAATGCAAGTGAAGCAATTGGTTTTTCCAAACCAGTTTTCTGGTGACCCACCCCTTCGTGGTTCACCTGGTGCGCTTGCGCCGTATGGCAAAAATATTGAGTGGCAGTGCGTCGCCTCATGTTGAGGCCCAGAATGCAAGTGAAACAATTGGTTTGTCTTAACCAGATTTCTGGTGACCCACCCCTTCGTGGGTCACCTGGTGTGTGTTTCGCCGTATTGGCAATGCATCGCCTCATGTTGCGGCCCAGAATGCAAGTGAAACAATTGGTTTTTCTCAACCAGTTTTCTGGTGACCCGCCCCTTCGTGGGTCACCTGACGTATTGAATGGCAGCGCATCGCCTCATGACGAGGCCCAGAATGCAAGAGAAACAATTTGTTTTTCTGAACCAGTTTTCTGGTGACCCACCCCTTCGTGGGTCACCTGGTGTGCATGCGCCGCATGGAAAACGTATTGAGTGGCAGTGCATCGCCACATGACGACGCCCAGGATGCAGGTGAAACAATTTGTTTTTCTCAACCAGTTTTCTGGTGACCCACCCCTTCGTGGGTCACCTGGTGCGCTTGCGCCGCATGGAAAACGTATTGAGTGGCAGTGCGTCGCCTCATGACGAGGCCCAGAATGCAAGTGAAACAGTTGTTTGTTCTCAACCAGTTCCCTGGTGACCCACCTCTTCGTGGGTCACCTGGTGTGTTTGCGCTGCATGGAAAACGCATTGAAAGGCAGTGCCTCGCCTCATGCTACGGCCCAGAATGCAAGTGAAACAATTTGTTTTTTCTCAACCAGTTTTCTGGTGACCCACCCCTTCGTGGGTCACCTGGTGTGCTTGCGCCGTATGGAACGTATGGAAAACGTATTAGGTGGCAGTGCGTCGCCTCATGTTCATGCCCAGTATGCAAGTGAAACAGTTGGTTTTTCTCAACCAGTTGCTGGTGACCCACCCCTTCGTGGGTCACCTGGTGTGCTTGCGCCGTATGGCAAACGTATTGAGTGGCAGTGCTTCGTCTCATGTTGAAGCCCAGAATGCAAATGAAACAGTTGGTTTTTCTCAACCATTTTTCTGGTGACCCACCCCTTCGTGGGTCACCTGGTGTGCTTGCGCCGCATGGAAAACGTATTGAGTGGCAGTGTTTCGTCTCATGTTGAGGCTCAGAATGCAAGTGAAACAATTGGTTTTTCTCAACCAGTTTTCTGGTGACCCACCCCTTCGTGGGTCACTTGGTGTGCTTGCGCCGCATGGAAAACGTATTAGGTGGCAGTGCCTCGCCTCATGCTGAGGCCCGGACTGCAAGTGAAATATTTGGTTTTTCTCAACCAGTTTTTTGGTGACCCACCCCTTCGTGGGTCACCTTGTGTGCTTGCGCCGTTTGGCAAACGTATTGAGTGGCAATGCATCGCCTCATGTTGAGGCTCAGAATGCAAGTGAAACGATGGGTTTTTCTCAACCAGTTTTCTGGTGACCCACCCCTTCGTGGGTCACCTGGTGCGCTTGCGCCGTATCGAAAACGCATTGAATGGCAGTGCCTCGCCTCATGTTGAGGCCCAGAACGCAAGAGAAACAATTTGTTTTTCTCAACCAGTTTTCTGGTGACCCACCCCTTCGTGGGTCACCTGGTGTGCTTGCGCCGCATGGAAAACGTATTGAGTGGCAGTGCTTCGTTTCATGTTGAGGCCCAGAATGCAAATGAACCAATTGGTTTTTCTCAACCAGTTTTCTGGTGACCCACCCCTTCGTGGGTCTCCTGGTGTGCTTGCGCCGTATGGCAAACATGTTGAGTGGAAGCGCATCGCCTCATGACGAGGCCCAAGATGAAGGTGAAACAATTTGTTTTTCTCAACCAGTTTTCTGGTGACCCACCTCTTCGTGGGCCCCCTGGTGTGCTTGCGCCGTATGGAAAACGTATTGAGTGGCAATGCGTCGCCTCATGTTGAGGCCCAGAATGCAAGTGAAGCAATTGGTTATTCTCAACCAGTTGTCTAGTGACCCACCCCTTCGTGGGTCACCCGGTGTGCTTGCGCCGTATGGCAAACATCTTGAGTGGCAATGCGTCGCCTCATGTTGAGGCCTAGAATGCAATTGGAACATTTTGTTTTTCTCAACCAGTTCTCTGGTGACCCACCTCTTCGTGGGTCACCTGGTGTGTTTGCGCTGCATGGAAAACGCATTGAGTGGCAATGCATCGCCTCATGTTGAGGCCCAGAATGCAAGTGTTTTTTTTTCTCAACCACTTGTCTGGTGACCCACCCCTTCGTGGGTCACCCGGTGTGCTTACGCCGTATGGGAAACGTATTGAGTGGCAGTGCGTCGCCTCATGTTGAGGCCCAGAACGCAAGTGAAACAATCTGTTTTTCTCAACCAGTTTTCTGGTGACCCACCCCTTCGTGGGTCACCTGGTGTGCTTGCGCCGCATGGAAAACGTATTGAGTGGCAATGCCTCGCCTCATGTTGAGGCCCAGAATGCAAGTGAAACAAATTGTTTCTCTCAACCACTTGTCTGGTGACCCACCCCTCCGTGGGTCACCTGGTGTGCTTGCGCCGTAGCGAAAACGTATTGAGTGGCAATGTTTCGCCTCATGTTGAGGCCCAGAATGCAAGTGAGACCATTGGTTTTTCTCGACCAATTTTCTAGTGACCCACCCCTCCGTGGGTCACCCGGTGGGCTTGCGCCGTATGGTAAACGTATTGAGTGGCAATGCCTCGCCTCGTGTTGAGGCCCAGAATGCAAGTGAAACAGCTGGTTCTTCTCAACCAGCTGTCTTGTGACCCACCCCTTCGTGGGTCACCTGGTGTGCTTGCGCCGTATGGCAAACATACAGAGTGGCAGTGCGTCGCCTCATGACGAGGCCCAGGATGCAGGTGAAACAATTTGTTTTTCCCAACCAGTTCTCTGGTGACCCACCCCTTCGTGGGTCCCCTGGTGTGCTTGCGCCGTATGGAAAACGTATTGAGTGGCAATGCGTCGCCTCATGTTGAGGCCCAGAATGCAAGTGAAACAAATTGTTTTTCTCAGCCAGTTGTCTGGTGGCCCACCCCTTGGTGGGGCACCCGGTTTGCTTGCGCCGTATGGAAAACGTATTGAGTGGCAGTGCATCGCCTCATGTTGAGGCCCAGAATGCAAGTGAAACAAATTGTTTCTCTCAACCAGTTGTCTGGTGACCCACCCCTTCGTGGGTCATCTGGTGCGCTTGCGTCGTATGGAAAACGCATTCAGTGGCAATGCCCAGGACGCAAGTGAAAGAATGGGTTTTTCTCAACCAGTTTTCTGGTGACCCACCCCTTTCGTGGGTCACCTGGTGTTCTTGCGCCGTATCGAAAACGCATTGAGTGGCAATGCATCGCCTCATGTTGAGGCCCAGAATGCAAGTGAAACAATTGGTTTTCTCAATCAGTTTTCTGGTGGGTCCTTCGTGGGTCACCTGGTGTGCTTGCGCCGTATGGAAAACGTATTAAGTGGCAATGCATCGCCTCATGTTGAGGCCCAGAATGCAAGTGAAACAATTGGTTTTCTCAATCAGTTTCCTGGTGACCCACCCCTTCGTGGGTCACCTGGTGCGTTTGCGCCGTATCGAAAACGCATTGAGTGGCAGTGCGTCGCCTCATGTTGAGGCCCAGAATGCAGGTGAAACAATTTGTTTTTCTTAACCAGTTTTCTGGCGACCCACCCCTTCGTGGGTCACCAGGTGTGCTTGCGCCGTACGGCAAACGTATTGAGTGACAATGTTTCGCCTCATGTTGAGGCCCAGAATGCAAGTGAGACAATTGGTTTTTCTCAACCAGTTTTCTGGTGACCCACCCCTTTCGTGGGTCACCTGGTGTGCTTGCGCCGCATGGCAAACATATTGAGTGGCAGTGCGTCGCCTCATGACGAGGCCCAAGATGCAGGTGAAGCAGTTTGTTTCTCTCAACCAGTGTTTGGTGACCCACCCCTTCGTGGGTCACCTGGTGTGTTTGCGCTGCATGGAACACGTCCAAGGTGGCAGTCATCTGGATTCCTCGGAGGGCGCCGGGCCATGTCCTAGGGATTCCTGAGGTTCCCCTTGGGGTTCCTTAGGGTGCCCTAGGGATTCTTGGGGATTCACCAGGGATTCCTAAGAAGCCCCCCGAGGGAATCCGAAAGATTCCCTGAGGACCCCGCAGGATCCCCGAAGGATTCCTGAGGATTTCCGAAGGGATTCTTTGGGAACGCCGAGAGATTCCTCAGGATCCCCGAGGGACTCTTGAAGATTCCGCTTTGAATCCCAAGGATTCCGCAGGGATTCTCTTGGATTCCCGACATAAGGATTCTCGAGGGTTTCTGGAGTCCGTGGGGATTCTTAACGACACGTTCGGGATTCCAAAGGATTCCTTAGGGATTCTTGACGATTCCCAAGGGATCCCTCAGGATTCCCTTAGGATTCTTGAGGAGCCCTGAAGGATTCCTAAGGATTCCCTAGGGATTCCTAGGGATGCCCTCGGGATTCCTTAGGATTCCCTTGGGATTCTTGTGGATGCCCTGGGGATTCCTAAGGATTCCTTAGAAATCCCTTAGGGATTCCCAAGGTATCCCCAAGGATTCCCAGAGTCTGCCCCTCGCAGGCCGCCCTTCACAGGCTTCCATTGGCTTCCCCCGATGGGCTGTCCCCCACCGGCAAATTCAGGTAAACCTTCCTTGCCACCCACCCAGCCAAAAATAATTTACGTTGCGCGCCTCAAATTCACCCTCCATGCTAAAGCAGCAGGACCGCGCACGCCAAGAATAATAATTTGAAGTTTTTATTCTTCTTCGGAAATTTCAGGGTTACCTTGTAATTTCAAGCCCCAGGCCAGCCCCAGAAGAATAATATTGCATTTAGTCTTGTTTCAGAACGTATTGAGATTCTTGGGAAATTCGAAGGTAACCTTCGAATTTCCCCAAAAACCCAAGAAGAAGTAGCTAATCGATAGGGCTAAATGATAATCAGCGCCCCGTCATCCCCCTTCGCCCCCTCCCGCCCCTTCTCGCCCGTCGCTTCCCCGGGCTGGGCCTGGGGGGCCCCCCCGTGCACTGAGGGGCCTTCAGCGGGGCCCTGAGAGCCCCGCTTGACCCTGCCGGGCCTCTGCGCAGAGCTTTGGAGGGAGGAAGGCTGATGCGGAGGATGAGGAGAAGGAGGGAGGGAGGGAGGGAGGGAGGAGGGAGGGGAGGGAGGGGGGGGAGGGAGGAGGGTGGGGGGGCGGGGGTACGAAGTCTGCTGTGTGCAGCTGGTCTCGGGCGCGCCGCCGGGCGCTCTCCTCGCGCCCCCCGGGCACGGGGGGGGGCGCCAGGGAAAGCAGCTGCGCGACCTGGTTCGCTGACCCGCCCTCCTGCTAATCCCTCCGGTATTGGAGGGAACAGCAAAGGGTAGGGGGGGACAGCAGAGGAGGGGGGCAGCCGTACGCCACGGAACTGTGCACAGACATCCGCCGACGAGGTTTCCCTTGGCGTTCCGCGTGTGTGTGTGGCGGTGTGTAAGGTCGCTGGCCCTCAGTGGTCGTCCGAGCCGACAGGGGGCCTTGGCATCGCTCGGACGTGTGCATGCTTTCTTCGGCGAGGACCATCGAGGGGCATCTTCGATCATCCTGGGGAACAACGCACGCACGAAATCGAAGCACGCTCGGGGAGTGGACGTCCGAGCGATGGCGAGGGGCAGGAAGCGAGCAGGGGGCGACTGGGCCGCCTGGTCTTCCCGAGCTCTAGCTTCGCCCAGGGCCCTGATCCCGGGCCTGGGCGAGCCACGGCAGAGCAGCTGGTGGCGCAGGCCCATGGGAGGACGGCGGCGGCGGCGATGGGGCCGAAGCAGGCCAGCCACAAATGGGGGAGCTGTGGTCCTTACCCCCCTGGGGGACCCATCGATTTCGAAACCCCTTTCGAGAGATCGTCGACGCGGTGGGTTCCCCCAGGGGGGTAAGGACCACAGCTCCCCCAGTTATGGCTGGTCGGCGAAGCCTCTGGAGCTCCCTGTCACATGGTGCCGCGTGTTGTGTGGCAGCCTTCGTCTTGCGATGAGACGTGTCAACATGCAAGGCTTTTCCCAGCCCTCCCGTGTGTTGCGTCGTCGTTGTGAGTCCGCAGCGCCGCGCGTCTCCTCCTTCTCCCTTCCCCTTCTCCTTCTCCTTCTCCTTCTCCCCTCCTCCTCCGTCTTCCTCCTCCACTCCTCCTCATCCTCCTCCTCCTCCTCTTCCTCCTCTTCTCCTCCCCCTTCTTCCTCATCATCTTCTTTCCTCCTCCCCTCGCCGTCGCTCCTACTGCATTTGCGGCTTTCCTTTCGGCGCTGCACCCCGCATGCGTGTCCTGCCCCTCAGGGAGATCCACTCATGGCTACAGCGGGCGTGCTCGCATGGCGTCCCAGCACCCAGATCGGCACACCGCTCACACGCTTCGTGCTCCCACATGGAGCTGAACCCATGGCCCCAATGGATGTGCTCGCATGGCGTCCACGCGCCCATTTCGGCACACCCCTTGCACGTTTCGTGGGTCGCAGGGAGCTCCACCTATGGCATCTGTGGGCGTGCTCGCATGGCGTCCCCGTGCCCATGTCGGTACAAACCTCACGTTCTGCGTCCCACAAGGAGCTCCACCGAGGGCGCCAGTGGGCCCGCCCGCATGGCGTCCCCGCGCCGATATCCGCACACCCCTCACACGTTTCGTGCCCCACAGGGAGCTCCACCTATGGCCCCAACGGGCGTGCACGCATGGCGTCCACGCGCCCATTTGGGCTGTTTCCTTCGCCACGCGAGTTCTGATATGCAAGCACAGCTCTCGACACAGGTTGTCTCCATGCTCTTGACACCTCTTACCGTGAACATGATTTCTTCGCTTTTCGGACATCAACATCTGGTAAAGTTCAGTGACCATAACTGGCTGTCTTTAGGGTGGGTTTAGGTTGAGTTGGTTGAGTGTTTTTGTGTTTTGATGCCGACGACGATTGTAATGATGGTGGTTATCAAATCGTAGTGATGATGGTGGTGGCGATGGTGATGGTGATGATGGTGGTGCTCATCACATCCAGAATCACCATCATCACCATCACCAGCATCACCATCACAACCGCCCTCACCATACCATCATCACCATCCCCATCATCACCATCATCATCATCATCAGCATCATCAGCATCATCATCATCAACACCCATACCATCAGCATCGCCATCACCATCACCATCGTCACCATTGTGGTCCGTAGGACTTGGCTCAAGGTAATGTCGTCGTCCGCTCCTGCGGTTTCCCCGGGCCCTCCTTCGGTTTCACCGAGCCCTGCGGCCTCCCCGAGCCCTGCGGCCTCGTCCTCTCCTTTGGTTTCCCCGAGCCCTGCTTCTTCGAGAGCGTCCTCGGCGGCTTCTTCGACAGCGGCCGCGGCGGTTTCTTCGAGAGCGGCATCCTCGAGCCGTGCGGCCTCGTCGAGAGCGGCCCCGTCGAGCCGCGCGGCCTCGGCGGCCTCGTCGAGGGCAGCTTCGCCAAGCCGCGGCAGCTGCAACAGCTCGGACGCCGATGCTGACGTAGGGTCCGACGCCGACGGCGCCGACGGAGTTGCCGACGCAGCGGGCTCCGAAGAGGACAGCGGCTCCAACAGCGGCCCCGACAGCGGCCCCGAAGAGGACAGCGGCTCCAGCAGCGAGGCAGCCGCGGCTGCAAGAGCGAAGGCGAAGGCCGCCCCGAGCAAAGTGGTCGAGAAGTTCCAGCCTTCGTTGTCCATGACCCTGGATGAGCACGTCGCCAGCCACGACTACCCAAAGCACGTCTCCACCTGCGGCGCTTGCAAATTTTGGAAGAACAAGGAGAAGTGGTGCGCCTCGATGTCTGCGACGAATCCAGTAACACTGAAGCGTGAAACTTGGATAGGCTGCGCAGGTGGTAGATTTGCAGTCTGCTTGTTCTGCTCGGCGTTCAAGGGCGCTCGTTGCATATCCACCCTCGGCCAGGGGTCCGCGAGTTTCCAACGCAAGGAAAACCTCGTGCGCCATGCGCAGTGCGAGGAGCGCCAGGCAGCAGAAGCGGCGTGGAACGAGCGGATTCGAGCGGAAGGTGCGCACCAGGGTCTCCCCGTGTCTGTGTTCCCCACAACGGCTGCATCAGCTGCAGCAGCTGCAACAGCCGTGGCGCCTGCTCCCGTCGTCGCCCGCGCCGCCGACCAGCGCCCTGGTTGCCGCGCAGTGGTCGCAACCCGTGCAATGCTGGAGGCGTCCAGTTCCTTCAGTAGTTTCGATGCGTGGCGGGATGCGTTCGTCGGGGGCGACCGCCAAGTTTTGGAGTCTAGTCAGCAGCGCCGAAGGCTGGTGACCACCGCGGCTCAGCACGAGAAGATCATCACGCAGATGATCCTCGAACATGGTGCTGTTTTTCGTTTGGCTGCGGACGGCCTCGACCGCACGTGCCAGGTCGAAATTGGCACCGTGCTGCGGTCGATCCCGAAGGCTTTGGACTTCCTCCCAAGCTACGGTCTCAAGGCATGCTGGCTGGAACAGCTGGGCCCCAGAGGGCCCTGGATCGTGGGTCGGGTGATCGGGGCGCGGGAGTTCCCGCGGGGCATGGACTGCGACGGTAAGGCTTCCATGCTGGAGGAGTGCGCCCGTCGCGCGTGCCAGACGGCAGGCGGGGAGCTGGACGGGGACTTGCACAGGCATGTGCCACAGGAGACTCGGGCATGGTGCAGCGATGGGGCGGATCTACATGCACCCCTGGCTGCAACAGCTACGTTCCCTGGGCTGGCGTTTCACGCGTGGGACGAGTCTCACTCGCCCCAGAAGGTGCTGGCCAATTCGATGAAAAGGAGACAGCGAAATAACGGCCGCGGACAAGCTGCTGGTAACGGGTAAGAGGCCGCCAAGTCTGGCCAAGTTCCTGACTACCTCCACCGTGTTCCGCAACGCACTCGGGGAGCAGCAGCTGGTGGAAGACGGCGCCGCGTTCGCCAACAACTTCGGCTGGGCCCCCCAGCGTTTCAACAGTCGGGCGAGGCCCTTAGCATGGGAAAGTCGGCGTTGGGAAGTCATTTTCCAGGCGCTCGGAGCGGGGCCCCAGGGGAAGGACAAAGATCGGAGCATTCTCGCCCGACAGATTCTGGAAGGGCTCGGGGGCGAGAACAGTTCGCGCCTGCTCCTGGGGGGGTTGCTGGCCGACTTGAGCGCGGAGCACTACTCCTGGGTCGCCACCGGAGACAAGAGCAACCCTGACGCTGCCAGCGTTCAATCCAGGGCCGCCGCTTTCCTCTCCAAGCTGGATACATTGTTCGTCCAGGGGAATATTCTGGGCATCCCCAACACGTTTACTGGCGTCACCCTCAAGTTTCTGAAGGCCACGAAGCGGTTCGCGTGCGGCACTGGCGCCCAGACCGTTGGTATCGGCGATTGGGGAACGGAGCCCCGAGCCCGCGAAGCCGTCCACGCGGCTCTTCGACGAGTGCAGGGGGCCGTGGCCAATGTGAAGGAGAACGTGAAGCTATATCGGCCAGAGCATTCTTGGTTGCACGCCTTTACAGCCTTTCGCTTGCCTTCCCCCCTGCCCCTGTCTGCAACAGAGCACGCAATAGAAGCCGAGGCCTGTTTGAAGCGCATCTGCCAGGCGGCAGACCTCCCCGAGCAGGAGGCAATCTCCCAGCTGCGGCACATGTTGCCGCGTGCCGAGGTGCATCGTCGAGACGGGAGCACCGCGCGGCAGGCTTGGGGCCGCGCTGCGGTGGAGTGGCCCGAGCTCCCCAGCGGCCGTCGCCTCGTGGAGCTCTTCCTTGTATAGAAAACGAGCACGGGCAACGTGGAGAGGCGATTCCGCCGCTTCTCGGAGGTGCACTGCCCCGAGAGGGCGCGGCTCCTCGACGCGTCCGTCGAGGAGTGCGCGCTCGTGGACCAGGCGCCCTCCAGCAGGTTGCTGCGCGCGTGGCTGGGCGACAACGAGAGCGCTGCCGCCAGTCGTTGGTGCAGGCATGTGCTCAAGCTACATGAGGTCGCGCAGGGGGAGATCGTGCCGCTGAGGAGGGCCGAGAGGCGCGACAAGGGAAGCGCGCGGGAGCCTGGGGCAGCACGTCGGACAGAGGTAGGCTTCGGGCGCAGGCGAGCAGCTGCCGCCGACGCCATGGTGGCCGCTTCCCCGAGCAAGCGCGCCCGCCCTCTCGCGGAGGACGCCCCCGATCTCGCTGCGCTGGCCCAGGAGGCGGCCCAGGCGAGCGGCGCAGATCCAGTCGGGCCCGCTGCAAAAGTCGTCGCCGCCGTCGCCAAGCGGGAGGCCAAGATCCGAGAGCGCAATCTTGGAGGGGCGAAGGCCGCCGCCAAGGCCAGGAGTACGCGAGAGAAGAAAGTCCTGCGCAGTGCCAGGCCAGCTGCTGGCCGCGACGCTTACTTGCTGCCCCCCCCGCGCCCCGCTGGGCTCATGCTGGCTCGCATGGTAGATATGGACGCTCGCAACAAGGCGCAGCGCTTGCGTTTCAAGGCGTTTCACGACCCGGTGGACTTCCTGGACTATTTGGCCCGTCATACGGCCAAGGGGAAGGGGAACGTAGTCTTGGCTGCAACAGCTGACGCCGACTATTGCGTCGCCGCCCAGATTGCAGCAGCGTTCACGGGGGCTTTTTTTTTTTCACAACGCCGACTGACTTTGCACGGGAGGATTCTCCAAAAGGCATCCAGTACACGGAGAAGCTTTGGAACTCGAGCAAGAGCTACCACGTGGCTGTAACAGAGGCTCTCGCGGAATACCTGCCCACACTGCCCCGCGTTTTGCGAGCGCTTGCCCAGGCGCCGAGTGGGTGTGCGATCTATTGCAAGAGCCCCAGGAAGCTCTGCAAGTTCTTCAAGAAGCAGGCCAATCCCCGCCTGGTGCAGCGAACTTGCGTGCTGTGCCGCTCGGGAGAAGAAGCGGGTGTCGACAAAGCCGTCAAACAGCTCTACAACAGCCCGAGGAACTGGGTTCTGCGTTTCGACGCGACGGTTGAAGCACTGTGCCCGGGCACCAAGGCTGTAACAGCGTGAGTAAGTAGCCCGTCCCATAGATTGCGATCGTGCCAGTTTGTTGAAAAAGAGCGCCTCCCAACGTCGTCCGACCTTACCTCCCTCCTCTTCCAGACTCCCTCCCTCCCCGTGCCGCCCCCTGCGCCCCTCAGTGGGCGCCGCTGCCGCGGGCGGCGCTGCCCGCCGCTGGGGGCCTGAAGGTCGCCGATGGGGGGGGGGGCTGCGGTTGCCCGCGGCGGCGGTTGTCGGCGGCGAGGGCGGGGGGGGTGGGGGTGGGAAGCATCGGGCGCCCAGGGCCGCCCTCAGGAGGAGGGGGATGAGGGGGGTGATGGGGCTGAAGGAGGAGGGGGGAGCAGGACGAGGCAGGAGTAGCGACGAGGCCGTCTTCCACCGCACTTGTCCAGCCCAGCCCCCAGTCCACCTACGTGTTCGCGTGCATGCGAGCGATCTCCATCGAAACCTCCAGAGCGATGATCCCCCCCCCTTTTGCCGCAGCTGAGACAGTTCAACCTTCCCATCCCCATCGAAACCTCTGCAGTGATCTCATCCGAAAACTTTGGGGATCTCTCTCTCCCTCTCTCTGTCTCCCTCGTCTCCGTAGCTGTCGGCTCGACTCCCTACTCTGCCCGCGCGCCGCGCGCGCGCTGTTCCAAGCCCGCTCCAGCTGCAACAGCGCAGACGGTCGGCAATGGCGGCAAGGGCAAGGGCGCCAAGGGCAAGGGCAACGACGACGCGCGCAAGGGCAAGGGCAAAGGGCGCCAGGTCAGACCAGCCAAATCTGGGCTAGCTGTAGTACCCCCCCCCCCCCTGTCTGATAAGAGCCCCCATGGAGCTCTAACATGCCATGTTAGAGCTCCCATGGGGCTCTAACATGGCAGGTTAGAGGATGTTAGAGCTACATTGGAGCTCTAACATGCCATGTTAGAGCTCACCTGGAGCTCTAACCTGGCATGCTACATGATGTTAGAGCTCACAGGGAGCTCTAACATGGCATGTTAGAGGGTGTTAGAGCTCCATTGGAGCTCTAACATGCCATGTTAGAGCTCCCATGGAGATCTAACATGGCATGCTAGAGGATGTTAGAGCTCCCAGGGAGCTCTAACATACCATGTTAGAGCTCCCACGCAGCTCCTACATAGCATGTTAGATATCCCAGGGAGCTCTAACATAGCATGTCGGATATCCCCAGGGAGGTGTAACATATCAAGTTAGACGTCGATTGTACTACAGCTCCTCCAGTTTTGGCTAGTCTTCAGGTCGGCACCTGGGATTACTTGCACAACCAGCGCAAAGGCTTGCGGAGCCAGAGGGAGCGGTGCGAGTTGAATATAAAGTTAGCGCGTCAGGAGGGCGAACGCGATGAGGCGTTGGATCATGAGCGCCGCCTGCGCTGGGTCCAACATAAGCAGCAGCAGTTGGACAATGACGGCATGATGATCTTCGACCGTCCAGGAGTCTGGGAGGGCCAGGAGAGACCCTACGGATGCCTGGACGCGACCGCACGCAGGCAGTTGAGCGATGAGGAGATCAGGTGGAACACTGAGATGATAGACTGGGAGCGTCGGAACCCGCCAGGGGCGACTGGGATCGAAGACTGTGTACGGTACCAGTGGGATCTGCAGCGGTGGGTGAGGCAGCAGCGGCGCTGTCAAACGCCCAGAGTCGCCAGAGAGAGGCGTCGCCGCGCCAGCGCCAGTTGGCTGCAACAGCGTCAAGCGGGCGGCGAGAGGCAGCAACAGCTCGTGAGGGCGCAGGCGCTAGTGGCCCGCCGATGGCGGCGAGGAGCGGGCTCAGGCTGACGGAGCGTCCGTCGGAGGCCGACAGAACGCGGGCCCAGGCCGAGCAGTCGGGTGATCCGCACCGCGCGATTATGCCCGTGATCTCCGACAGCGACTCCCCCCGAGAGGCTGGTGACCGCACCCGCAGAGGCAGAGAGCGCACCCGCAGCACGGCGCGGGATGCTCCTGTCACGGCACGGACACGGCGCGGGATGGGTGCTCCTCTCACGTCTCCGCTTCGGCAGGAGGAGAATGATTGGAACAAAAGACTCCGTGGGCCAAGCACGCGGCAGCGAAGAGGGTCAGTGACACGCCCGCGGAGGGCCAGCCTCTTCCGAAACGGATGCCCGCCCGCCCGCCACGGCCAATCGATTTATCGGGCAGGGTCGTGCCGCCGCCGCCGCCGATGACGCGAGAGCAGCTGCGACAAGAGGCGGACCACTACAAGCCCGAGCCAGAGCGAGCGCGGCAGGAACACATGGAGGCTGAGCGGCGCATGCTGTTATCCCAGGCTCCACGTGGGTCAGCCACACGGGCGACGACGGTTTCTGCCACCATGAAGCACAGCGAGGAGCCTATCGAGCGCGGGAAACTTCTTAAGCGGCAGGCGGAACAGACGACGAATGCCCGCATAGCTGCAACAGCTAAGGCAGCCTTCCCACTACGTGCAAGGGTCGGTCAGACGGCGGAACAGTCCAAAGGTTACAAGTCCATCGCCAAGTTGCCCCCCCCCCGAGGAGGCCGCAGTCGTCGAGCAGAGCAAGCCGAAGCGTCTTCCACCCCTTGTTTTGTCGCCCCCGCACGAGGCCAGTCCCGCGCTCCACAAGGACTGGACGCTGGTCGACGGTGCAACGTGGGACCCCGACAAGTTTGTTCTGGGATTGAGGCTGCGGGGAGAGAGGAACACGGTCATACATGAGTACCTCGAAGGCGGCTTCCCCGTGTGGTACCCGAGCTCGGGAAACTCCATGTGGCCTCTGGTGCAGTCGCACGACTTCTGCACCTTTCACCCCATCGAAGCTGCAACAGCGGATGCGGGCCCTGGCTGCGTCGTGAAGGAGGCGTCCACCGTGCAGAAAGGAGACATCGTCTTCTGCCTGGTGCAACCGCAGCACCAATACTACGCGCACATTGTGAGCCAGGTAGATTGGGACTACCACAGGCTCCAGTACAAGTACTGGATCGTCGGCATCAGGCAGAACATCAATGGCTATTGTTTCAGGGAGCACATATTCGGGATCCTCGTGGACGTGCAGGTGCAGTACAATGGCAACTACTACAGTCGCCCGCACCCAAAAACGCTGTACGACAGAGTCGCGCCCATGTATTACACGCACCCTACCGAGGCAAAGCGTCTCTGTGAGCCTCGGTGGGACGAGCCCGCGTCTGGGAGCAGCTGACAGCTTGCGCAGACTGCAACCGTAAATCGCGGGGCCTCTCCGAGCGCGCTTCTGGTAGACTGCAACAGTAGACTGCGACACGCCAGTTCTGGTTTAGGCATTGCTTCTGTCAGCGCCAGTTTTGGCCGACCTGCAACAGATGCGCCTCTCGGATGAGCCCTGCCTTCCGCTCTGCAACAGATGCGCACACAATTCGAGTACGTGGCACCCTCGCACACATTTCGAGTGAGGTTGTGGGCGGCTAGCATGACGGAACACCGCAAGTTCTCGAGCGCCTGACCCATGTCGGCGAAGTGCTTCTAGTCGCGTCGGGTGACTGTCTGTCAGATACCCCGCGCGTCTTGCTGAGTAGTGTTCCTTACTCAGTGGCACGCCAGTGTGGCACACCAACGCACACGCTTTATAGCTGTGCGGACTGGGTTTGTCTTGCGGTGTTCCTTGATGCTGAGCCGGCTGCACGACTGAGGTGTGTGTGTGTGTGTTTGTATATGATTAGCACACATATCAACACGAAGTACATGTATTGTGTGTGTGGTATTGTCCTCTCGTGCGTCTCATCTTAGGAGCGCGCCACTCGTTCAGAGACCCTGGCGTCCAGCTCGCTGGCGTCAGGTTGCCAGTTGACTTACTCAGGGGGATGGCAGTGAGGGGGATGGGAAGGGGCTGGGATGGGGACGGTTGCACGGAATCGGCAGAGTCTTTGTGGCCAGCGCTCCGCTGCAACAGCGCCTCCGTTCGGCGTGCCGCCGTTGTCGTGCTGGAGGCAGGTAATGTGTAGTTTCCCTTTCAAGCTCCCCCCAGAGGAGCGCCGCCCTCCGTCTCTCGGCGTGCAGAAGCCTGTCCACTAGGCTCCTAGTGATAGGCATGCGGGTGTGCGCCCGAGGTTCGATAGGGCCAGGCATCGTAGGAACAGCTGTTTATGCAGAGAAGCGTGACAACAAAACGGCGAGCTTCTCCGACTCGTCTCCCCTCGCCGTCTGCTGCGCCTCCGCTGCAACAGCTCCTCCGCCCCCCCCACCCCCCAGGTCCCCGGTGGCGGGCGGCGCTGCCGCGGGCGGCCGCGGCGCCCCCGCAGGCCCACGTGGGGGAACCAGGATGACGATGACGAGGAGGACGAGGCTAGGAGGAGGAGCAGGAGGAGGAGTCCAGGTGGGAGGAGGGGGGTGGAGCGCATCACGCTCTGAGCTAAGGTGCCCGCGAGAGCATCTGTTTCTGGCGCGAGTGGGAATGGGCCCACGATAGGACTCTGCGCATGTGCTGCGCATGGCTGGAACAGCGAGCGCAGGCGCCCCCATGTATCCCTGAGCTCAGAGATGAGGAGAAAGACGCCCATATTCAGATCAACTGCATTCCATATGCAGATTGTCTCACTCTCCAGGCCGCTAGGCGCTAGGCGCTTGGATGCTTGGGCTGCCTGGTTCGAATTGTTCTAGCCTCTAGCCTTCGGCTTTCTGGTGCCCAGTACCTCCCTGGTCGCCTCCAGCTGGACGCAGCAAGCGAGGAGGAAGAGGCCACCAGAGAGGGCCCTAGGGCCCTAGGGCACCGCACCCAGGACCCCACAGAGCCCCGAGCACCCCAGCAGATCCGCGACAGGATTCGCATCCTCACATCATCTTGGCATATTGGCCCAAGCTAGTTCCCCATGGCTGGGGCAAGAGCCATGGGGGATCCTTTATTCAGCACCTCATCCCGGGGGTCCCCCAGCGCGGACTCGCAGTCGGTGTCTGCCTGCCTTCTGCGAGACATGTTCGGCGGCTCGGATGACGAGGCCACTGAAGGTATGACGCTCTATGTTGAAGCCAGAATTGTTGTGGGCGTTCGGACCGTGGCCGCCGCCGCTGCGAGTCCGCAACAAGCCAGCCAGGGAGGTTTTGCAGCGGGCGTTGGCGCCGCTGGCGGCACCCACAGAGCAGCGCGAGATCCAGACAGCATCGCTTCCTCCAGAGATAAGGGCTTGCAAGAGCCGTCGGCATCGCCTCCAGAGATCAGGGCCTGCGAGATCCAGACAGCATCGCCCTCTCCAGCAAAGGTGCATCCAGCATCAGCATCGGCGCTTCCTCCAGGGAGCGTCGGAGACGGCGGAGCAGCTCGAGGGCCTTGCGGCGTGAACGTCGAGGTCAAGGTCATGGGCAATGACACCATCAGCGCCGAGGGCGTCAATGGTGGTGGCATGGGCAAGGGGAACAATGACACATTTTCGTTCATCACAGATCGCCTGGGGCTCGACCTTTCACGCGAGGGACCGCCTACCGACGCTGTCGAGGGCCGAGCAGGATGCGGCGACGGCGGCGACAAGGCCTCTGGAGTTCGGAGCCCGAGGGCCTTTGCAGGGGTCGATGGCGGCAGCGCATTTCAGTTCGTGAAGGTCGCCTATTTCGGCGACAACGGCAAAAGAGTGACAGCGCCTGCCAGGCGTCGCATGCGCTCGCGCAGCCGAGAGACGCGGCTTAAGATGATGTGGGAAGGCGCCCGGGAGGACGCTCGACAGGTGCTTAGTGATTGTCGCGGCAGTCAATCGATGTTTGTACACAAGCCCCTCATCGACATGGACGTTGGTCTAGTGATGAAGCGCGTGCGGCACCTCCATGATCGCGCCATCGCCTCTGGGCGCTCCGTCTACATCGGCACGACGAGCGACCCTTCATGGCGATGGAATGGAGGATGGGGGTGGCGAGGAAACGACCGAAGCTTCATGCGCGGGCACACGCTCAGCTAGGATGAGATGCAAGTGGTCGCGTCCTTCCCCGACAAACAATGCGGAGAGGTTGAGAAGCATGTGATCGCGCACTTCCCCCGTGCTGGCAACAAGGTCGCGTCGCAGCAGGTGCTTGCGGTCAGGCACTGCGCATGCAGCTTCCTATATATCTGTAGGACATTCTGAGAGCCATTTGCGAAGCTGTCCAGCTCCGCTGTCTTGCGCGCGCAGTGGGCACTACCCAGACGTGGTACGTGGTGGGGGAAGCTGCCCCGTTGACCGTTGACCGTTGACCAACAAGGGACATTGGGGCAAGGGACGAGGGCCTCGAGTGCACCAGTGCGCCAGTGCATCCAGCGAAACATTACAGAATTCCTAAAGCAACTCGCAGCTCCACAGCAAGCCAGCAAGCAGCAAGCCATTTTGGCTTCCACTCTGTTCAGAGTTCAAGTTTCAAGTGCAAGCGTCACGCGCTACGCGCTACGCTCTGGATAAGATAAGTAAAGCACAATCAGCACATGGATTTCGTTTCCGATCGGTCCAGAGCTTCGAGTTCCAAGTCCTTCTGCCACTGCCTCTGCCCCTGCCTCGTCATCTCATCCGAGCCATCTCCTGCTGCCTCATCTCACGTTCTGCATATGGCTACCTGTGTTCTCACTGGCTATTATGTCTCAAGAGCAGAGTCGCGCGGGCACCGCACATTCGTTAGCGAAGTTGCTGCAACAGACAGGTCACGCATATCTGGGAGAGTGATGTACCAGTTCCAACGGGAAATCGTAAGAAATCGTAACAATTCGACGGGACGGCGACGGGGATCATCTTTTGTGGTGATTGAAAAATGCACAACAACTGCTGAGGGCAGAAAGGATGGATTTGGATTGGTTGCTTCCATATCCTAAAAATGCTTCTCCAGCGGAGTTCAAAAGACGGAACGACCTGCTCGACCATATTTTTTTCTTGGAAATGCCCAGGCAAGACCAGGCAAGAAGCTCAAGGGCAGCAAGACAAGATTCGCCAAGTTGCCAGTGGAGTTCAAAAACGTGCAACCAGTGAGAACTACCGTGGAGAATGATGACCTTATTCCGCTAGGCTGGGTGTCGTACTACGATTATGTGCCAGGCGCGTTGGCGAAGATGCATTATCTCAACCCAGAAACTGGCGAGCGCGAGGACGATCTCCCGTTTCGACCTCACCCCTGGGACGACTGAGGCTGCGATGCAGAAGTGGCAGAATCGCCAGTGCGCTGCAACAGCCGCTGACCCAGTCTGCGCCAGGTCCCCTAAGCGTTTCCCCGCGGCAGCAGCAGATCGCATCACCTTTCCTTTCTCCTCCCTCGCGCCGTCTTTCCCACGTCCTATCTTAGAGCACACACAGCATGTTAGAGATCCCACACATAGCATGTTACACAACCGGTCCGGGCTCGGAGACGCCACCAGGAGCTCTTACATGGTACGTTAGACATCCCAGGGAGCTCTAAATGGCAACCGCTGCGAGGTTCCATGTATCAGATCACCCAGCTTTCCTGTAGCGCAAGCACCTCGGCTCAAGGCATTTCTTGCAGCGCCTGCAGGCTGCCATGCCAGAAATGGGGGCCAGCGCAGGGGGGCCTGGCCCACGTCCAGAAACCGTCATCATGGACCCTGACACGGGAGCCATTGATGCGCCATGGCTAGAAGTTCGCGAGTACGTTTCGAAGACGAGTGGAGAACCTAAGGAGCCCTGGTGGTTTTGTTTACCGTGCGAGAAATGGGCAGCCCCGACGCACCAGATTTCGGCGGACCACATCAAGAATGTAAAGAATAAGCATCTCTGGTGGCATAATGCTTGTCCACAGGGTTCTGATGAGGAGAAGGCCGCATGGTGCTCTAAGATCATGAACACTGTGGTGCTCCACTCGAGCTACGCCCCGAAGCGGGAAGACGATGAAGCGGATGATTGGAGGTCGTCGGAGAAGCCCAAGCTCAAGAGCAGAGAGAGCAGAGAGCAATGGCAAAGTGAAGGCCATCAGCAAGAAGCTGGAACAGCTGCAGGAGAGAACACCTGGAAAAGCTGGAACAGCTCAAGAGCTGCGTCACCAGGAGCTGCAACAGCAGGAGCTGCAACAGCAGGAGCACAGCAGTGGCAGCAGAAGCTTACGCAGCAGCAGCAGCAGGAAGGGCTAACCACCGTTATCACCACGATGCTCAATGTCTTCATCAACGCTGCTCCAAACCTTATGGCACAGAACATGGACGAGAAGATGGATCAGATTCTGGACCTCCTGCGGGCGCAGGGACAGGCGCTCCAGGACCTGCAGAAGAAAGTCGAGGAGCTCGATCAGAAAGTGGAGGAGCTCAAGCAGCAGGACAAGCAGCAGGACCAGTGAGCTCAGCAGCAGGACAAGTGACCTCGCATGGGCGTCTGGTAGCCGATGTCGGAGGCGTGCAGCCTGGCTCGCGCGCTGGCTCTTTCGCCGCGCTGACGCGTTGCGCCCGTGCAACGGGCAAACGAACGCGTAAGAGATGTATGGGATCCTGCATTTAGTAGGACTGAAAAATTGATTGTGTTGAAGATTGGGATCTCCTCTTGAGGCCCTGAAGGGGCGAGGAATTTCTGGCAATCTCTATTGAGGCCATGTGGGGAAGATAGCCCAGCCCCCACGGATATATAACATACGATGTTAGAGGCCACACGGAGTTCTAACATATTATGTTAGAGCCCCCTACGGAGCTCTAACATATGATGTTAGAGCTCCATTGGAGCTCTAACATAATTTAACATGCTATGTTAGAGCTCCACTGGAGCTCTAACATGCGATGTTAGAGCTCCCAGGGAGGTCTAACATAATCTAACGTGTTATGTTAGAGCTCCGTTGGAGCTCGAACATGCCATGTTAGAGCTCCCTGGGAGGTCTAACATGCAAGGTTAGAGGTGCCAGGGAGTTCCCTGGGAGCTCTTACATCACATGTTTCAGCTCCCAGCGAGTTATGCAATGACATGTTAGAGGTCCCACGGAGCTCTAACATACCCGCCGCCGCCGCCGCCGCCGCCGCCGCCCCTTCATCGTTTCACAATCGATTGCGCAACGGTTAAGGCCCCTCTGTCGCCAGGGGGGGTCTTAACCGTTGCGCAATCGTTTGTCAAACGGTTAAGCGCTCCGCCGCCGCCGCCGCCGCCGCCGCCCCGTAACCGTCTCACAATCGATTGCGCAACGGTTAAGGCCCCTCTCTCGCCAGGGGGGCTTAACCGTTGCGCAATCGATTGTCAAACGGTCAAGCGCTCCGCCGCCGCCGCCGCCGCCGCCCCTTAACCGTTTCACAATCGATTGCGCAGCGGTTAGGCCCCCCCCCCCCCCTTCTCCAGGGGGGGTCTTGACCAGTGCGCAATCGATTGTGAAATGGTTAAGGCCGCCCCCTGGCGAGAGGAAGGGGTCTTAACCGTTGCGCGATCGATCGGATCCTGGTTAAGACCCCCCTCTCGCGGAACGGTTGAGACCCCCTATTGCGAGAGGGGGGTCTTAACCAGGGATCGATCGCGCAACGGTTGAGACCCCCTCCTCTCGCCAGGGGGGTAGCCTTAACCGTTGCGCAATCGATTGCGGCGCGGTTGCGGCGGCGGCGGCGGCGGCGGGAGCGCTGCCGTTTCGCAATCGATTGCGCAACGGTTAAGCCCCCCCCCCCTGGCGAGAGAGGGGGTCTTAACCGTTGCGCACTCGATTGTGAAACGGTTAAGCGGTTGCGGGGCGGCGGCGGCGGCGGCGGCGCTTAACCGTTCCGCAATCGATCGCGCAACGGTCAAGGCTCCCCCCTGGCGAGAGGGGGGGGGGGGGGGGCTTGACCGCTGCGCAATCGATTGTGAAACGGTTAAGGGGCGGCGGCGGCAGCGGCGGCGGCGGGCGCGTTAGAGCCCCCAGGGAGCTCTAACATGGCATGTTAGAGCCCCCTGCCTTGCATCGCCACGTTCTTCCCCCACCCCCTCCCCCGAAAAAGAAAATCAACCCCGCGAAATACAAATTAATTGGCTCTAACATTTAATGCAAGAGCTCCGCCGAGGGAGCTCGAACATGGCATGTTAGAGCTCCAGGGAGCTGTAACATGACATGTTAGAGCTCCAACGGAGCTCTGTCATAGCATGTTAGATTATGTTAGAGTTCCCTGGGAGCTCTAACATCGTATGTTAGAGCTCCAATGGAGCTCCAACGTAGCATGTTAGATTATGTGAGAGTTCCCTGGGAGCTCTAACATCCTATGTTAGAGCTCCAAGGGAGCTCTAGCGTAGCATGTTAGATTATGTTAGAGCTCCCTGGGAGCTCTAACATCCTATGTCAGAGCTCCAAGGGAGCTCTAGCATAGCATGTTAGATTATGTTAGAGCTCCCTGGGAGATTTAACATCGCATGTTAGAGCTCCGCGGGGGCTCGAACATGTCAGGGCAGATGCCAGATAAAGAAACCAAACTACCATGATAGGCCAATCTACCGTAAGAAACCAAGATACCATAATAAACCAAACTACCATGAGAAGCCAAGCTACCCTAAGAAACCCAGCTACCATAAGAAACCAAACTACCATAAGAAACCAAGCTACCATACGAAGAAGGATGACCGAGTCACCTCACGCGGGCCGCTGCTTGCGGCAGTAGCTTCTCACACGGGTATCGTTGTCGTATAAGTCAGCGGCGTGCCGCCGCATTTCCTTTGTCACAGTCCCCATCAGGCTTCTCGCAGCAGCCTCGCGCAATTATGCTGAGGCCCTCCTGTGCTGGCTCATCCTTGGGTCCCCCAGTAGGCTCTTCCAATGCTTATCCTGACCCTGGCCTGAAGTATCCACGACCGCTCTGGGGTCTTCCAGTTTCCTGGCCCGCACCATCTGATTGTACGTAGTCTCGCTTGGCTCGAGAAGTTGTTGGCGTTTTTGCTCTATCGAGGGCCGGCCGCCTTTCTTTCCGATGGCCCCGAAGGTCTTGAACCTCCGCGGCAAGAGTGAAATCGCGGTACACCGCGCCCACGGCCATAAATCGATCTCCCCTCAGGCGTTGACGAAGAGGATATCGGTTGGGAGCGGCGCCAACTTGGTTACCACGGCGGCCATGCTTCAATCGCTGGCCATAGCACTCATTACGGAGCTCAACGAGAAGCGTGTCTTCATATTGCCAGGAGTGGGTACTTTCTCAGTGAAGAGCTCGCCAGCACGGGACGGATACATGATGAAAGTCGGCGGTGCGTGGAGGGCGGTGAAGCCTTCCTCCTCATCCTCCTTCTCCTCCTCCTCCTCCTCCTCCTCCTCCTCCTCCTCCGTAGCCATTTTGGCTCAAGTTTGAAACGCTTCCCTGGCGCTTCGAACTTGGTCGCTGCCGAGGGGACGGCTCAGAGCGATCTTCCGGCGAGGGCAGGCCTCGCGGCACGAGAGCTTCAGTGCCCGTGCCTTTTTCCGCATTTTACGACACTCAATACGTCTTCTCCTGCTGGATCGCCCCAGCAGATCACCGCCATGGGAAGTGAGGAGCTCAATCAGGCCATCCAGTCGGGCATTGCTGCTGCCATGGCCTCCGCAACGGAAGCCATCGTCCAACAGGTCACGGCACATGTCTCAGGCGAGCTCAACAAGAAGTTCGAGACCGTCAACAACTCCCTCCTCCTGCACCAGAATACCATCCAAGCCCAGCAGACGGCCATGACCCAGCTCGTCGACCGCGTCAACTTCCTCACCAAGCAATGCGCTGACAACGACACCAGTATCAAGCGCATAGCCAGCTCATCATCCTCGACGGCATCTTCCAGCGGTGGGGCCACCTCTGGCACCGCGGGCTTCGCGAGGCACATCCCCTCGGGCGCCAAGAAGCAGCGCGGCTTTGACGCAGTGCCTGGCGGCGACTCGCTACTCAAGTTTGTTGGCACCTTCCCTCGGCCTGTTTTGGACTCTGTCAGACGCCAGCATTGGGACCAGCTCGTGCAGCTCTTCCCACACCTCCTATCGGTTGGCGCCACCCCCGTCTTCCACTCCATTGCGCAGACCTACGCAGTCAAGTTCGAGAGAGAGGATGCAGCCAGAGAATTCCAGCGCATGGCAAACCTCCAGGGCATGACGTGGACTGATCCCCGCGACGGCAACATCCATCCCTTGCGTGTCAAGTCCGACCTCCCGCTCGACGTCAGGAACAGGAAGAGGGCCTTTCACCACCTGTGGAACCCTGTCCGCTCCCTTCTCATGCTCTCACCACATTGGCAGGAGGGCAAATGTCAGCTGGGAGTTGATGGCTTCAAGGGAGTCCTCCGTTTGCGCACCGAGAACGACGTCTGGGAACTTGTCTCGTCGAAGCCAGTGACCCAGAGGAACGGCGAGGACTGCTATCAATTCGAACCACACCTCAGCGATCTGGAAGCCTGGGGCATCTCCGCAGAGCAGATCAGTGCCATCATCAACAAAGCGCACGCCACTGCCCAGGAAGCGGGTGGCGACGCTACCATGGGCTAGGATGAGGACTCCAGGACAACATCAATTTTCACTCACGGAGCTTCTTCGACGTTGCTTGCTGTAAGCCTTGCTGGGGGCAGTCATGCACTGGGGAGCAGCAACACCAACGCCGAGAACTCATCGTCTGCGACAGGCTCCTCTCCACGCTCGGCCTCCTCCTCCTGGACATCGATGGCTTCTCGCGCCAGTGCTTCACCGACCTCTTCGTCGACGGCACCTGCGTGCTCTCCTGAGGCCGCCGTCTCGTTGCCCAGCCTCCCCTCTCTTGCTCGTGTGCACAGGCGCAGCCCTGTGGTGGGGCCCTCGGCTGCTAGGCCCCCTGTGCGCCCTCCTGCCCCTCCGTCTTCCCGTCTTTTTCTGCCTTCCTCCTCCATCCCCATCACCATCTGTAGTTGGAATGCCCAAACATTGTTCTGTTCCCATCTCACAGATAGTCGGCGAAGTCAGTGTAAATACCGCTCCCTCCAATCCCTCCTGAGACGGCATTCGATTCTGTGTATCCAGGAAACCCATGGAAATAGTGCTGATGCAGCCCTCCTCCAGCGTGATCTCGGTGGCGTGCAGGTGTTTGGTTCGTTCATGGACAGTGAGATTGCAGGGGGTATCCTGATTGTGGTTAAGGAGACCATCTACTCTTGCTTCACCTCCCACACCTTCAGTGTCGTCGAGCAGGGCCGCGTTGGAGTACTCACCCTCTCCAACCCACGAGAGGTTCTTCAGGTGGCATGCGTGCATGTGGACCCCTCCTGGACGGAGGCCCACACCCGTGCTGTATTCTGGCGACTTCGTGGCTTCCTGACCCCCTCCCCACTCTCCACGTCTTTCATCGTCGGTGACTTTAACTTTCTCGAGAACGGTGACGCGCGGTACTACGCCCTATCGGGGCGTGAGACCTTCCAGACATCAAGGCTTGCCTCCCTGTTTGATCAGATCTTCCCGCTGTACTCTGAAGTCTACCAACCTCACTTTACCCATCGTGCTAACGTTAACACAAACCCCAGCTATGCAAGATTGGATCGTATCTATACGAGTCTTCCTTGTGCTCCCCTCATCGACTTCAACCCCGTATCCTCTACCGCCTGGCCCATCACGAACCTGTCCAAGCCCTCCGACCACTCCCCCGTCTTTCTCAGCCTCTCCGTTCCTGCTCGCGACGACGCTGACTACGTCGCGATTCCGCCCTGGGTCGCCTGCCACGGTGTTTTCAAGGAAGTCTGTGAAGACATGTTTCAGGTCCAGGACTTCTCTGCCGACCCAACTCAGAGGCTCCTTGAATCAAAGAAAGTTTTTCATTACGCGGCCCGTCGGGTGAAATGGCATGTCCAGCATGTGGGTCCCCAGAACAACGAGCAGAGAGTCCTGATTTGCCTTCGACTCCTTCGATCTGCTAGAGCAGGTCAACATCAGGTGGCCAAGAATTCGATTGCAGCCTACCCTGTGCTCGCTGCCTTCTATTCCGTGCCCACCGATAGTTGGATCGACTGGAACGGGTCTCACCAGCACCTCGCCAGCCTCCAGAGAGCCATCATGGACGCTCGCACCCAAGACGTATTACGCAGTTCGGACCCCCCCGAAGTTCAGGCAGCCAACCTTTTCCGCATCCAGCGCCTTGCCGCCGCATGGAGATCCCAGAGGCCGAAAATCTTCCTGGCGGGTTTGCGAACTGCGGAAGGTCATACCATCTCCGACCCAACTCTCATGGCCAACTTACTGGCAAAGCATTGGGGATCAGTTTTCGCTGTCGAGACTGAGGCCCAGGTGAGCGCAGAGGCCACTGACTTTTTCCTCGCGCAGGTGGAGCCGCTAGATGAGCAGGAGGACCAGTTCGTTTCCTCATCGCACCAGCGTGTCGACTGGATCGCGGGCAAAGATCAGATGCTCAGTCTCCTCGCCAAAAAGAAAGACACGGCCCCTGGTCCTGACGGGATCCCCTACTCGGCCTGGCGCATGGCCCCCGATCTCGCCCACCAGTTTCTGTATGACGGCTTCCTCTGCCTGGTGAATGAGCATCGTGTAAGTCAGGAATTTAACTACTGCCGTGCTGCCTTCCCGCCCAAGGGTGACCTGAAGTCCAAAGGTGCTGAAATTCGTACCCCCTGTCAAACCCGCATGCTCTCGCTCTCGAACTCAGATAACAAGATCTACTCGTCCTTGCTCGCCCACCCGCTTAACTCTCTCGCGGCTGATCGAGTTCAGGCCTGTCAGAGAGGATTCGTGAGGGGTCGTTCTATGCTAGATAACATTCTTGAGATGGACTCATCGTTATTCACCTGGTCTCACACCTTGGGCATTAAGGAGGCGGCGGCCTGCCTCTTTGATTTCAAGAACGCGTTCCCGAGTGTTTTCCACAGGTGGATCTTCGCCGTGCTCAGGAAGATGAGGGTACCTACCAAAATCGTCGGGGCAATCATCACGCTTTACTCCCAGGTTTGGACGTACATTGCGGTGGGGAACTCGTTTCCTTCGGGCTTCTGGGCCCACAGGGGGATGAAGCAGGGATGCCCCCTCTCGGGAGTCCTGTTCGCGCTGATCCTGGATCCTGTTCTGAAGGCTACCCTCATCCAGAAGAGCTATCACGACCTATCGCTGAGCGCTTTTGCTGATGATCTTGGTCTGGTAGCACGCAACCTGTATGTGGTGCTCCCGATCATCACCGCTTTGCTCACCCGAGCCACAACGGCCACTGGTCTGGCGCTCAATTTTTCGAAGTGCCACATCATCGTTCCTCGTCAGTTTAATGAAGCAGATGTCCGCAGGCTGTTCGGCGACCAGGGCCTCGATGTGGGCCCCTTCCAGATCTCCCAATGTGCAAAATACCTTGGTGTCTTCCTTGGGCTGGGTGGGCGGAATATGTCCTGGAGGGCCCCGCTGGCAAAATTGAGGGAACGGACCCACCTCGTCAAGAATTTGGGCCTCAGCTTTATTCACTCTGTGGTTGCCTGGAACAGATATGCGCTCCCAGCGGTTGGCCACGTGGCCCAACTATTTGAGCCTCCTCGCGAAGCCAAGGCCATAGTACGAGAGTGTCATCAACTTCTCACCCGTGCTCCCCGTCATTCGCTCCCTCCCATCCTGCTCGCCAACCTCAAGTCTGTGCACTTCCCCGTTCAATTGAGATCATTGGACCTGGCAGCGAGAAGTGCTCTTACACGCTCAGCGCTCCTATCGGAGGCCCTCCCCGCGTGTGAGGCGTCGTGCAGGCGAGCATGGGAATCGACGGAGGTGTGTCTGCAGTGCCTCGACAACCCTTTCCACTCGGATTCCATTCTCTCTCATCATGTTCGTGCTCGTGACCATTTCCTTGGGCTCCCTGGGAACCCCGCCGATGCTCCACCTAGAGCTCTACAGGCCAAAATCTACCACTTCCTACTTCACCATCAACCCCTTCCCCATCCTACTGATCTCCTGGGTGCCCGACTCAGATACTGGACCGGCGTCTTCTCTCATCAAGATGTGTTGGTTTGTCTTCGGCGATTTAAGCTCGTGAGCTCCCGCCTCCCCTCTTTTTATCTGACTTCGCTGACTAAAGTTTTGTGTAATGCGTGGCCCACCTCCAGGAGATTCCGTCAAGGGCCCTCCTGGTGCGTCTGGGGTTGCCAAGCCGTGGGTGGGGACTCTCTCCTCCACTATTTCTGCTGCCCTCTTCTTCGCTTTTTGCTCGTGCCGTTTCTCCCTCAGCTCCCACCAACGTGGGGTGATGAAGATCCTCTCGATTGCATGCTTGCATGTCGGTGGCCCTCCGACACGCCAGAGTCGGTCATTTCCCATGCACTGGCGGTCGAACTCGCAACGACGGCGTTCCACCACTGCCGCGCCGCAGGGAAGCGCAGTCCCGTGCACTTGCGGCAGGTCCTGGCTGCTCGTGCCCGCGTGCTCGCTCGCCGTGGCCTTCCTGCAGGACTTCTCCGGACCCTCCCCGCCCTCCCCCCCCCCTGACGGTTGGCGCTCCTCCTCCTCCTCCTCCCCACCTTCTGGTCCTAATTCAGAAGTCCCTGAATCCCCTCCGCCCCTGACCCCCGACCACGCCCCAGGGAGCAAGGCCGCCCCGCGAGGGCGGGGAGGGCCTCACCCTATTCATGTTTCACCGTGGTCGAAGACAGGGCCCCACCCCCATGTTTCACCGCGGTCGAAGACAGGGCCCCACCCCTGTGCCCCCGCCTTTCAAGGGGGAAGCCTTCGTTCCCGAGGTCGAGGACAGGGCAGCGGCGGGTACGACGTACCGCCGTGTTCGGACATGTTTCCTTATGTGCGCTGAAAAGGAGGGGGGTGGGGGGCCGAAATTCCCCCAGTCAGAAATGATGAGGACGATGGGTGGGGGGTGGGGGGAGGGGCAGACGGAGGAGAAGGAGGGGGGCGAGGGCGAGGTCGAGGGCGAGGAAAAGAGCATGAGCAACAGGGTGAGGAGGAGGAGGGATGACGAGGAGGAGGAAGGGAAGAGGAGGAAGGGAGGAGAAAGGGAGGAGGAAGGGCGGAGGAAGGGAGGAGCCGGCTTGGGGCGGAGCTGGCTTGGGGCGGTGAGTCTCCGGTACAATTCACAGATCCCACTGAGTCTTGTGAGTTCCACGGAAGGTTCACCGCCTGCCTGGAGGCCTCCGCGCGCAGGGAGGTTCGCGGTCCTCGGTCAGGGGGCGGAGCTGGCCGCCGGCCTGGGGCGGAGCCAGCCTGGGGCGGTGAATCTCCCGTGAAATTCACAGATCTTCTTGAGCTCCAGGAGTTTCACGGAAGGTTCACAGCCTGGAGGCCTCCGCAGGGAGGTTCGCGGTCCTCGGTCGGGGGGCGGAACTGGCTTGGGGCGGCGCCGGCCTGTGGCGGCGAATCTCCCGTAAAATGCACGGCAGAGAGGTTCGCGGTCCTCAGTCGGGGGGTGGAGCCGGCCTGGGGCGGGGCCGGGCTGCGGCGGTGAATCTCCCGTAACATTCAGATCTCATTGAGTTCTGTGAGTTTTACGGATGGTTCACCGCCTGGGGGCCTCTGCAAGGAGCTGCAGTCGGGGGGTGGAGCCGGCCTGGCCCGGGGCGGGGCCGGGTTGCGGGGGTGAATCTCCCGTAACATTCAGATCTCAATGAGTTCTTTGAATCTTGCGGATGGTTCACCGCCTGGGGGCCTCTGCAAGGAGGTTCGTGGTCCTCAGTCGGGGGGTGGAGCTGGCCTGGGGCGGGGCCGGATTGCGGGGGTGAGTCTCCCGTAACATTCAGATCTCAATGAGTTCTGTGAGTTTTACGGATGGTTCACCGCCTGGGGGCCTCCGCAGGGAGGTTCGTGGTCCCCGGTCGGGGGGCGGAGCCGGCTTGGGGCGGGGCTGGCCTGAGGCTTCGGGAGGCCCTACGCCACGTGAAAACTGCCGCCCTGGGAAGCACCCCGAGGGTGAAGTGGCAGGTGTCCCGGGCGTCTCCGGGCCTGCTGAAATTACCTCGCGGGTTTTCCGACAAATTCGGCGTCTCTTTGGTTTGAAGGTTCCTGGTTCGGTCTGGGGGATGTCGTGGTTGGGGGAATCGGATTTCCTCGTTGGGCCTCTGAGAATTTCTTTGTTCGCCTCAAACAAATTCTCGCTCCGCCTGTCGACCACCTGATTGAACCAGTCGTACCCACCATTAGCAGACGGGTCTTGTTTTGGTGCGCGTTCTATGGCGCAAGAAATAGCAGGCGACGTGAAGTTTTGGTTGCCGAGGGCTCAGCACATTGCGCACCAATTGCATGGCGGCCGCGGCGCACAGCAGTATCTGCGACCAACAGCAGGCGGTTGTTAAGTGTGGCTGCCGAGGGCTTAGCCGATGCCGCTACCAACTGGGCGCAATGAATGGCGCCAGCAACAGCAGGCAAAGTCGAGTTTCGGCGGCCGACGGCGCACATTGTGGTGCAACTTGAGGCGCCACCTGTGCCAGATTCCGTGGCAGAACCTCTGGCACCTGCAGCGCAGCATACGGCAATATTGTGAAGATCGATTGTTTTTCCCCCACGGCAAATCCTCGAACGACGCATGTTTGAAGTGAACCAGTCCACTGTCGCCACGCAGCCGGTGCGATACGACATCTTTTAACAAAAACGCAACAGCTCCACTGGTGAGGAAAACAAGAGGGCGAGGAAAGGGACTGAGAGAGGAGAAGGATAAAACCAGGAAAAACCCAGCAGGCAAGCGGAAACACCGAGCGAGCTGCGGCGGCTGCTGCGGGAAACCCTACAGCCTCTACGCCGAGGAGAGGAGATGTGGGCCACTCAAGGACACCAGCAAAGGACTGCACACCTGGGCAACCTAGGGAGGACGAGGGGGAGGAGGAGGAGGAGGAGGAGGAGGAGGAGGAGGAGGAGGAGGAGGAGGAAGAGGAGGGGCGGAAACGCAGGCAGTGCAGCGCATTGCGCACAAAACTACACAAGCGGTCCTGCGAACGCGGCCGAAACGCCCCTGGCCAACGTCCAGACTTCCTGAGCAGACAGCTGGCCGCCGCAAGAAAAAACAGCGCCAGGAGGGAGAACGGGAGAGGGAGAAGCCACGAGGGGGCGGGCTAGAGGACGACAAATACATGTACCATAGTCCGTTCCAAAATACAGAGGCAACTCCGACCAGTGGGCGCTGGAGGCTCGCGGAGTAATAGCGGCCCGCCCAGCGAGGGTGCCTCTGTATACGTGGAGGAGAATACTGTGAAGGCCTTGCGGCTGGTGCCGCCGACCCTGCATACGAGGAGGAAAAGGAGAATGGCAACTTGTTCATTGTATTTTCGGGATGAAGACGTCACGAGTCACCACCCACCAAAGCACCCCAACCCAACCCGAAGGCCTCAATTTGCCCTCCATTTCCAGTTGGGGGGGGTCGGGGAACATCGAAAAACACGTATGGAACCCGTACCCCCCCCAACCCGAAATTCGGGTCTTCGGGTTGGGTTGGGGTGGTCTGGTAGGTAGTCAACGAGGAGCCGTCTTAACTGCTCAGGAGGGCCGGTGGGTCGTTTTGGCTCAAAAGCCGCGGCGGCTCGAGTCTTCGCAGGCGGACCGGTTGGATCGCTCGCGCTCTTGCGCAGCAGCGAGCCTCGGGCGGACGGTTTGCGCTCGTTTCTGGCCGGCATTCGGGAGAGGGACGGCCCTCACCATCGCCACCGGGAACGGCAGGCTCGCGCCACGCGGAGGCGGCGGAGTCCCCAGCGCGGGCGTTCGAGCGGGAGCGCTGCCCAGGGCACGGAATCGTCCGACGTCGAGCGGTCGGAGCTCTCGGAAAGTTGCGGTCGTTGGAGGCTGAACGGTCCCCGCGGTGTAAGAAGCCAGCGCCCAGCTCGTCATGGCAGAGAGGCAGTCGTGTCCCCGTGCCCGATGTGGGGCCGGGCCTTGGTGCCTCAGGCTTCTTGGCCTGGCTTGGGGCCTGACTCTCACCCGGGCCTGGGCCCCAAAAGTGTGTTTTGAGACGTGGTGGTGCATATTGTTCTGCCTCCAGGCACGGAGGGCTGGTCGCGGCAGATGGATTTCTTGCTGGGCGCGGGCGATGCGGAGCCCTCTGGGACCAACACCACCACGACTGAGCCAAAGACGATGGCCGACATGAGCGCCGGGGAGCTCTCCGAGGAGGCTTGGGAATGGTTCAGGTGGTTGTGGCACTGGCTGCCGACCCTGGTCAGACCGCTGGCTGTCCTTATCGTTGGCCTGTTGCTCATCAAGTGCTTCACCTCCTGCCTCGACAAATGGCTGTCGAGGGTGAAACTGCCGAAGGTGATTGGCAACTCCAAGAGCGGTGAGATCGACGACTCGGACGAGGATTCGGATGACAGCCAGCAGAGCTACTTCCCAAAGGGCCGAGGGATTGACCCGACCATACTCAAATTCTTCGTGAGTTTCGTGTCAGTCGGCTTGAAGGTAGTGCTGTTTATGGCGGTCGCCAGTTTGATGGGCATTCAGCTCTTTGGATTAGTTGGCGTGTTCGCCACAATGGGAATTGGAGTTGGCTTGGCTCTGCAAGGCGTACTGGAAGACATTGCGAGGGGCATCATGCTCATCATGTTCAAACCATTCAAGGTCGGAGAATACATTGAATTGTCTGATGAGGCGTCATGCTCGGGCTGGGTCACGGAGGTAGGCCTGCTCCATACGATCATGCGGACCACGGACAACAGCATCCACATCGTGCCGAACCGGAAAATCAGCACGCTTGCCAACATGTCATCTTTGGGAACCAAGCGCATCGATGTTCTCTTCATGATCAGCAACGACGAGGACTATCTGAAGGTGAAGGCTCTCCTGCTGCAGGCGGCGGCTCAAGAGCTGCTGTGCCTGAAGCAACCGCCCCCGACGGTTCTACTGACAGGGATGGGTGAGGATGGTGTTGAAGTTACCCTGCGGGCGTGGATAAAGTCACCGAGCTTCGAGGACTATCCGCCATCCATCCGGGAGCGTGTCAAGCTCACATTCGACGCGCAGCGTATCAAGATCCCACGGAATTGCGAGGTCGACCCAGCCGCGGGAGACGCCAGTCCGCAGAGAGGAGGCCACAGGACGCCCCGGTACATATGAGGACCACTCATCCGTGTCGTCCATATAGGGTTGGTTCAATGTCGGCCCATGCCACTACTATTGGAATCGAAAGTGTGGTCCTAGAAAGGGTGTAGTCCTGCTCTAGGCGGACATGCGGGCAGCTATGCACCGAGCCTGCAAGTTTGTGCGGCTGTATTGTCCAGGCTTGGTGGTGTGAGTTGCCTTCTCCGTGCAGTGCCGCGGAGCAGAGCACGTGGCCCTTCTCGTGATACGAAAGTGTCCAGCTACCTGCGGCAGGTCTCGCCACCGTGCCAGCCCAGAATTCTGGGTGGCGAGCGTTCGAGGGAGCACGGGAGGCCGCTTCGTGTGACACTTCGCGTCCCCAGGCTGAGGAGAGCCATGATGAGGAGGATGATGAGGAGGATGGTGATGATGGTGATGATGATGTTGATGATGATGGTGATGATGATGATACTGATGCTGATGCTGATGCTGATGCTGCCGTTGCTGCTGCTGCTGCTGTTACTGCTGCTGCTCGTGATGATGGTGATGATGGTGATGATGATGATCCTGAGTATGATGATGATGCTTCAGCTGATGATGATGATGATGATGATGATGATGCTCCTGCTCACACTCATGCTCATGAACATGATGCTGGTGATGGAGATGATGAATATGCTGATGCTGATGCTGCCTGCTGATGCTACTGCTGATGATGATTATCCTGATCATGATCATGATGCTGGTGTTGATGTTCATGCTGTTGATGATAAGGATGAAGATGAGGATGAGGATGGTTATGATGACTATGATGGTGATGATGAGGATTCTGATGCTGGTGATGATGATGATGCTGATGATGATGATGATGATGATGATGATGATGATGGTGGTGGTGGTGGTGGTGGTTATGATGATGATGTGGCTCCGCTCATTCTCCGCCGCCTGAGAAGGCAGACATATCCGAGATCACTGAAGGACCCGAGAGCACGCCAGCTGAAACGCACACTGATCGAATGCACTGAAACGCAAATCAGGATCCCCCAAGCTATTCCGAGCAGGAGGCTGAAAGGGGTCGGCTTGGGGATCGCCAGCAAAAAACTTGAGCCACGGTGCCCATGACCGATGGATGGAGAGACTGCGGAGCGCTGCGATGCCACAGACAACATCCCCGAGCAAGCACATCCATGTGGTTCTGCTCATTTTCCGCCGCCAGAGAAGACAGACACATCCGAGATCACTGAAGGCGACGTTCCCTGTGTTCATTTTCGTCGTTCTCCGCTTTTCTGATTTTTTTTTGATCTGGTCCATGTGTACAGAAACTTCCGTCTCCGTATATATTGTTTTGTTCGTTCGTTTTCGTCTGTTGTCATTTGCTGTTCGCAGGTGCCCCATTCCCCGAGAGCAGGCCAGCTGAAACGCACACTGCTCGACGGCACGGGAGCGCAAAGACGGATCCCAAACCCCAAGATTAGTACTGGCCAGAGGCCTCAAGCGAAGCGACCGACAAGACGTTCGCAGACGAGCTCAACAATATCTGCGGGCACGGCTGTGCGACTAGAGTCTTGGATTTACCATGAGGTGTCTTACCTACGAGCGGCTCATGCTTCTTTTCTGCTGCCGAGCAACGGCCTCTTTTCATACAGCATCTGTGAGCACCAGAGGGCTCAGGGCAGTGAGACGCGAGCAGGGAGGCATTCTTGTGCCAGGGGGTCCCGTACTGAAAAAAACTAGTTGTGAATGTCTCTACCCCCAGACGCCTGACGCAAACATGCACTCTTTGCTATCTCTCAGGCTTGCATCACAGCCAGCCTCGCCCTGACCTTGGGGACGTGGGGAGTGGGCTTCCATAGAGGCGGGGAGGGGGCGGACTGCAGCACCGACCGGCATTATCACATCTCTCTTTGACTGCTCGAGCACAGCAGCACATCTTTAGACCTTCAGGGTAGCAGCCCAAGAACTGCTTTCTAGGCAAGCACCGTCCACTTGCCTTTGGAACGCCTGACGTTAACGTGCACCCTTTCCTACTTCTCAGGCTTGCATCACAGCCAGCCTTACTCTGAACTTGGAGACGGGGGGAGTGGGTTACCAAGAGGAGCTGTGGAGAGGATTTGGAAGTGCTGCACACTTGTACGCCTAGCTGGCACACAGGGTGGATAACAAAACCACACTGGTGGCAACAGTGACGGGGCACCCCCCCAGGATCTGAGACGGTGAAGGGGTCCCCCCCGAGGAACCGAAAAGAACGCGGGTAGCAGCCCAATAATTGCCTTCTTACTTGCTTTATTTGCTTGCACGTAATGTTCAACAGGCCAGCCCACTCAGGCCAGCATTCACCATGCCCAGCTCATATTCATATGACAGCTGAACCTCACATGCTAATATGCAGTATCTTCATATCAGAGGCCAGCCTACCCAGGCCAGCCTCAACACGCTTAATTTTATATGATGCTACACGTCTGAAGCAATCGGTGACTGTCGCCTGGTGTTTTCGTGCACGCAACAAAGGCAGCACGTACCACATAATGCGAAGGATCTTACAAACTTGTTATTATCATGGTCACAGTTAAGGCACGTGCTGTCAGACCTGGCGGGCGCGTGTTCTAGTCACTATTATTGCCGCTGTCTTTTTCTACAGCCTCTTCCGCGGCGCCCGCCAGGTACTTTTAGCGTCGAGTCGTGTTTATTGCATTGTTCTTTTCAAGAGCGCCACACTCGTAGGACTCAGGTTTGGTCAACGTCAAAAATAGCCTAGCGAAGGACCCAACCATATGCAGTTGTGAATACCGCAATTGTGAATACCATCTTCGCCCGCACTCCCTATGTGGCCACGGCTTCCCGCTGGAGCCCGACGTGCTCAGAAACACGTTCGTGGCCGTCTTCGCGGGCGCCGACGACGACAAGGACGGCGTCCCTCTGACCGAGGAGCAGAAGCAGGAGAGGGTTTGAGAGCCATGAGGGAAGAGGTGGCGTTGCACGTCGACATGGCGGAGTACGACGCCCAGGCGCGGTTGTTGAAACAACAGAAGTATGAGGCCACGATCCTCGTGAGGGGTGTGCCGGAATGGCCCGGGGCCGCCATGCGAACCTTGCCACTGGCGCCTTCGGTGGAGCTCCTGTGGGGCCACGATCCTCGTGAGGGGTGCGTGCCCAAATGCCCCGAGGCCGCCATGCGAACCTTGCCACTGGCGCTTTCGCTGGGGCCCCTTTGGGCCACAATCCTCGCGGGGGTTGTGCCGAAATGTCCCGAGGCCGCCGTGCGAACCTTGCGACTGGCGCCTTCGGTGGAGCTCCCTGCGCGGCCACGATCCTCGTTGAGGGTGTGCCGAAATGGCCCGAGGCCGCCATGCGAATCCTGCCACTGGCGCCTTCGGTGGGGCTCCCTATGGGGCCGCGATCCTCGTGAGGGGCGTGCCGAAATGGCGCGAGGCCACCATGCGAACCCTGCCACTGGCGCCTTCGGTGGAGCTCCCTATGTGGCCGCGATCCTCGCGCGGTGTGCCGAAATGGCGCGAGGCCGCCACGCGAACCCTGCCACTGGCGCCTTCGGTGGGGCCCCCGATGGGGCCACGATCCCCGTGAGAGGTGTCCCGAAATGGCCTGGGGCCGCCATGCGAACCCTGCCGCTGGCGGCCGTCGGTCGAATTCCTTAGGGGGCCGCGACCCTCGTGATGGGGTTTGCCGAAATGGCCCGGGGCCGCCATGCGATCCCCGCCATTGGGGGCCTTTGGCGGAGCCCCCTACGGGGCCACGATTGCGAAGGGTGTGCCGAAATGGCGCGAGGCCGCAATTCGAACCCTGCGATTGGCGCCTTCGGTGGAGTTCCCTATGGGGCCACGATCCTCGTGAA
>CAUYUJ010017620.1:37500-155000 GCA_963575745.1 Prorocentrum cordatum | reverse complement strand
CGGGGGCGCGCGCCCCCCGCCGACGCCCTGCGGCGGCTTCAGAGTCGAGCAGCGGCGAAGCGTCCCGGCTCGCCTATATCGGGGGACGAAATCTATACATATCCACTGCTCCCTGGCCAGGCCCATCCTGAACCCAGGAGCTGTGTATACGCCCTCCTGGCCAAACCAGGAGGGCGTGGCGTATACACAGCTGCTGTGTTCAGGATGGGCCTGGCCAGGGAGCAGTGGATATGTATAGATTGCGTCGCCCTACTATAGGCCCACCAGAGGATGCTCTAAGAACTTGTTGTGGTTTCCACGAAATGTTTGTAGAACATTCCGGGCTGGGACTGTCTTGTTTGAACACATCTGGCTTCTGTTCTAAGAACATTGGTTTTGTTCTTAGAACTTTTTGCGGTTCTCAGAAAATGTCGTGGCAGGCCTATCGAAATGCCGGGACGGTCGGTCCCTGCTCAAAAGAGGGTTCACGGTGCGGTCGATTCGGTCGCGTCGCAGTCGGTGCGTTCGGTCGGTCGGTTCGGTTCGGTCGGTTGTGGTGTCGTGGCCGCGCCGCTTGGCTTGCCTGGACTACAAGCGGCCTGTCGATTTCGGTTTCGGTGTCGCTGTCGGATCGGTCGGTATTCGGGTTTGTTGTCGCCGCGAACGGCCTTGCGGCTGCGACGACAGCAGCAATGGTCGGGTGCTCAAAGATGGGGCCCTGAGGGACCCTGAGGGATGGGGCCTTTTCTCGGGGGAGCGTAAGACCCGGGTTTGCCGGGACTCGGGTTCGCCATCGGTTTTTGACGACCGCGACTCGGATTTTGACGAGGAGGAGTTTCGTGGGATGTCTGCAGCGGGAGGCCTCGTCAAAATGCAGGCTCGGCCTCGTCATTTTTTTGACGACCTCGTCGGGGATTTCCGAGTCCCCCGTACCCGGGTCTTACGTCTCCCCGATCAAAGATGGGGCCCTGAGGGACCCTGAGGGATGGGGCCTTTTCGGGGGCAACGTTAGGGTGGGATAGGCTCAGCGCCGGACGCATCGACCCCCAATCGCTCATTCATCGCCGACGGTGCCCCGTAGCCCACCCCGCCCATAATCAGGCGGTTTCGCTGTCGGGGGCCTATCGCCGATCTATCGGCGATGTATCGCCGATTCCAGGTCAACGTTTTCCATCCTGAGCCAGTCCTCCCACCGTTCCCCAGTCGCTCTCCAGGCAGGAAAGGAACCCAAGTTGCATTGTGCACTGTTCGAGACCCCTCGTCCTGAGGGCCCCATCCCTCAGGGGCCTATCTGGGAACCGCTGGAGGCGGCGACGGCGGCGACGACGGCGGCAGCGGTGGCGGCCACGACGGCCACGGCGACGGCGGTGGCGGCGACGACAACGATCTGCGGTGGCGGCGGCGGCGACGCAGGGGCGGCCCGCGGCCCCTCGGGCGACTGCTGAGGGGTTGGCCCCTCTCATAATAAGATAAATGTATCGATCAAGGGACTAAAGAAGAATAATAATTTATAATAATTTGTTTTATTTTTAATTTATATTTTTTCTTAATTTTTATTTTTATTCCAAGCTGGGCCACCGCCTCCTCTTGTGGGTCGCGGGGGAGGGTGGATCGAGCACCGAGTGGGCAAGGCCGCATATGATCTGGCACGATGCGATTCTCTTCGCCGGCTGGGGCCGCTTGCCGCCATCGTCGCCGCCGCCGCCGTCGCCTCCGCCGTCGCCGCCGTGGTCGCCGCCGTCGTCGTCGTCATCTTCGTCGCCAGGCGGTGGCACACTGGCGGCGGCCCGCGTGCCTGCCTCGGAGCGCCCAGCGCCTCCAGGTTGGCGGTTCGGCCTCACAGATCGTGCCAGGAGGCTGGCTGCAAATGGCGCGGTCAGCCTGTGCGAGAGCACGATGCGTGTCAGACAGGTCATCGCCTCCGAGGAATCCAGGGACGGACATCTGCTCCCCAGCTGAGGGCGGCGGAAACCGGCGCGAGCAGAAGGAGGACGGCTCCGCTGGCGGAAGCCCGGCGGCAGCCAGAAGCAAAACCAGCCCCCAAGAGCCATCAGCATGTTTTGGTTCATGGTTTCTGGAGCTGCCCACATGCGGCAAGCAAGACAAGAAATTGTGAGCTTGACGCCACTCGCGTGTTCTCTGAGTGGCAACACCACCGCCTTTTCCAGGCGCAGTCGAAGGATTGTGAGCCTGCCCCTGCCACTCTATCGCGAGTTGTTTTCCCGTAGCCTGTAGCAGGACACGGCCTCTGTGCCGATCGGGAGTACCGTACCGTACCACGTGCGGCCGTCTCAGCGCTCGGCCTCTCTGCTGCCGGGGACGCCGGCCCTCCACGCGTGTAGCCAGCGCGCGGTCTCCAGAGGCTGCACGCGTGACGCCAGCCATATGTGCTTTCAGCTTCTTTGTATCAAGGGCAGAAAAAAACGCCCCTACCATGGTTTACGGGGCGCTGTGCGCTGAAACTCCTGTGGCCGGACAGGGTAAACGTTGCGTGATGTGCCGCGTCCTGGCGGCTCTAGGCTTTGGGGGTTCTCAGGAGGTTTACAGACCGCGCACTTGTAACCCAGGGTAGGGTCGTTTTTTCATCCCTCCATTGTAGGTCTTTGGTAGCATCACGAGTCTTCACTTTTCGCTTATACCCACCAGCCCATCAAGAAATGATGCCCAGGCGAGTTTCCTTGATCATGACAGCGTAGAAGCATGCAGTGGAACAACCTTTCGATCACTCTGATCAGACCCAGGACGAGGACGAGGACGAGAACGAGGAGGGCGACGAAGAGGAAAACGACGGACGAGGAGGAGGAGGAGGCGGAGGAGAAGGAGGAGGTGCCGAACGTTGTGGCCAGAGCTCTGCCAAGCTATTAGACCATGTGTTCCCCCAGCCGTTGTGGAAACCCTTCGGGGAACACTTGGAGGAGGATGGCATGGAGGATCAGGAGGACGAGGAGGAGGAAGAAGAAACAGAAGAAGAAGACAACTCGGCATTGCGCTGCGTGTATGATGCCTCATGCCTGCTGCTGTAAACCCTAGGTTTCACAACAAAACACCTCTGACGGTCGATCGAGCGATATAACGTTCGAGGTCCGGGTAAAGCGCACCGTGCAGCCCAGCAGTCGAACGAATGCGAGACCGATCGCAACAAGTTTAAACCCATGCGAGCAGGAGGCGCGAGACCTGTCGGGCTCCACAGGGGCCAACGCTTCCAGGACGGCGGGCCCCAGGCGGGCCCCTGGAGCACCCGAGCTCTCCCGAATTCGAGCCCACTCCCCAGCAGGCAAGCACGACGGACGCAAGAGGGACGACGGGGAAGGAGAGGCGACAACGAGGAAGAGCACGAACGAAGGAAGGGGCAAAGCAGGAGGAGAGCAAGCAAGCCGCAGCGGAAGGGGCAGTGGGCCCTCAAACTCTACGAACTACAACCGACAAACACCAGCGAGACTTCAGCGGAGGAGCGCAGGAAGAAAGAGAGGGCAGCGGCTGGGCGGTGCCTCGAAGTTCGGCGAGGTGGGCATCAGCGAAGTCAGGAGACGAAGGAGCGGAGGGCGTGGCACAGGACGAGAGTACATCTCACTGGGCCAACCCAAGACGATCCAACTCAGAATAGAGAACCACGTATCGTATATCCGTCGATAAATTCCGAGGAATAGTGAGCCACGGCACTTGCCGAAGGCAAAGCAATCGAGACAGCAAAGCCTGACTCGTGTGCCAACATATAGGGTGAGCAAGGGCGAGCGGACCCCAGCCCAAGCCACCTGGAAGGCACATCAGGACAGTGGCGACGCCGATCCCCCCGAAGGGGGAGCGTTCTGACAGAGCCCAGCCAATGAGGTTCTTGACAAGGCCCAAGGCTATGAAGGTGCCTTCGATGTACGTGCACTCCGCTCTTTAAGTAGACCCCCTCCCTGCGATGCAATCAGCCGCCGCTACCACGGCATTTGCGCCCCTTGGGTTTGGAACGGCCCAGCAACTTCTGAGCCATCATCTCTAGGTGTCCGACTGGCGCCGTGCCTAACTTGAGACGACCCCCATAGGTGGACCAACGCCTTGATCATCGCCTGCTCCAGGAGGAGTTTCGACACAAGCGGCTGTCCCTCGCCCATCGGAATCTGGAAGCCGTCCGAGATATTGAAGTGAATGCGGCAGAACTTCTCACTGTAGCACTTCCTCACTCTGAAGTGCCGAATGACTAAGCCCATATCTTCCATCGAATGCGTTGCACCTGAACTTGTCGTAGAATGCTGTCAGCACTTGAGACGGCCCCAGTATTGTTCGCACCTTCTCGTCCTCTTTCAATGACTTGAAACCGGCGTGCGCGATGTACAAATTAGGTGGGCTCACTTTCGATTGGAGTTCCTGGATCGCCGTAACTTCTGCGTGCATTTCGCCTGCCTGCTTGGACACCACGACCGCGGCCGCCCTCGACGGGCGATGTCACAGAAATCCACTCCGAAGTTGCCAAGTCCCGAAGACGCTGCGCGTGCATGTGCGCCATCCTCGCGAGTATGTTCAGCGCCTGCTGGATGCCCTTTGCCTTCAAGGCCCCTTCCATTTTTGCCAATTCGTCGTCGGCGTCGTCTGCCATCTGTCCGAGCAGTTTTTTTTTCTGCCTGCAGCTCTGCCTCGGCGGGCTCCTGCGCCGAGGCCTCGTGCCCCCGCGGCAGGTCATCTTGCTCCGTGTCCACGGCGCAGCCATCTGCGTGCAAGTTGAGGCGCAGGCAACGAACAATGCGACTGGATGTGGAGCCGACGGGGGTGCAAGTCTTGAGCCGAGTATCTGCATGTTGGGCAGGCGAACGTCTGGGGTGGGATGATCTCTTTCACCGTGCGCGAGCTCTTCCCCAGTGCGCATCTATTGTGCTGGCGAGACCTCGCGACGTGCCTCTGCGCTTTCTCCCGAGGGCCCAGCGCCTGCAAGCAACGAGCGCATTGATAGGTCACCATCAACAGGCAGGCCTCGTTTCTGACCGCGTGAACCCGTCCAGCGCGCAACAGGAGTTACTTCGTCGCCACGGAGCGCCCCCCGCAGATCCCGCCCCCCGTCGACGCGAGGTTGCGCAGAGAAGGCCCCGCAAGCACCGCGTCGCCCGAAGCGTCGTCCCCGATCGGACGAGGAAATTCGAACACAGGAGGGGGGGCCGACTGCGGGAAAGCCTTCGCCCTGAGGATCGAGAAATCGATATCGACCCACTCGTCGAACTCCTGATCGAAGAGGAGGTTGAGGAGCGGGTGGCCAGGAGGTAGAAGATACTGGGGCTCCTCAGAGCCCTCAAACCCTAACGTGGACGACGTAACTGCCTCCTCGGAGCCCAGGCGCCCAAACGCGCTGGCCCTGGCTTGACAGTGCGCCTCTGGGTACTTGCCTCAGCTCTGATGCCGACGCAATCTCCTCACCCTCAGTTCCATGTCGCGCGGGGGGGCTCGCCGATGTGCCCGCGCGCGCCCCGCCGGCCAACGACGGAGTTCCTGCTCGCCGTGATCCTCGAGGCCCAAGATGTCCATCTTCTTCCTCGTCGCCTGCTGCGAAACCTGATCAGCTGCTGCGCGGAAGCTCTGGCCAGGAATCCTCGCCTCCATCCCCGAGGGCAGGCTGGGCCGACTGGGCGACCGCGATCACTGCCATTATTCGCGCTCAGCAGAGTCGAATGTCTCAGGAGCAACGCCATCTTGCCAAGGCCCGCCCTCCCCGCCTGGATCCGTCTCAGATTTTCAACCTGAAGAGAACCGCTCGTCGTGCGCCAGCCCTCGAGAACTCTCGCGAATCCCCCCACCTTGCCCTTGGTTTTGACGGCCCCGCTGAAGACCAACCTGCGCTGCCCAATAGTACCAGGACCTACGAGTTTGACCGGGGAAATTATTTTGCCGGGGCCCCGGGCGACTCCGGCCGGGGCCAGGGCCCGCCGTGAGTGATCGCTGCTCAAGCGAGCAGGAGCCAGCGCATGGCGCGCCTCACCTCCCACGCGTTGCGGCGGCGGACCTGGCGCTGGGATAACGCGCTTGGTGGTGTCAGCCGCGACGAGGGACAGGCCCGCGTCAGTCGCGACCCCATTTGGCTTTGTAATCAGAACCGTCGAGCAGGACGTCGCACGTTGACGAGTCTCGCAGAACGGCTCCAATCCTGGCTGGTAGAAGTATGGAAAGCTAGGTGCAGCGTTAGGATGGCGCTTGAAGTTGCCCGTGCTCGCGCGTAAGCATATCGTCTCGCTTGGGGTGATGACTTGACAGGCGTTTTGAATGATGCGCTGATGTTGAAACCAGAAATCTTTCTCCAAGCAGGGCAGGGGCAATGTTTCCAGCATGGTGCCACGTGATACACTGGAGAAGGCGTTAGTAGCGACTTCGTTGACGGCCACGCGTGGGTAGCCCTATGCAGACTCCGCGACGTGCAACGCTGCGTTAGGATCGCGTCCTCCCGTCTGCGCTTCTTTGCAAACCGATGGCATGCATATGGTGCAGGTTCTCGATGCCGACGTGCTCTGACCCATAGATGCGAGTTCCACGCTTTGCCCAGCGGGCAGAATAAGTGCATCCACCTCTGACTCTCAGCTCCTGATTTACCACTGCGTTTGCCCAGGCCGCAGCGCGCGGACGCATCGAACATCGGAGGGGTCGCCATCGTTTGCCGAACGCAAGCCAGCAGGTCCAGGAAACGCCCGGTAAACGCCGTGGCCGACACGGGGCGCAAATCCGCCCCAAGGCCCCCCCACGCACACACACACGAAATTTACCCCAACATTCTTCGTCCACGAGTAAGAGCCACAGCGCAGATGGGAGAGACCAAGCCGGTTTCGCCCTTCGCTTTGGAGCCTGTCGTAGCTGCCGCACAATGTCAATCAAATCCTGGCGCGCGCCCGATGAGGGTTCAAGCTGCGCGGCATTGTAGCGCACCTCTTTAGAAACATCCCAACCGTCAGCACGAGGGCGATCAAATCTGTCACGCTAGCTCTTTTTGAAGGTCGCGCTGGGAGGCGCCCAGTCCGCCAGAGGTTGCGGGTCGACGCAGAAACTCGGAAATGTCATGGGCTTCGCTGTTCTCGGACTTAAGCACAAAGTGCTTCCTGTGTCGTGGTCCCGCCCCTCGCCTAGACAAGCGCCGAATGACCCGCTGCACGTTGCAATGGTCGTGTGGCTTCCACGCCTCGTTCAGCTTGGCTGTCTGGGATGCTTCTCCTTCCTTGTTGCTCAGATTCGACCAGTGACGACTGCGATATGTAGCGCGGGCGAGCTTGAGCGCCACCTCAAATAACTGCTCCTGGCAAAACTGCGCAACGGTACTGCTGCGCTGCCCGATGTGCTGCCCCCCAAGCTGCTTCCTTGCCTTGAGAAGAGATGACCCCTCCTTCTCCAGAAGCGACGGCTCACTCTCATGGTTCGACTGCTTCTCCAAAATCTCCATCGCCTTCCCGACCACAAGGCCCACTGCAGAGTTCCACAATTCGTCGGCGGTCGCCCTCGAACACAAGCTAACCCAATCATCCTCGGAGATGGAGGTGGCCGTTGAGTACGCGGCCTCAATAGCTGCAGCGCAAGAGACGCCGTTCGCAATAGCTGCCATGATTCGGTCGCAATCCCAGGAAGGCGGGCGGCCCGCAAACTGCGCCTGAAAGTCATATCTGACGTCGATCAGAATGGGTCGATGCTCTCGGTCGTCTAAGGTCGACATAGGTTGCAATCGCCGTCCCGCTCCGTGTAAGATCGTACATTGCTTTACATGAGGGCGCAGCTGCTCGGGAACCGCAATGAAATCAATCCGCGAGGAGGTGTCGCCAACCCCGGGCCCAACGGCGTGAAAGTGTTAATCGCGCACATGTGAGTATCCACCGTCATCTGACGCAGTGCGCCTCCGGTCACACCTTCGGCATCCTTGTCGAACGGTCCGATGCACGGCCACTTCTCCTCATCTACGTCGAAGAAGAATCTGGAGCTTTGCCCATCGTTCGAGTCCATGCCTAGAAGCGAAGTGCACCTTCCTCCGACAGATTGCAGCAGCCTTCTTGTCCAATGCATTGTTTTGCTGACACAGCGTCGATGTTCAGCGCGACCTGCTCGAGTTCTCGAGTGGGCAGGAAATTAGAGTGAAGTGAATGACGCATCCATCGTTCCCGACTTAAGTATCACTGCGCCGCGTCTTCCTTCCAACTTTGCGGGCGGGGGATAGATCTTTCTGATAAAAAGCTGAGGAGGAAATTTTGAGTGCAGCATGCTATTGGTTACACAGGCATTCTTAGAGGACCTCGAGACGCCGGGGGGATTTCGCAATGGCGAGAATGGCGAAATATTCGATGCGGGTCGTCAGCCCCCTTTCGCCCGCCAGTCCCCTGCAGCAGCGCAGCAGCAGCTGAAACCTCCCCCCCGCGCAAGCCACGCAAATGCATGGGACTGTAAGATGCTGCGCGTGCGTGCCCAAGAGATCCGGGGGGGACCCGCGCCCATGGCGTTCGACATGCTGCGCTTCTTGTAGCCGTCGCAGATGGCGGGAAGCCTGCGGCGGCAACGGGCGCGGCCTCTCCATCTCTCGCGAAGAGCGCGGGCCCCGCGCGGGAGCGGCGAGCGTCGCTGCCTCTGAATGGAGTGCCCTGGCAATTGCAGTAGCCCGAACGGCCCGATCCCCAGGTGGGAAGGGCCTGCTTTCCGGGCGGGCCGAACCTCAGGCGCGCGCATCGCGAGCGCCGCGATTCCGCGCCTCGAGAAAGAGAGAGAGAGAGAGAGAGAGAGAGAGAGAGAGAGAGAGAGAGAGAGAGGGATAGAGAGAGAGAGAGAGAGAGAAAACAAAATAGAGAGACAGAGAGAGAGAGAGAGACAGAGAGAGAGAGAGAGAGAGAGAGAGAGAGAGAGCCTGCTTGGCACCGCTGGCGGCGCGCCCAGCTGCATGCGGCTCGCTTCCCACTCTCCCTCAGAAGGGCGAGACAGCTCTTAGCACCGTTCGGCGCAGCGGGGAAGTCGGGGAGCCATGGCCAGGCCTGCGGGCGCCTGGGACTGTCCGTGCGGGAGGTACGTGAAGGCCCACCACTCGCGTTGCCTATGCGGGAAGCCCTTCGAGCAGCGTCTCGGCGGAGGTCAGCCTTCAGCACGCCCCGTTCTGAACCGTTTCCTGAGACCATGCGCGGGCGACTGCCCGTCGCAGGAGCTAAAGCAGTCGCCGAGAGAGGCCGAAGCCAGACAAAGAGGCCAAGCAGTACGTCGCGAAGATTGTCCCCAGGACTCGCCAGGAGGCGGCGGAGCACGATGCCTATCAGGAAGCCCCTTGAGGCGACGCGCTCCTGCAGAAGAGGTTCCAGGACGAGACCGGGGCCAAGATGCTGGAGGTTGCGAGGCTCGCGATGGCGGCCAGGCGGGCCAACGAGTTCGACGATGCCAACCGGTACGAGGCCAAGCTGAGCGCGTTAAAGTGCATGGTGTGAGCTACGATACGATGCCGATGGAAATTGCGGTTGTCAGAGATGAAGGTGAAGAGTGGCAAGGAATCCGAGAAGCTGAAGAACACCCGCGCGAGGATTGCTACCTACCTAGAGCAGGAAGGCGAGATCCGGGAGGAGGCTCCCAAGAGGGCCCGAAGAGGTTGCGCGGGAACTGGGCTGCCTGGGCGCGGGGGCATGGCTGGCTACAAAAATGCCCAAGAGTTCCATATCGGCCTTCAAGAGGGTCCCCAAAAGACCCCCAAGAAATCCCAGAGATGCCAAGTAACACCATGGCTCCCCACAGCGAGCGGTGACGTAACAAGCTCTGAACACCAAGGTTCCCCAGAGCGCGGTGACGTAAAGAGCTCTGAACAGCAAGGCTCCCAAGAGCGAGCGGCAACGTAAACGTCTCTGAACACGAGCGCTCCCGAAAGAGCGCGGTAACGCAACGATCGCTTCACGCCAGGGCTCCCCAGAGCGAAGGGTGCCAGGGGCCATCTCGGGCCAGTTCCTGCAGCGCTCTTTCCGTTCCTGTGCCGGCCCAGGTGACAGAAAGAGCGAGGTGCGAGCGATGTACGTTGAGTTGGGGCGAAGCCCTCTAGGGAGGGGTCCAGGGGACGGGCGAGAGGGGCGCGGTTGGTTGTAATGGCCGCCCGGGGGCCGCTTCCCTTATATTTGTTCAAATGAAGCGGCTCCTGGGCGGTTCCCATGGGCCGTTTCTTCGTTTTTAATTAAAGCGGCCAGAGGGCCCCAAGACTGTCCAAGAGGGCCCCAAGACGGCCCAAAGACTGCCCCGAGAGAGCTTCAGATGGCCTCCAGACGGCCAATAGTGCGGAGGAGGAGGAGGCAGAGGAGGAGAAGGAGGAGGAGGATAACAATAATAGTGATAGCAATTGTAATAGTAATGATAGTACATGGTAAGAAGAAGAGGAGGAGGAGGAGGAGGAGGAGGAGGAGGAGGAGGAGGAGGAGGAGGCGGCAGAGGAGGAGGAGGAGGAGGAGGAGGAGCAAGGTGCCCAACTGAGAACGGTGACGCAGCACGCGCTTACCAGCAAGGCTCTCAAGAGCGAGCGGTGACGCAGCAAGCTCTTACCACCAAGGCTCCCAAGAGCGAGCGGCAACGTGAGCATCTCTGGGCACGCGGACTCTGAACAGAGAGCGGTGCCGCAACCAGCTCTTCCCAGCAAGGCTCCCAACAGAGAGCGGCGACGTAACACGCGCTTACCAGCAAAGCTCCCAAGAACGAGCGGTGACGCAACAAGCTCTTGACACCAAGGCCCAAGAACGGGCGGCAACGTGAAAGTCTCTGAACAAAAGGGCTCCCAACAGAGACCGGTAGCGCAACTAGTTCTTAACACCAAGGCTCCAAAGAGCGAAGGGTGCCATGAGTCATCTCGGGCAGGTTGCTGCAGCGCTCTTTCCGTTTCCGTGCCTGCCCCAGTCGAATGGTCCGTTTCCTTAGTCATTTTTTCGAGTGAAGCGGCACCCAGGCGGCTCCCATAGCCTATTTCTCCTTATTTTGTTCGGGTGAAGCGGCCAGAGGGCCCCAAAACGGCCCAAGAGGGCCGCAAAACGGCTTCAGAGGGCCCCACGACGGCCCCAAGAGAGCTTCAGATGGCCTCCAGACGGTCCAAGAGAGTCTCGAGACGGCTCCAGAGGCATTGAAGAAGGTCCCCGAGAGGGCCTCAGGAGGCCAAAAACATTGATTTCCCATGGGTAGGTATTTCGTTTTTTTGTCACTCCCAGAAGCGCCTCAGATGGCCCAAGAGGCCCCAAAGCTCGTCCCAAGACGGCCCCAGAGGCGCCCCAAAGGCGCCCAAAACGGTCCAAGAGGAACCAAGACGGCCCAAGAGGCCCCAAAGATCGTCCCAAGACGGCCCCAGAGGCTCCCCAAAGGGGCCGAAAACTGTTTAAGAGGGCCCCCAGACGGCTCCAAGATAGCCCCAAGAGGGCCCCAAGAGGCTCCCAACCGGGCCCGAAGAGGCGGTATGGGGTCTGGGCTGCTTGGGTGTAAGGACTGGGCTGGCCCAAAGACGGGCCAAGACTTCCAAATTGGTCCAAAAAAGCCCCCAATTGATTCTCAAGAAGCCCCAAAGACGCTAAGGAACACCAGGGCTCCCAACGGAAACGGCAACGTAACAAGCTTTTCGCACCAAGGCTCCCAAGAGCGAAGTGTGCCGTGAGCCCTCTCGGGCCAGTTCCTGAGCCGCTCTTTCCGTTTCCGTGCCGGCCCAGGTCCAAGAGGGCCCCAAGACGGCCCATGAGCGCTCAAAGAGGCCCAATCTGGCTTCAAGATTTCCCAAGAGGCCCCCTACACTCCTCAAGAGGTCCCCAAAGGGAACTCCCAAGAGGCAAACATCGTTTCATTCCCTACGGAAAACGTACATGTTTAGCATGTTAGCTTCTTTTGTCTCCACGATGTCCAAGACGGCCCACGAGGCCCCCAAGATCGCTCCAAGACGGTCTCAGAGGCCCGCAAGAGCGCCGCAAGGCAGTCCCAACAAGGGCCCAAGACGGCCCAAGAGAGCCCCAAGACGGCCCCAGCGGGGCCCGAAAGGTGCCCCAGAGAGCCCCACAATGGCCACAGCAGGCCCCCAAGGGGGCCCCGGAGGCCCCACGAGGGCCCCAAGACGGACCGACACCTCCAAGACGGCCAGAAGGTCACGGGACGGCCCAAAAGGGCCCCAAGACTGCCCCAAAAGAGCCCCGAAAGGACCCCCAGGAAAGCTTGGCAATTGGTTGTGCGTTGCACGTGATTGCTTTGAGGTTCTTTATATGTTGCAGCCCTCCAGCAGCCCCCCATATCGCTGCTGGGGCTCAAGCTTTCAGCGGCTATGCGAGCCTACCCGACCAGCGCGGTAGGCGCCGTGGCCACGTTCCTGGCAGGGTTCTTGGCGCACGACGTGCTGGGGCCCGCGCTGGTGCACGAGGCGAGCGGCCTGCCACCGCGCAGCGGGCCAGGCCACGAGCTGGAGGTCAGCTCGACGAGCAACACCTCCACGAGCACCAGCGCCGTGCTGGCTTGCTTGTGCCCGGCGCCGCCGGCGCCGAAGGAGCCCGAGCCGTCGCCGCCTCGAGTGGCAGGCGCGGGGCTCGACGCGACCGTGGAGGTGCCGCTTGCCGTGGCGCTGGGTGTCGGGACGCTGGTGACGCTGGCCGCCGCTGCCCGCTGCTGGAGCCGAGTGGAGGACCAGGCCGTGGCACGGAAGGTGCTCGAGCCGATCGGTGAATCACGGATCCACTTGGCCTAGTCCCAGTGACGATGGCTGACAACAATTGCCCTGGGCTCAGGGTGCTAGTGACGTAGAGTGATGACCCGGGCTGGACGCACGAGCGAGTGCTACTGTGGCCGCGCAATGAGGCTCGCACGAGCTGGCATATCTACACGCCTGGCAACGACTTATACTCTGAGGACTTCGGCGACTACGCTTCGTTCATCCCCATGACGGGGCGGAGGCGTTACCCACCGGGCGTGAGGAACGTGGTAGCTTTCAACAGGAGTCTGCAGGCAGCCGAGCTGGTCTCGCTCATCAGGCGCGGTCGAGGCGAGGCCGTCCTCGAGCACGGACCGCTAGCGAACGGCTGGTGGGCCGGCGCTGGGCAGGACTGGCTCGGAGGATCCCCGCGCCGACGGCTGTGGAGGTGCCTCGCGTGCGGCGTCGCCTGCGCAGGAAGTCCAGACCGACCTTCCTGTGCTCGGTGACGGGGGCCCCCCTCCCCCGCCGCCGCCTTCGGAGCGGCCGCCAGGGTCGTGTGTCCGTTGCTCCTTCGAGGACAGCGACTTCGGACAGATGGTACCCCTCTCAGCAGCTGCCATCCTGCGAGGCCGCTATGGGCTCGACAAGGATGAGATGGGTGAGTGGCGTCCCATAGAGTACGTGCTGGACGATCAGGCCGACAGCTGGCGAGATGACAAGTTGGTGGCGGCGGATCGGCAGCGACCGCCACGAAGCGCCCTTGACGATCGGCTCTTCGGCGGCGGCGGGGGCGGCACCGCCGCGCCCCCTGGGGGGCCCACGGTTGCGGCTGTTGCGGCGGGCACTGGCGAAGAGCAGGCCGAGGACCTGCGCGCGCGTTGGATCGACGTCGACGAGACAGGTTCGAGGTTCAAGGAGTGGCGCAAGGTAGTGCAGGAGAGCGCGCAAGCGGTGTTCTCTGACTCGAGCCTGCGCGGGCCGCCTGCCTGCCTGGAGGTGTGCCGCAATATATATCGGCACGGCGGCACGCCCAAGATCTGGTTCCAGGAATGGTGCAAGGAGACAGGGATCTCTCGACGGGATCGTGCTTACCACGAGGTGCTGACGCTCATCGAGTGCCTGTGCCTCGCGGGCACCTACGACCAGGTGAACGTGGGGGCGCTGGCAACGCTGGAGGTGATCGCCCGCCGGTTGCTGCAGTGCACGCAGGCATGCGCGCGCGGTGCGGACCACGCGAACTGGGCGGCGGCGAAGCACCTGGCGGGGACGACGAACCCGCTGGACCTGGTGCCCGAGGCGCTGCGGAGCTACGCCAGCCGGCTGAGCAAGGAGGAGCACGAGCTGGAGGCGCTGCGGGCGCGGGCAAAGACGCCTGCGGCCTTTTCGGCTGAGGGCGGTCGCGGCGCTGCGGTTGCCGCGGTGGGCGCTGGCGGCTTGCCGATCGGAGGTGGCGCTGGAGGTGACGGGGCTGGAGACGGTGCCGGTGCAGGCCGTGGCCGTGGCCGCGGCCGAGGCCGAGGCGGGCGGGGTCGAGGCCCCCGCCCGCCGGACTCATGACGTCTTTGGCGGAGGGGGGCGGGCGCCCGACCGCTCCCTGCAGATCGAAGGGCACCAGAGGGCTGCGCGGCGCTTCCTTCTTGCCGTTGACCCCTCTGAGCGGTTTGCCTCCCGAGTGGTGCGAGGGGCTCAGCGCGGCGCAGCGCCGTCGCTGGCTTCGGGGCGGCAACGCTGCCTGCGAAAGCATGAGTTACTTGCATGGACGCATCCACCGAGGCGATCGGGCACCAGCGAGCCTGACAAGCCAGATGAAGATGGATTCCATTTCGGCGGACGTGCAGCAGCGCGTTTTCTCGGCGGCTCGCCGGTGGATAGACGTTGACAGCGCCGTCAGTGAGGAGGAGGACCTTGCCAGGCTTCTTAAGGGCAAGGCGGGGCATGCCCCCCTTGGCTCGACCAGCATGGGCTCCTACGAGCACTCGCGGGTGAGCTTGCCAGACAGTGTCGTCGACGCGCCGTCTCTGGCCACCATGCCCCCTGCGCAGGCAAATCTATACCTCGAGGAGCTTGCTTCCAGGATGCTGCTGCCGCCTCAGGAGGCAGCACTAATACGATAACTTGATGGGCTTCCTGGTTGTCACACCGACCCGCCGCTGCTGCAACGGCCGCGGAGCTATGGGAAGTTCGTGCGGCGAGCGCTTTCGATAGGCCTAGTCACTTTGACACAGAGGCCTAAGAGCGTGCTTGGATCTTTGTGAAGAAGAAGGATGGGGCTCGTCTTCGCCTCATCGTCGACTGCAGGCGGAGCGACGCCTTGTTCCGCCCTCCTCCCGGGGTCGACTTGCTGTCGGGCGATGGGGCTCGGCCGCGTAGAGATGCCCATTATGGAGGCCTCCGACTTTGCCGGGCTCTGCGCGGTGCTTGGCGTGGGCGACGTGGCCGACTGTTTCCACAGGATGAAGCTGCAGGGCGACATCAGGCACTACTTCTGCTGGCCGCCACTGGATGCTGCTCTGACTGGAGAGACATTGGTCGAAGGACGCCCTGTGCACGCCGGCGAGCAGGTTTGGCCGATGAGCCAGAGTCTGCCAATGGGCTTTTCGTGGTCCCTGTACTTCGCCCAGGCCGCCAACCAGCGCAGGCTCGACCGACAGCCGTCGTTGGCGGGCAGTCTGCGTGTGAGCGATCGCGGGCCGCTGCTTGTCCTTGGACGAGGTACCGTGGGGTCGGAGTTGGGCCACTACATGTACGTCGACAATGTTGGCGTGATCGGGTTCGACGCAGCGCGTGTGACATGCGCGCTGCAGGAGGCCCAGCGCGACTTCGATGGCGATCATCTGAAGTTCCACGAGGTGGAGGTGATGCCTGAGGGAGGTCGCACCCTGGGCTGCTATCTCGACGGCAGGCACCGAGCGACCCGCCCTACTGACGAGAGGTTCGCCATGGTGCGGAAGGGGTTGAGGTGCTTGCTGAGGAGACGCAAGGTTGCCGGCTGGCAGCTGGAGATGGTGCTGGGCCACATGACCTTCATGGCCCTGGTTCGCCGCGAAGTATTGTCCATCTCCCACTCGGTCTACGCTTTTGTGGCGCAGAGCTACCATGCCTTCTCCGTGCTGTAGCCCACCGTGCGTGAGGAGTTGAACTGCTACCTGGGCATCATGGCGATGCTGGAGTCGAGCTGGACCAGGCCGTGGATGCCAGTGGTCTACTCCTCCGACGCTAGCCTGTACGGCTACGGCGTGGCGGAGGCCTGCTTCGGGACCGAGACGGTGGCGGAGATCGGCCGCGTATCGGAGCTGGCGCGGTGGCGGCTGGGTGCTGGGCTAGCGAGACAGCATGCCTTCGAGTGCGCTGGCTTTCTCTTGGACAGCGAGACCGACGAGGTCGTCCGAGATGAGGCGGGGGCCCCGAAGCGGCTGGACGCCGAGCTCCAGCGCGTGCTGGCCAGCGAGCGCTGGGAGCTGGACCCGAGCTTCCCCGAGGTGCCCAGCTGGCTCCTGCATGACTCGCATTGGGCCACGGTCATGGCCGACCGTTGGGCCTTCGCCGATGATATCCTTAGACTTGAGGCACGAGCGTTGGTGAAGGCTGCAGCTCGTGCCGCGCACTGTCAGCTTGTAAAAGAATGCCGTACCCTTTTGCTAGGGGATAATCTCGCTGTCGTGTTGTGCTTTTGCAGGTTCAGGTCCAGGGATTTCCGGCTTCTAATTCAGGTCCGCCGCTTCGCTACCCTGTGCCTTGCTAGAGACATCAAGTTTGTTGTTCGTTGGAGTCCGTCTGAGTTCAATTCTGGCGACGAGGGAAGTCGAAGGTTCGATCCTGCTTATGATGCACAGAAGACCCGCGTTGCCCATCTTGGCTCAAACTCGTTGTCACCCCAGGTTCCAGCGGACCCTGTCGATGCTTCCGCAGCGGAGGCCCGTGGCGATAGAGAGCAGTCGGCGGCAGACGCTGAGCCGCACTGCGGTGCCGACGCCGGCCGCCCCGCTCGAGGCAGGCCGCAGGCGCGCGCGGGCGCTGAGCAGCCCTGGTCGCCGGCTGGATTCTGGGGGGCCGCCGCCAGCGCAGAGGTCTCGCACGCTGGACCAGAGACGCGGGCTGGCCGCGAGGCTGGTGCTGGAGGGCGCCGCCCGACCGCCGCAGCAGAGCTCAGTGGAAGCTTGATTGCAGCTGAGCCCCGGCGGGCCGCACCTGGCCGACCAGGCCGTCGCCGGCCACGGGGTTGCCGAGGTCGCGGCGGAGAGCGAGAGCATCGAGAGCAGCGACGTCGAGGAGCCGCCGGCTGCCGCTCGCTCCCGCAGGCGTCTGGAGACGCGCGGGAAGGCTCGAATCAGGAAGGCGATCGAGGTGCTGGAGACCACAGACGGGCAGGGGCGACGTGAAGCTGGGCATCAGCTACCTCGAGAAGAGGTCGGTGGGCGCAGGCACCTTGGAGACCTACCGCCAGCGCGTGCTCGCATTCTGCGTCTGGGCCCGCTGCTGCCTCACAGCCCTGCCCGAGCTCAAGGAGCTGGACGGCCAGCTGGTCGAATATATGAACGAGGAGTTTTTGAAGGGCGTCAAGGCCTGGCGGGGAGAGAAACTGCTCGCTGGGCTGATGTTCTTCCGCCCGGACTTCGGCCGCCTGGGCGGTTTGCATCTCCCGAGGTCTTTGCGCTGCCTGAAAGGGTGGAAGAAGCTTTCACCATCTCGATCTCGGAAGCCCTTGGTGTTCGCGATCTGGGCGGCGTTGGCAGTGGAGCTCTGCCGCCTGGGGGCGCCTCTGGTAGGCGCAATGGTGCTAATCGTGGTGGAGTGCTACCTTCGGCCGGGAGAGATGTTGAGCCTCACGAGCGATTCATTTCTGGTACCGACGGAGCATGCAGTACAGAACTGGGTCGTATGGCTGTTTCCAGAGGCTGGGGTGGCTCGGAGCAAGGTGGGGTCAGCGGGCGATGCCATCCCTTGCGACTCAGGACGGTGCCCGTGGATGTGTCACATCTTCAAGGCTCTGAAGGACCGCCAGTCATCCCGGCCCCTCCTGGATTTGAGTTACCCGCAGTTCCTGTGCCTTTTCTGGAGAGCGGCCACGAACATCAGAGTCGACGTCGTCCCATGCCAAGGCCGTCACAGTGGAGCATCGCTGGATCGGGCCACGGGGCGACGCTCTCTGGAAGAGGTTCAGAAAAGGGGGCGATGGGCTGCGATGAGTTCGGTGAAAAGATACGAAAAGTCAGGACGACTGAACGAGAGCTGGGAGAAGCTAAGCGACGCCTCCGAGGCGCACTGTGCTGCAGCGGCCAACCTGCTGCAAGAGGTATTGCTGCTGGGACGCCCCGCGCTTGTGCCGCCGTTCGGCGGCCGAGAGGGCTGTCGCGGGCTCCACCGAGCTCGCAGCTGGCCGCTGCTTCCACACCGTATCTGCTGGATCTCTTCTCTGGTGGAGGCGGAGTTGGAGGCTTCGCCAAGCGACTTGGCTTCAATTCAGTGTCCTTGGACCTGCGAAATGGGGAAGATCAGGATGTGTGTAGTGCCAATAATCTAGATGCGATTCTCGCCCACAGGCTGGGCTCATCAGAGCAGTCATGTTGGCACCTCCCTGTTCTTCTTTCTCTCTAGCCCGTAACAGGTATCCTGTCAGAAGTGCGCAATTTCCAGAGGGTCTGCCATCCCTGCGTCCAACCGACCAGACCACAGTCAGCATAGGTAACCTCTGTAAGCGTGTGGCCGTGTACATCGCTCGGTTGTGCCATGTTTTCGGAGTTCCGTTCGCGTTGGAGAACCCTCAGACCTCGTACATGTGGCGATGCCAAGATATCATGAAGTATGTTTTGAGCTGTAGCCGTACTCTGGATCTGCACCAGTGCGCCTTCAGATCCAGGTGGCGAAAGGCGACCAAGCTGGCCCTGGGATGTGTCACGGAGGCGGGAGGCTTCGCCTTAGCCTACCCGGGGGCCGTACGTTGCCGAGGCAAACACGGATACTGTTCCTTCAGGCCTGGCCATAAACATGTCGTCTTGGAGGGAGAGGTTATGACTTCGAGAGCCGCTGCGTACCCTTTTCGCATCGCTCGCTGGCTGTGCACTGTCTTGCTCGACCTGTGAACAAAGGTGATCTGTATGTGGCAGTAATATTTCCTCACGTACTGAGGTTGGCGCCTTCCCCGACGCCGTTGAGCGGTCGATACCGCTACGCTGAGAACTTCGGCTTTGCGAATATGTTGGGGTGGGTTCGCCGTTTGCACGTCTCGATAACTTGGTCGCGACCATATGGTATCAGAGTTCACCACTGAAAAGACGTCAGAGCTTGGTTGTGCGTTGCACGTGATTGCTTTGAGGTTCTTTATATGTTGCAGCCCTCCAGCAGCCCCCCATATCGCTGCTGGGGCTCAAGCTTTCCCACCCTCAGCCACCCTGGACCTGCCCTATATAGTGCACGCCCCTTTTAACCTTCTTCACTCCCTCTTCTCGTGCAGAGTGGGTTCGCCGTTTGCACGTCTCGATAACCTGGTCGCGACCATATGGTATCAGAGTTCACCACTGAAAAGACGACAGAGCAGTAATAGTCATTGATTTTCGCTCGTTTATATATATATATATAAAAATTATTGCATGTCATACCAAAGCCTTCACTCCAGCAGGGCGCCGGGCTCCAAGACACTAGCCAGCGACCTCGCGCCTTCACGGAAAGAGCCCGCGCTTCCCGTCTCTGTGCCAAGCAGGTTCAGTGGCCTTCGGCCCGTCCCCTCACCGTGCCTGGGTCGTGGGTCTGGGGCGTCTTGGATATTCGTTGGGATCTCGTCGAGGCCTCTCGGGGGCCTCCTGGAGGCAGTTTTGAGGCCTCTGGGGGGCTGGTTTGGGTGGGGCCTCTTTTGGTCCTCTTGTGGCATCGTGGCCCCTTGGGAGGGAAGGCTAGGATTTTCGGATCGTGTTCCCCCTCTTGGGCCCCTCTGTGGGCCGTCTGCCTTCTTGGGCCGTCCTGGGGCCCTCTTGGAGGCCTCCCGGGGGCCCTCTTGGGACGTTTCCAAGCGTGGGAAACCTCAAACATATTGACAAACCAGCGTGAAATCAATGATGTGGGCCTCCTGAGGCCCTGGGGCCCTCTTGGCAGTGCTCTTGGAGCTCTCTTGAGGCGTTTTGGCGGCCTCGGCCAATCAACGCCGCCCCCTGCTTTTTGGGATACGCCTATGTGGCTAAACGTTTGGTCAAAGTTTGGCCACGCTATTGGACCATCCGTCCCCCAGCCGTTATGGATGCCCTTCCGGTAACACGAGGGAAGGAAGAGGTGGATGATGAGAGGGAGGAACAAGGAGGATAGAAAACGGATAAGGAGAGTTCATGGGAGCTGCTGGGGTCATTCTTGGGGCCTCCTGGAAGCTGCCTGGGGGTAGCGCCGCGTTGGCGCGGTGACGACCCCAGCGGCGGCGCTCCCCTCCCCCTCCCCTCCCCCTCCCCCTCTGTCGCCCGACGGACGACAGCAGTGAAGCCAAAGTGTCGTACCTTTTCTCCAGCAAGAGAAACCTCGCACTCTCTCTTCTCAGTACACAGCTCCCAACGCTGTACAAACAAGGCGCGGAACGGTATAGGAAGGGAAGAGGGGTAGGGTGGATATGGTATGAGTGGAAGAGGAATGAGTGGAAGTTGGGTCTTGAGCCAAAATGGTTACGACCCATGCTCGTGACCTTCAAGCTCAGGGAGTCTAGCAGGGGCATCGGCCTTGAAAACCACCGGCCTCTAGACTCAAATCACACAGTACCCCGACAAACAGTGAGCTTGATAGGTCGCGAAGGCACCATGGCTCTCCTCCGAGCCAATGGGTCGCACCATCTTGGAGAAAGGGAGTGGGCACTCTAGTGCCATTCATGTAAGTACTGCTGCTGCCGTCGTGCCGCAGCGAGTCCTGACGACCTCGCTCCGGCCTGGCTGGTCACTGATATCTCGCTCGGCCCTGACGACCCTCGAGAGACGTGCACCGGCCATGTCCCGCCAGACCGTGACGACTGTCACTCGGCATGGGACGGCTGAACAGCACTGGCCTTGCCATCGTTCTCCTGCTGCTGGAGTTGCCTCTGGGATTCGGCTCTGGAGCGGCCTTTCCTGCGGGGATCCTCGCGCCGGCCCTCGAGGGCCCCGCTTTCCGCAGAGAGACGCAAACACCCGGAGCGAAGCAGCTCATATTGAGCCGCGTTGGTTTTGGCAAGGTCCGATTTCGTCATGCAATCGACCGGAAGTAACGGGTGCGGCATCCAACGAATCACGCTCCCGACCTTCTGCATGATATCTCGAACGACCGCGAGGTCGATCGCGGCCCGACGATCGGATCGAGAACCATTTGATAGCTTGCTGAGGGTGTCATAAATTCCCTTGGCGTCGACTATGCTGACACACTCCGAGGGCGAGTGAGCGATCAGCTGGCAGTCTTCCTTCAAAATGGCCGCAAAGGGGCCGACTTTCCCCTGCCAGGCTTCTGACACCACGTTCCCTCTCACAACATCTTCGAACATGAGATGAAGCCACTGAGCTTCAGCAAGAGCTCCGGAAAGCGCCAGCGTCTCTCCTGCGAGAGTGCTCGCCACCTGGCGCTTGACTCGGCATGATCTCCAAGCTAGGGGGGTGGCCCTCGCACGTTGACCGTGCGCTAGAGCATTGTCTGCTAAATAGACCTGCCATGCTTGTTGTGGGAACATGCAGTCATCCGAGCCGACTCCTCCGCAGTCGCTGGCCGTCGCGAAAATGCAGCGGGAGGGGTCGAACTTGTGAATTATCACGGGCATGCTGGCCGTGGACCTAAGGTGGTCCACCATCTTATGTGCCTCGACCAGGTCTCTGACGCATGGTGAGTTCACCTTGGTCGCCAGAATAGACGCACATCCGGCAGCCTCAGCACGGGATTCCCGTCCAACCCAGTTCAGTTTGTAAACCAGGCTTCGGAACTCCGCCACCTCCGTCCCAACCAGGGGACTGGAGTGATCCCCACGACGCCCCCTTGACAGCGGTATCTTGCGGACCTGCTCGAGAATGTATTTTTCCTGGTCCACAAGAATACGCGGTGTGGCGGTGCCGTGTCCAACGAGTCGAAGCCTTCGACCGATATACTCAACTCCGGCCTCGTCGAGTTTCTCCATTTTTCCGAACGTGAAACGCTTCTTAAACTCGGTCAAATACTTGTTCTGTTGACCCGGAGGGAAAGCGATAGCCCAGTCGTCAACCTCCAGCAGCACCTGCGCGACTAGGCGACCATTTTCCTTCTGGGAAAACCAGCAGGGCTCCAACTTGGCCCTCGTGAAGCCTTGTCCCTCCAGAAACCTGGCCGACGTCTCATGAAACGCGAGAGGTGCGTCATCGAGCCCATACACAGGAGCGATGAGCTCAATGAGAGCTCCGGCCGGAAGGTTCAAGCCCTCGCAGGGCTCCACAAAAACCCGCCCTCTGGGCCGCTTAAGCGGATCGGACTGACAAAAGGCGTTCTTAATGTCGCCTATATGGACCTCTAAACCATACATGAGAGATATGGCCAGAAACAGCATGAGAGATTCCATGGATGGCGTGGGGGCATAAACTTGGAGTTCAGCGGTGTCCTCGTCTTGGTGTCCCCTCACGCACCAGCGCGACTTCGCCTTAGGTCGGGCTCCGACGCTGCCTTGGGGTTTCCAGCGGCGGACCATCCGACTCGAGACGACCCGATTGGGAAACAGCTGCCTGAGTTGACGCCCCTCGGCCGGAGCGTGAACTTTCACGGACTTGGTGGCAACGATCCCCTCCCACTCCTGCAAGTCGGAAGAGGCGAATTCCCTCTTTTCTTCGGGCGTGAGGTCTTTGAGACGCACCTCGCACCCTCGATTAGCTAATAGAGAGAGAGAGAGAGAAAAACCACCCGATTCTCCGGGCAGAACTTCACAGTTGGCATTGCCGTTGTGATACTGAGCCCAGGTGCCACTCCATCCCTCCTCGTCTAAAGCTCTTTCCACGTCATTGACATACGACACGAGTTCCTCATCACTCATTTCCAGAAGCGCATCTATCTTCGCGTCATTCATCTCAAGAAAGCCTGACATGGGGACGTCTTCCATGGCGGATCCCGGGGGCCGCCCGGGGGGAGGGGACCTGGAGCGCCTCACTGGCCTGGATTCCGGCCGACCTTCCAGCTCTTGGACCTGGGTCCGAACACGCCCCGGTGGGACCCCTCTGAAGTCCTCTCCCCTGGTGACCGAAAAACGCTGACCCTGACGTTTCATGCCCAAGTCTAATATTTCGTTCCGAAGAACCGTTCCATCCATAATCGGCCTTGGCACATTGGACTCCCCACTGGGTGTACCATCACCCGGGACTTGTCCGGCACTACGGCTCTCGTCCATGCGGGAGTCTGCTGCCGGATCAGCGATGACGGACGCCTGCTGAGGCTCGGCCTCCAGCCGTCCTCCTTCTGGAGCTTGTTGGAGTGGGAGAGGCTGAGAGGAAGAGGAGTTGGAGGACTGACCCTGCACTGGGCCGCTCGAGAACGGAGGGAGCAAGGCAGCCCCCTCCGGATCAACTTGAATATACTTGTGCGGTCTTGACTCTTCTTCTTCGTCCCCTCCCTCGATACTGACCTCCCTAGAGCGAGATAAATCTGTGGGTGGCCTGGTCTCGCTCCCTGGATCCGAACCCGTGGCGTCGGCGACTTCTTCCTCTGGGATGGGGGACAGCCCGGGAGGGGGAACCGGCCGCTGAACGTTGCCCCCAGGAGCTCGAGGCCTGGCGGGAGGAGGAAGCGGAGCCTGAATGGGTGAGGCTTCCACTTCCACACCGTGTCCTGGTTCCCAGGCCTCACGAGGTGGCGGTCCTTCGGCCGCCACGTTGACCCCCACGCCCGTGCGGCCCACTTGGGCCTCTCGAAGAAGTTTCTGGACCCCAGGGTCAGACATAACTTCAGCGCCCTGACTCTCTGGTGACGTCGCAAGCCTGACTTGCTCGGATGAGCACTTCCACAAGCGACTCCTCATGGCAACCCACACGGTCCCTCCGGACTGAAGAAGCACCAGTCCAGGTCCGACCCAACGGTCACGCTGGAGCGCGTACGTCTTCTTTCCGGAGGTCGGGGCTCGGCGCCAGACGAAAACCCACTGCCCTGGATAGACCCTAGCGTCTCTGTGGACGTTGCCCTTCGAGGCTTCCGCCAGCTTCCGCCTGCTTGAAGAGCGGAAAAGCTCCTGTCGAGCCAGATCCCGGATAGCGTGCTGCCTGGCATAGTCCGCGGCCGCCGTGTCCTGGTCCCATGCCGTCTGAACAAGATCTCCCTCCCCCACCTGTCTCACGCCATCATCTGACAACATGTCATTGGGGAGTCTTGGGTTGACCCCATAAACGAGTTGAAACGGGGTGTAGCCTCCTCTGTGGAGGTAGCGGTTCTTGGCTGCCACGACCTCGTGGAGAAGGGATTCTAACTCGGCTCGGGTGGTGATGAGACTGCTCTCGGAGGCCCTAAGCAAAATCTGTTTCACCCACCCTCCGTGGCGCTCAACACGCCCATTTTCCCAGGGACTCTCGGCGTCTATCACGTGCTGGAATACGCCGAGATGCTCAAGGCCTCTCTCGAAATGGCCCTTGAACTCGGCCCCCCCATCCGAGAGCACCATTTCAGGAGGTCCGAAAGGCCTGATCCAGGCCCTGAGAAAAGCCCTCCACGCCCCCTCAGAGGTTCCGTCGAAAACTTCCACAATCTGGAGATTCGTGCCGTGGCAAATGCAATTCAGCACTGGAATCGATTCCTCTTCAAAATTCACGTAGAAAGTATCGACAGCCATCACCCTGTTAAACTGGAAAGTGCGTGGCATGGCCACTGAGCGATGCCCGGCGGGCTCAACTTGGGCTTGGCAATCGGCACACTCGTACTCGTCTCGGACAAATCGGATGACCTCGGGACGGGCGTGTGCCGCACGCAGGACCTTAAGAAAGATCTCCTTGCGAGGATGTCCCAGATTCACATGAACTTTGTGAATCAACCGCTTCATGGGCGCAGTTATCTCCACTTCGTGCTCTCCAGGAACCTCCTGGAGAGGGGGCTCCTCGGCCTCACCTTCCGCGTCTTCTCCCTGCTCTGGAAGCTGCTCCGAGGACTCAGCCTGACTGGGGAAAGCCTCGACCCCAACCCGGCACACCCCAAGGTCTTCTGAGCAGATTTCCGCCATCTCCTCGATGGTGAGGAGACTCTCTTGTTCCTGAATGCTTCTGAGCACTGCATCGGCGAAAGCCTTGCAGAGCTTAGGGGGGTACACCTGTGACTTCCTGGTTGTGTGTCCCCCTTCCAGGTGATGATGTTCGTGGCCGCCCCTACACTGCCGTCCTGACAGCTGGCGAAAAAGGGCGGAGTCGTTGGTCATGACACGAGTGGATTTGCGAGAAAGAGTCCCCTCGACCACGGACAGACCGAACTCACACTGGTCTATGACCACTTCCATGACCCCCGGAAGCTTCCTGATCATGTCCACAACATGTTTTCGCCAGGACGCGGCCCCATTCGGATGCTCAAAAGCAAAACGTCGACCCTCCTGAACCTGAACAAGCGCAAGCTTCATGCAGAAAGCCAAAAGGTTCAGAGCTTCTCTTTTCTTGCGCTCTTGAACCTCCAGAGGCTCAGGAGAGGTTTTCCGAAAGAGCTCTCGGATCGGACTGAACTCAGCGCACGGGGGCTCCAGGAAAATCATCCACGGCTTCTTGGTCCGAACGAGCTCCATAGCCCTGTCCTGATCGTTTTTCTTCCTAAAGTCCCACCCGGTCGCCAGATCAAGACTACCCAGGGTGCGCAGTCCTGCCTCCTCTAGGAGGGGGGCGACTCGGGGCGGAGAGAAAACTTCAAGAAACGACCTCGACTTGAGATCCGAGGAGACCCTGCAATTAGCCACCAGAGACTGAAGCTGTCTCCTCTCGCTCTTAGTGAGAAACACTTCGTGGTCATCATTGTTCTGATCCCCGAGGACCGTGCTCGCCCACGAGGGCATAAGAAACTCGACCCCCCGAGACCCGGTCCTGGACAGAGGCCTTGCCCCCATTGACAGAAGCGAATCCAGCACTTGGCGACGCTTGATCTTCCCCGGAGAAACCGAAAAAGTGACCCCCCCGGGATGAGGCAGCTTCTTCGCCCTCAGCTCCTGAGACAAGCGCCCGCTCACGTCCAGCGGCCGTTGTGGAAGGTCTTCCACCCGGCCTCTTTCCACTCGTGGTACTCCTGGCGCCGCTTCTCGGCGGCCTTCTCCTCCGGGCCCGGCGTCCACGGGTCTCGGTTCTCCGGCTGGCGTGAGGGAGTGATCTTGCCCTTGTTGTTGCCCTTGCCGTAGGGACCGACTGCTGCCGTTGGCGGGGCTGCCAGGTCCGTGCCCGGGAGTGAAATGCTGGCCTCCGTGGTCAGCGTCCCCGTGGAGCCGATCGGCATCTCGTCCGCAGTGAAGAGGCGATCCGGATTGCGGGGAGGAGTCACTGCGTCCTTCTTCTGCCCGACCGGGGGACCGTATGTCGGATAGCCTCCTAGCGCTGGTGACCTCGTCGGCTGTGGCGCCCCCGCGTTGGCTGCCGCCTGCTGGTGCAGCATCTCCTGGGAGGCCATCGCCGCCGGCACACTCGTCCCGTCGAGCGGTGCTGTCCCAATGTAGGCCCACGCTGTCGGAGCCGCCCCTGTCGGCGCCCCCGCTGCGAGAGGTGGTGGGCTTTGACGCTGCGGCTCGATCATCTGCTGGCCCAGTGACGAAGGATGCCCCGACGGCACTGGCCGTTGTGGAACCTCCCGAGCCTGCGGTGCCTCGGCCTCCGCCTTGGGGGAAGAGTCGATTGCAGCGGCTGTGACCTTGACCTGGTCCGCCTTGCTGCTCGAGCTGCCCTGCGCCATGGCCCTGATCATTCGGCTGGCCTCCTGCGCCTGTCCCTGGGCGGTCGCGATCGCCGTCATCTGCTCTTTCACGGTGGTCGTGACCCGCTCGAGCGCCTCCTGCTGCGACGCTTGCGAGGCCATCACCCCCTGGATCATGGCTTTCATCTCCTGAAACTGACTCTCGACCATACCCTTCATGTCCCTCTCGGTCTTGGCCTGGTACTCGCGCATCTCCTCGAGTGGGTCGGAGGTGGTGTCCATAGCCTCCGTGTCGCTCTCTGGCTTGCGCTTCGTTGAGGACGCCCGGCGAGCTGCTGCTGCTGCGGACCTCTGTTCCGCCTGATCCTTCTGCAGCGCCTCGGTGACCTTCGCCGCGTCCTCCGCCACTCGCTGATACGCCGGCTGCCGAGCCGTCATGACTGAGCCGCCCGCCAGGCCTCCGACCATCATGCCCGGGTGAAGAGGCAGCGGAGCCCTTTCGGCTCCAGGAGGTGGCTTGGGTACGCATATCAAGGCCTGCCACTGTGGCTCGGCGGTCGCGCCCTGAGCCCAACCTTGTCCACACAGCGTGCACGCGGCGTCCTTCTTCTTGCACAGGCACATCTTTTCCTCTTTCACGGTCCCTTTTGTCGGCCTCAGCTCCCAGTATCCGACCCTCATCGAGCACCCGCTGCATACGAACCACTTCCCCCACGAGTTGGCTCCGAAGTTCACGAGCGTCGGTGGGTGCCAACACGTCTCGTACTCCTGCGAGAGGCGGCGAAGAGACTTGGGCAGGTTGGTCGGCCAGAAGCGCTTGGCGCGGCACATACTCCCGAACTCCTCGGCCAGACGCGCCGACCAGTATAGCACCCATCCGGCCAAACAGGCCCATCCCCTCTCGCCCTTGTTGAGGTTCTCCGGGACGTAGGTCCCGGTGGCCCCGTAGACCCATGCTGAGTCCGCCTGGCTCTGCATGCGGTCCGTCATCGTATGCGGCCGCTCCTGAGCTCCACGACGCCCCCTCTGGCCTGCCACGCGGGTCGTCGAAGCAGCTGGCGGCATCGCGATCTGCTTTCCAATCAGCCTCTGAGTTGTCGAGGCTGTTGTCGAATTGCTGCGAGCTGAATGATTCGAGCCCAAGTGCTGCGAGGAAGGCGTACGAAGTCGAGGCTGGCCTTGTGGCCCACGTCGGCCACCTCCAACCCCGCGCTGTCGACCCTCCCCTGGCTCTGAAACGTCTCGACCTGGAACTCAAAGCCCTGGCGAGTCCCGAAGTACACGTACTGCTCAGCGCGGAGTCGGAGGTGCCGCCCAACTCCAGATCCCTTAGCGGACCTGTTCTGGAACCTGAGTTGTCAGGCCCAACTAAGGCCCCGGCGTACGTTCCGACCGCCTCTGACCTAAGATTCTCCCAGAAAAAGGTCCCGGACCCCCTTGGACGCTGTTCCGTCCCCCTCAGACTCCCCCAGCAGCTTCCGTGGTACAGCCCCCCCAGGCCAGTGCTGACAGAAGACGCGATGATGTACTTCCCCTTGGCTTGAAACGCATCCTTCGGCAGCTGAGGGTGCGACCTAAACACGGAGGCCGGAGCTTTAAAGTCTTTGGCGGGAACTGAAAACTTGTCTACCTGTATGGTGCGGTGGGCCGACGGGAGCCTAGTCAGAGGCGTCGTGACCCCCAACTTCACAAAAGTCAGAACTTTGTTCGGAAGATCTACAATTCCACCTAACATCTCTTGAAATCCTATCGGCAAAAGGGGTGGAACGTCCTGGTCCAGGACATCCAGCTCCAGCACCCCCATGCTACCCTCGATGCCTACAGGAATCAGAGCGGTGTGGGTGACCTTTACCCCCCCACCTACTCCGCGCGCGCTTGGGTTCCTGGGTGGGACCCTTGGGACGGCGAACCCCTTTGAGGCCCAGTGCCCCTCGATCTTCTGCAAAGCTTGTTCTCCTACAAGGCCCTGGCCGGCCGCGGTGTCGACCACCATGGCCCCAGGGCCTACGGCGAGCAGGACAACTGCGTAGGTTGGAGGAGGAGGCTCGTCGAAGCACTGGGAGGTGGAGTGATCTAAAGCATTCACATACAGGAAAGTCAGACCCGTGGCAGGAGACCTCTTTTCGTCCTTGGCTCCTGCGCCCTGCTTCTGTGGGCACTCTCGAGACCAGTGTCCCTTCTGATGACAGACGCGGCATCTTGTGCGCTTAATTAATTCAGCAAGCGGAAGGCGGCTCTTCCGCGCTCTGAACGTGCCGTCTGCTGCCCTGTGGCCGGGCCTGCGAGCCTTCTCGCGCCCATCACTGCCACGGCCCTGGCCAGACCTATCGTAGAACTTCCGGTCGGTCTTCAGCTGTCTCTTCAAGTCGCGGTTCTGCTTCCACGTCTTGCGGCGCTCCTGGTTGATGGCGGCCAGCGCAGCAGGTGCGTCGTCCTCCCCGACGTCGGCCGACTCCAGGATCGCCCAGACCTCTGCTTCCCCGTCTGAGTCCATGGAGGAGACATCCGAGTAGTCAAGCAGGGACTCGTCGTCGCGCTCGACCTGATAGGTAGGCACCTGAGGTGGGGGCGCCTCCGAGCCCATAGTGACGTAGGTCCTGCGTGCCTTGAGATGCTCTCGATGGGAGATGTCCATCTCCCGAATGGCCGAGAGAGCCGACTTGTAGTCCTTCTGGTCCCTCATGAGTACCTTGACCATCTGCGCCGAGCGCTCGTCGAGAGAAACTCCTTCCTCCAGGAACATCAGTTTCCACTCGTCTGGAAGCGGCAGCCCCTGCGTGGCTACCCTGTCGAAGGCCGTGTCCATACGTGCACAGTACTCGGTGAGATTCTCTCCCTGCTTGCGTGAGTAGTCCAGTAAGCATTCTCGAGCGACCTTCCGTCGCTCGTCGCCGTGTCTTTCACCAGACATCAGGTCAAGGCGTTTGACAATGACGTCGAAACCCCATGAGCTGCACAGCGTGTCGTCATCGAGGTCCTCGAGCTTCCGTTGAAGGTCTTGATCAAGAGAGCGGAAGAGGCGATCAGCCTGCTTGTGGGAGGGAACGTCCGTCAGTGTTCTCCAGCGCAGCACCGTGCGGCGCCACATGCGGTAGTCCCCCCAGCCTCTCCACTTCTCGGGGTCGGCGAAGTCCTTGCCAGTGTTGGTGCTGGGGCGATCGTCATCATGTCCGGAGTGGCGCTTATTGGGCTCCCACTTGCTGTCCTTGTAGTTGTCGTTCCATCTCCATCCGGATGACCAGTCGCCCCACTGCTCGCCTTTCCAATGCTCTTCCCCGTAGCTTTCCCAGGTCAAAGCCGGAGTCCAGGTGAATCGCGAAGAAGTCCACTGCTGCTCGCCGGGCTTGCAGTCCGGCTCCTGCCAGGTGTTTCTCGTCGCGTCCCAGCCACCTGAATGCCACTGCTCCGACCTGCCCTGGGACGTCTCGGTGGCGGACGCGGCAGCGCCGCCACCGGACCATGTCCCGGCACTCGTCGACTCGTGCTCTGGCGGTGGTGCGTGCCAGCCTGACCACGAGCGATCCTCGGCGCTCGACCACAGAGCACTGGAACTCTGCCCGTGATCGCGCCGACGTCCACTGTCGTCGCCGCCCCCGTGTGAGTCACGCTGGCGACTCTGGGAACTGGCCGGCACCACGTCCAGTAGTAAAAGACGTGCCAACTTCTCTGCCTCATCTAGGTCGAGGTGGAGACCGTCATGCCTCATCAGTGTATCAGTCACTGCCCGTACTGCAGAATGCTCCCCTCGTTCTTCTTGCTGTGTCTCTCGATTAGCACCTTGCTCCGCTGCTGCCGTCATTGGTCCGCGGACTCAGAGCTGCTCACAGCTCCGCTACCACTGTCGCCCGACGGACGACAGCAGTGAAGCCAAAGTGTCGGATCCTTTCTCCAGCAAGAGAACCCTCGCACTCTCTTCTCAGTACACAGCTCCCAACGCTGTACAAACAAGGCGCGGAACGGTATGGGAAAGGAAGAGGGGTAGGGTGGATATGGTATGAGTGATGAGGAATGAGTGGAAGTTGGGTCTTGAGCCAAAATGGTTACGACCCATGCTCGTGACCTTCAAGCTCAGGGAGTCTAGCAGGGGCATCGGCCTTGAAAACCACCGGCCTCTAGACTCAAATCACACACCTCCCCCTCCCCCTCCCCCGCCCCCTCCCCCTCCCCCTCCCCCTCACCCTCCACAGACGGGCGTGTTGGCGCGGCCTGTTCGCTCGCCCCTCCTCGCAGGCGCCGCCCGTGCCCACGCCGAGCACGCCGACGCCGCCCACTGGGCCAGGCCGCCGCTGGCACTCCGCGGCGCCACGCCTGCGCAAGAGCTCGCGCGCGAGCTCGCCAGGCGGGCGCCCGCGCCCGCGCGCGTGCGCAACCCCCCACCACCGCCACCGGCGCAGCCGCAGTCGCCGCCACCGCTGCCCCTCGCCGCCGCCCTCACGGTCGCCGTCCGTCGCCCTCGTCACAGTCGCCGCCGCCGTCGTAGCAGTCGCCGTCGCCGTGAGCGCCGTCGTCGGCGCCGCCGTCGCCATCGACGTCGCCGTCGTCGTCGTGCGGCGCCCGCATGGTTGGCACGCGCATCCTTCTGAATTCCTAGCGGTCGCACCGGTGCAATCCGGCCAGCCCCGCAGGCCACCGTGAACACGCTGAAATAAGGTGCTCTCTGGGCTCAGACTGAAGGAGCTATGGTTTTCGGCCCGTTCCCCAGATTGTGAATCTAAATCGATGAACCTGTTCGTGACCGAGGCCAGGCGTGGACAGGAAAGCCTTGTCTATGATTACGCGTCCCTCATGGCAGCACGGTGGCTGTATAGCTGGGCCTGCTAAGGCGGCCTTTCACGGATCGGGCATGTTGGAGGTGTTGACCCGCACTTGATTCACTGCTCCCTCTGCCGCTCCTGGCCCCCGTTCTGCTCCTCCTGTCCGTCTCCTCCTCCTGCTGCTGCTGCTGCTGCTGCCGCTGCTGCTGCTGCTGCTGCTTCTGCTCGTGCTTCTCGTCGTCGCCTCTCCCGCCGCCGCCGCCGTCGCCGTCGCCGTCGCTGTCATCAACGTCGCTCGTCGTCGTCAACGTCGCTCGGCGTTGTCGTCCCTCGTCGTCGTCGCCCGCTGATCCTCCCTCTCCGCCTCTCCCTCGCCATTCAGCAGCAGCCGCGCGCCGCCCGCTGGCGGCGTCATGGAAGCGGAGCGCACCGCTGCGCCAGCAACGGCGCGCCGCTCATGGCAGAGGGCGCCGCCGCCACTGGCGCAGCGGCAGCGGACGATGTCGCCGCCAGCGGCGGCGCGCCAGCCGACGGCGGCGACTGCGGCAGCACGCCCGCTGGCAGCGGTGGCGCGCCGCGCAGGGCAGAGGGCGCCAGCGCCGCCGGCGGCGCGTCGCCCGCCGGCGGCGCAGCGGCAACGGACGACGCCGCCGCCAGCGACGGCGCACCAGCTGACGGCGGCGACGGCGGCGCGCCAACGGCGGAGGGCGGCGCCGCCAGCGGCGGCGGCGGCGGCGGCGCGCCGCTCGCCGACGGCGCAGAGGCGCCGGGCGAGGTCGCCGCCACGGGCAGCGCGCCAGCGGACGGCGACGCAGCGGCGGCGGGCGGCGCGCCGCACGCCGGCGGCGGCGGCGTGCCGCTCACGTCGGAGGGTGCCGCCGTCGGCGACGGCGCGAAGCCCGCCAGCGGCGCAGTGACAGCGGGCGAGGTCGCCGCCAGCGGCGGCGCGCCAGGCGCCGGCGCCGACGGCGCCGCGCCATCCGCGGACGGCGACGCCGCCAGCAGCGGCGTGGCGCCTGGCGGCGGCGGCGGCGGTGAGCCGCTCGTGGCGGAGGGCGCAGCGGCAGCGGACGAGGTCGCTTCTCGTGGGGGTAGTGGGCGCGAGGGTAGCTGCGTTGGATCTGCCGTGACGTCAGACCTGCTTGGCATGAGGTCGGGAAGCGCGTTGATTTTGCGAGAGCGCGAGGTCGCTGGCTTGGTGTCTTGGAGCCCTGTTGGTGTCAAGGCTTCGGTACGACATACAAAAATCTAGCAACCAACCTTGCGAAAAGCAAAACATATTAAATTCCCAGGCCTTCTAGGGGGTCCTTTTGGAGCTCTTTTGGCCCGTCTTGGGGCCCTTTTGGGCCGTACTGTGACCCTCTTGGGCTGTCTTGGCGGGCTTGGGCAGTCTTGGGGCCCTCTGGGGTTCCTCCTGGGTCCCCTTGGGGACTTCCTACCTCCTGAGGCCCTCTTGGGGCTCTCTTGGGAACCTTCTGGACCCTCAAGGGCCTCTCTTGGGCCGTATTGGGACTCTTGGGTCGTCTTGACGCCCACTTGGGCCGTCTTGAGGGCCTCAGGGGCCGTCTTGGGGCGGTCTTGGGGGCCTCCTTGGCCGTTATGCTAAACATGCACGGTTAATTAAGGAATGGAGCGATTTTTGCCTTCTGGGGGTCCCCTTTGGGGGTCTCTTGGGTCGTCTTGGGGGCCTTTTGGGTTGTCTTAAAGCCATATGGGCCCTCTTGGAGCGCTCTTGGGCCGTCCTCGGGCCCTCTTGGGCCTCTTCGACGCCGTCTTGGAGGTATCTTGGGCGATTTGGGGGCTGCCTTGGGCCGTCTTGGGGGCCTCTTAGGCGCCCTTGGGGCTGACTTGGGCCGTCCTGGGCCGAAAATTGCACCTGGTTGGCATAGGGACGGAAAGCGCCTTTATTTTGTGAGGGCGCATGGTCGCTGGCTTGGCGTCTTGGAGCACATGCAGAAATTTAGTAACGAACCTTGCGAAAAGCAAAACGTGTTGCATTTCCGGGCCTTCCTGGAGGTCGTTTTGGAGCTCTTTTGGCCCTTCTTGGGGCCCTTTCGGGCCGTACTGTGACCCTCTTGGGCTGTCTTGGCGGGCTTGGGCAGTCTTGGGGCCCTCTGGGTGTCCTCCTGGGTCCCCTTGGAGACCTCCTGAGGCCCTCTTGGGGTTCTCTTGTGGTGGGCGCCCAACGCCATCGAAAGCGCGCGCGCTCGCTTGTGCTGCGTTGTGCGCGGGCACAAATTTCGCGCCCGCGCCTGGCCCGCGCGCGGGCGGGCAAGCTGGGCGCGCGGGCCGCCTCCCGCTTTCCTGCGCCGCGCGGCGCGCGGCCCCACGAGAAGGGCCCGCGCGCGCGAGGCGGGGGGGCGTCAGCATGTGCCTCGCGGCGCGCGGCCCCACGCGAAGGGCCTGCGCGCGCGAGGGGGGGGGGGGGAGCGACGGCACGTGCCTCGCGGCGCGCGGCCCCGCGCGAAGGGCCCGCGCGCGAGGGGGGTGCGTCGTCACGCGCGTGGCTAGTCTGCTCTTCTGCTCGCTTTGCGTCGAACGCCCCGTGCAGGCGCGCCGCGGGGATCGCGTCGGGGCGGTTCGCGGCGCGCCTCGGGGTCGTGCGTTGTGCAGGCATTGGTGCTTGCATCTCGCAGGCATGTGCGCTTGCGTCCCGCCGTGGCGGACGGCGCGCGCGCTTTCGCTCTTGGGGCTCTTTTGTGAACCTTATGGGGCCCTCAGGGCCTTCTCTTGGGCCGTATTGGGGCTCTCTTGGGCTGTCTTGACGCCCACTTGAGCTGTCTTTGGGGCCTCTAGGGCCGTCTTGGGGCGGTCTTGGGGGCCTCCTGGACCGTTTTGGACGCTGCGGAGACCAAAACAGCGAATATAAAATAATGCACGTCTCCCCTAAGGAATGGAGCGATTCTTGCCTCGTGGGGGTCCCCCGGGGAGCCTCTTGGGGCGTCTTGGGCCTTTTTGGGCTGTCTTGAATCCATAGTGGGCCCTCTTGGAGCGCTCTTGGGCCGTCCTCGGGCCCTTTTGGACCTCTCCGACGCCGTCTTGGAGGTATCTTGGGGCCTCTTGGGCCGATGTGGGTGCCTCTTGAGCGCTCTTGGGGCTGAATTGGGTCGTCTTGGGCCGAATCTGGCCGAAACCTGGGGGTATCGGATCTGAGGCCCAGGATGCCTGCCCCCCCCCTCTTTGTTATTTCTCCCGACTAACGGATCGCGACGCTACGCGCGCTCTCCGTCATCTGAGGCCCGGGCTGCCTACCCCCCACCCCCCTTGATTGACGGATCGCGACGCTACGCGCGCTTTCCGTCATCTGTCAGAAAATTGCTCGGAGAGTGCGATGCGTCGCGGTGTCAGGGCTGTCGGGGGCGCGAGGAGATCGGCGCTTCGCGAGTCGGGGCCACAGAGTTGTCCCTTTGCAGGCAGGCGGCGTCAGAGCTTCAGCATAGCCGCGCATTGCGCAGCGTGGGGTGCGTACTCAGACGCCCAGCTCTTAATACATTGTAGCATATTGCACAACCATCTAGCCTCGATTTCCCCATATCATATCCCGAGTGTGGGGCCTCACTTCCTCCTCTCCTCCCTCCATTCGCACTCATACCCATTCGCATTCACTCGCATTCAAATTTGCCCACACAGACTCACTCGCACTCGGACTCGCACTCAAATCCAGACTCAGACGCAGCATGTAGGCTCACTCCTACTCAGACGCATTCGTATTCAGAGGCAGTCGTACCTCGGATGCACTCGTGCTCATACTCATATTTTGTATAATCTGGTTGTTGAGACTGCAGGTTCTGCGCGGCGGGAATGGGGACTTTGGGGCGGTTTCCATTTTGGTCTCTGTAGCCGCTGATGCTCGAGACCAGGGTTGTGCCAGTGGGCCATGTCCGGCCGAAACTACGCCCGCGCTAGGGGGGAGAAAAGCCGCGCGGCGATGTGGCCCTGGGGCCTCGTGGCGCACGCCGCGGCGATCCTCATCGGCGGGGTGCAGACGAGCTGGGCCAACGGATGGTGGCTTTTCGGCCGAGGGCTGCATGGTGCAGATCCCACGCCCTCGGCGGCCGAGCCATCGAGGCGGGCGCTTGGGCCTTATCCCCCCCCCCCCCCCTCCCCGGCATGGTTCCCAGCCCTAAGGGCGAAGGGCGCCTGGGGCCTGGAGAGAAGCCGCCAGCCGCGAAGGCGAGCGAGGGGCTTGGAAAGAGGCGGTCGCCCCCTCCGCCGCCCGCTGCCAGATAGGGGCGTCGCCCGGGTATCCCGACGGCCACCACTACCGCGACTACGACCGCGACCTCGACTACGGGGCGTGCCGTGGAAGGGGGGGTGGAGCACGGCCCGTGCCGACTTGGCGGCGCGCCGGGGGGATCAGAGCGCCTGGGCCTGGCGAGCTTGCGCCAGCAAGGCCTTGGGGACTCACGGCCTGGGCCTTCGAGGTCAGCGGGCGGGGGGTCCAGCAGAGCGGGGTGGATCGGAGCGGCGGCGGACAGCTTGGGCGCGAGATTTTGGGGCTCCTGGTAGGGCACAGCCGCGCTGTGCGTGATGATTGCCATGTTCGCGCTCCTGCTGGGTGCTGCCGCCGACTGCATCAACGCGGTTATGGTGCCGTTGGCCTTGAGATAGGCTGGGATAGCTCGGGCGTTGGGGCAGCTTACGGCACGTTGTCGCCGACGGCCCGCGGAGCCGGAGGCAGCTCTCCCGCCGCCGCCGCCCCCGCTGCGTCGGGCGCAGTTCCGTGGCCCCTTGGAGTGGGTGGGGACACCGAGACCGCTTATTACAACAAAGGGGTGCGCGGCCAGGGCACCAACCAAGCTCCGAATCACCTGCTGCTGCACAAGCACGGGCAGGCAGCACGCGTGTCCTGCAACTTCAGCGCAGCTGTGGGCCCGGAGGGGGCCCTGTCGAAGCCACGCCTCGATCGACTTGGACTGGCGGTGTATATTGACCAGGTGCTGGGTTGTGCGAGTCGCGCTTGGAGGGCTAACTTGGAGGCCATCGGCCAGGTGCACTTCTGCCGGGCGGCGGGGCGCATGTGGCTGCGCACCCGATGCGCGTTGAGCAGCGCGCTGCCATCGATCACATGCAGCGGCGACGCCGCGCCGAGCAGCGGCCGTTGGGCTGCTTAACGTGGGCGTTCTGGCATGGTGGCCGCTTGTCGGGCCGGCATGGCCCCTGCCCGAGTGGACGCGCCGTCCTCGCCCAGAGCCCCGCTACATCAACGATGCCACGGGGGGCCGCCCATTGGCCCCGGACTCGGAGAGCGAGAACGAGGCGGAGGAGCGCCCGCGCCAAGCGGCGAGGGTAGGCGCGCAGCTGGCGAGCGGGTCCCGCCCGCTACAGCCAGAGGGGTGCTCGGACCGCGGGCTAATGGAACCCGCGGCCCTACTGGTGGATGACGCAGCGGCGTCCGACATGCCCTCGCCTCGGGCTGGGGAGATGGTGCAGATCTGTCCGTGCGCTCATCGCGCCCAGAAGGACCACTCGACGCTACTGGGTCGCAAATGCAGACTGCCGACGTGCCATCGGGTGGCCCGTGGGAACTCTCACGGCGCCCCCATGTGCGGGGAGCACCTGGGGAACGGCAGTGGCACGCCACTGCGGATGGAGGCGACCATGCTCCCGGGGCTCTTCGGGGGCTTGCAGAAGCGCATGCGCGGGCAGGGGATTAGCCCCGGGGCCGCGAAGGACTGGGCGCCCGTCGCGCCCCGCGGGGCCGGCAGCTGCATCCGCTTTCCAGCGCGTAGCCCCGGCGACGGTGGCATCGTCGACGGCCGCGCGGGGGGGGGGGCCCGTGGCGATGCCACGCCGGGGGCCGAGGCGGAGGCGGACCGCGCGGGATGGAGGCGCCGCCCGCCGCGTCGCCGCCCGCGCCCGCGCAGCGACGGGCGAGGTCCGCCGAGCCGGAGGGCGGCGATCGCTCGCGGCCAGCTGGGAAGGGGCCCGCGGCCGATAGGCTGCCGGCGCAGCAGTGGCCCCAGGAGAACTTCGCGGCGAAGATGCGCCCGAGCTTCGGCGATCGCGTCGAAACGGGAGCCCAACCTTGACACTTATTGTTGGGAGTGTGCGAGGGCATCGAGGCGCGAGGGCAGCCAGCGACGCGCTTGCGATCATCGGGGCGAGCCTGGAGGGTGCGCAGGTCGAGGTGCAGGCGTAGGATATCACGCGGCACCCCGCCCCGATCGGCGAGGGTCGGTGCGGCGCCGACTGGATCGACCGGCTGCTCTGCGAGGCCCCGATGGGCATTGGCGAGGTCGGCGCGCGAGTGGCGGCGCGCCGCGCCCCGCGCAAGTTCGCGGGCCATATCCGTCTGCACCGGCGGGGCGGAGCGGAGGTGAACGCCGCCGGGGGCCGCCCGCGCCGCTGCCTCAGCGCGACCGAGGCGGGGCTGGGACCTCGACCCGCGGGAGCGAGAAGGGCGACGACCTGCCGCGACCACCAATGTTACCACCGCCCACATGGGCCCCCCCTGGGCCGCGAGGAGGACGGCGTGCCGGGCCAATGTCGAGATCTTCACGTCAGCCCTACGTGGCGGCGCCGATCCCCATGCTGCATTGGGGGCGGTGGCCGAGGTCATGGAAGTGTCATTGGAACAGGCTGGGCGGGACCTGGATCCGTCGAGAAGTGGCGCGCCGAGCCACCTCTGGCGCGGTGGAAGCCGACGCCCAGCAGGCCTCGGCTGATCTTAGCCAGGCCCAGCGTGGGCGGGCAGCGATGCGCGATCGCGATGTGGACCCATCGGCGTCTCAGCTTCAGCGCGCAAGTGCTCGGGGCCGCTCCTCGGGGCGGCGGGGGCTTGCGCCGCGAGGGGGCCACGAATTGGCGCGAGGGGGCCGCGAATTGGCGGGGCCTCGCGCCCGACGCAGGGCGGAATCCCCGTTGACAGGGGGGGGGGGCATTCAGCCGAGGCCCCGGGCGCCTGCTACGAGGGGGCAACCATGGGGGCGAACGCGTGGGAGGACCAGATGGGGATAGCTCCGCCGCGGGAGTTGGACCGTCAGAGACCGCGAGGGCCATCGAGCAGAACGCCCGCGCTACGGAGCGGGCGGCGCGCGCGGCCGAGGGCGAGCGCAAGCCGCGCGGCACGCGGGCTGGCATCGGTCGGGATGACCAGCTCGACGTGCACTTGGCGAGGGGGCGCGACGCCTTGGAAGCGGAGGCCTGCGCGGCCATCGTCGCTGGGCGACGCCTGATGGACTCGCTGATGCGGATGTGCGCTAGATCCACGAGCGCGCTGAAGGCCATCGAGTGGCCCGCGCTCGTGACCAATGGGGTCGCCTATGGCTTCGCAGCGCTGGCCTTCTGGGCAGGCCGCCGCGATTTCAGCGTCGCGGACTGTATCCCGGCGCGCGACGAGGACTTCGACAGCTATCGGCTGCCCGACGATGACAAGCTGGAAGCACGCCAGCGTCCTGCATCCCACATGGCCACTTGGTTCAAGCGGGCCAGGCGCGAGATCCAGATGGTCGAGTCGGCGTTAGGCGTCGAGCACGGGAGAGACCAGCGAGTGGCGCTAGCCCAGCCGGAGCAGGCCTGCGAGAAGGACCCGGCCGAGTTCCCGGATGGTCGGGCGCGGGGCCTATAGGAGGAGTTGCGAGCCACTTGGCTTGAGGAGCTGCGTGAAATACGACGGCGTATATGCCAGGGGCGCAATGGCGATCGCCCGCGCAAGGAGGAGGTCAAGATGGCGCTGCTGATCCCTGGTAGAAGCTATCGGTTACCCAGCGCCTTTGACCTGAGCGAACCTGAGGCCTACTACCAGCGAGCGGCGGCCCCCCGGCGGGAAGCAGCCATGAAGCGGCTGCTCACCCGGCTGAACGCACCCGAGCACGAGCGCTTCAGTAAGGGGCCTAGCTTCAGAACCAAAATCTCGCTCAGCAGCTCCACTGCTGGCTGCCACTGCCAACGCCTGTTCACGCGCGCGCTGTTCACTGCCACAACCTGCTGCCACTGCCAACGCCTGCTCTTCTCGCGCGCTCTGTTCATAGTGCCGCAGGTGATGCAGCGGTTCCGAACAGGAGAAGTGGGCTCCGACTAATTGGAAAACGAGCTTTTCGCTTGAAGCGTGGTTCGAAATACGCGTGGAATCTGGCCCCAAACAGGTCCCAAACTAAATAATCGCGCGGGGCATCCCCTGCGAATGGCGTGCGCCCCTGTCCAAACAGCGACGGCCGCGCCAGCCCGTTTTGAATTTTATGGGGGGCGCGTTTGGGGAACACGTCCACTGAGGCGGACGGGGTTGGGTGCGGAACGTTACGTTTGTTTTCGGTTGTTTTTGGGGCTGTGGCGCGGCGTAAGGAGACTTGTTTCCGAGTTTGTAGTCTGCGCCAATTAGAATCCAAAGTTTCATTGTCATGGGATTCCTAGAGGGCTGTTGTATTGGTCCTTTTCGGAATCCAATATGAGTAATCAATCCAATATGAGTAATCGCCCTTTGGTTCCTATTGTGTAGGTTCCGTCAGGAATCCTGCTGCAACCCAGTAGTATAATCACCCATTGGATCCCGTTGGGCTCCTGTGGGATGCTATGGGATGCGCCAGGATTCGAAGCGAATTGTTTCGTTGTTTGACCAAAATGTGGTTCTATTTGAATTCGAGTAGAACAAAACAGATAACTTGTTGTTGGGCTCCCGTTGAAGTTGTATTTGCGCGACCGTTGACCGCCGCGCATTTGTTTGCGTGCCGCGCTGATGCCACGAGTATTGCCGAGAGGGCTCCAAGAGGCCCCCGTAGTGTCGTTTACGTGTTTTGAGCTGGACTCTGCCTGTGATAATGATACCGAACGATGTTGTTTAACCAAACCTGATGGATCCCCTTAGACCATCGTGAGTTTACGTTGTCTCTCAACACAGCTCTGCGGTTGCATATCACGCCTATGTGTTTGGCGTACTAGTGAAGTAATGCGGCCTCGTGACAGGTTGCCAACACTGAGGACCAATCATTCAGGCACAACACACTGGAAGCGACTTCTGGTGCATTGGTACACTCAACTTTTGGACGAAGGTGTCTTGCTTGTTTTTTTTTCGCACACTATGAGTGACGTAGAAGTATCAAATCCGTGTGTTGGTGGTGTATAGATGGAGGCTGAGAGACAGAGAAAGAGAGATGCACGTCCGTATGCATACACATATACGCATCATCCGTCGACGGGCGCTCGTCCGCGGAAGGAACATAATCTGCCCGCTGGATTTTTACAATGCTGCAAGGGGCAACCATCGTCCCAGTCCCGTGGATGAACGCACATGCTTAACATGTTCGCGAGGCCCAAGAGGCTTGCCAGGAGAGCCCAATAGGCTCGTCGGGATGCCCATGAGGCCAGTCGGGAGGGCCCGAGAGGCCAGTCGGGAGGCCCATGAGGCCAGTCGGGAGGCCCATGAGGCCAGTCGGGAGGCCCAAGAGGCTCGTCGGGAGGCCCAAGAGGCTCGTCGGGGGGCCCAACAGGCTCGTCGGGAGGGCCCAAGAGGCCAGTCGGGAGGCCCGAGAGGCCCGCCAGAACTCACAAGAACCCCCTCGGCAGGCTCAGGAAACGCACCACGAAGCTGAGAATATTCAAGTAGGCGTCTGGGGATTGAACCACTCCGCTGGAGGGTTGAACCCTTCTGCCGGGGATTACCTATCTCTCCCCAAGGCGGAGGTGGCAAGGGGGTAAGACCTTTGCCCGTTCGCCGCCAGATTGCTGGGATTTCTCTGGTGGCTTGGATTTCGGCGTTTTCAGAACAGGTTTTGAGGATACCTCGAGTGGGGCGCTCCAAGGGGCAGCCATCAGGAGGGAGGACCTTTGCCCGCTCGCGCCCAGAAAACGTGGAGATGTCTCAGGCGGTTCTCCTGTTTGGTGGCGTGGACGTCGGTGCCTTCAGAGCAGGGTGTGAGTCTCGAACGAGGCGCTGTCTTCAGCACCCCAGGCGGCCAGATCGCGGGGATGTACCGTGCGAGGCGATCGATTCTGCACCTCCGATTCCTCTCCATGCAGAGCCCCATGATCATTTCGATGTATTAAGGGAGAAGGACGGCCGCCAGGACGGAAGATGGATATCGGAGCAGGATGGAGGGGAACGAATGAAGAGGGATACACATTGTTCAGTTCTAATTATTCGAAAAGTCCTTGATTTTTGTTTGGGGCCAAGATCCTTCATTTCTAATGGTTCTATCCTGGGCCTCTTCCTGGCCACCAGATGGCCAGGAGCAATTGGAAACGAGCACACTTAGAAACGAGCACGATCAGAAGTGAACGACGTGCTCCTCCCTCTCCTCCCTCTCGGGGGGAGTCGGGGGGGGGAGCAGGAGGAGGAGGAGGAGGAGGAGGAGGAGGAGGAGGAGGAGGAGGAGGAGAGGGAGGAGAGGGAGGAGAGGGAGGGAGCACGGCGGCCAGTCAGAGGAGGGAAAGGGGAGCGCCCTGCTCACCGCCTGTCTGTCTGTGAGTTGTCGTCCCTGCTGTCTTGCATCGCCGCCACCGTCACCGCCGCCGCCGCCGCCGCCGCCGCCGCCGCCGCCGCCGCCGCCGCCGTCGTCGTCGTCGTCGTCGTCGTCGTCGTCGTCGTCGTCATCGTCGTTATTGTCGTCGTCGTCGTTGTCGTCGTTATTGTCGTCGTCGTCGTTGTCGTCGTTGTCGTCGTTGTCGTCGTCGTCGTCGTCGTCATCGTCGTCGTCGTCCTTGTCCTTGTCGTTGTCGTCGTTGTCGTCGTTGTCGTCGTTGTCGTCGTCGTCATCGTCGTTGTCGTCGTCGTCCTTGTCCTTGTCGTTGTCGTCTTACTCGTCGTCCATGTGGATACGTTCTCACACCCCGTCACGTAGCTACAAGTAGACGCTCACAGCTGGCCGCTACAGCAAATGAGATGCATTGAGGGGGACTTCTGCGTTGAGCAGCTGCTGTGAGCGAGCATTGAGCAGGTGGTCGCTCGTTTTGGGTATCGTGCCTGGCCACGGCCGGCCTGGTGGATCCTGGCCCCCTTTTCGGCCCTGCGGGAGGCCGAAACACCGGAGCAGGACGTGGTGGCGGACGCGGCCGCCAGCAGCAGCTACTGGCCCGTGGAACCCAGGACTCTTGGCACTGCGCGTGCCAGCGGTGGCGACTGGCCTGCCGCGCAGAACGTGGCCGCGGCCGCGGCCGCCAGCGGTGGCGACTGGCCTGCCGCGCAGAACGTGGCCGCGGCCGCGGCCGCCAGCGGTGGCGACTGGCCTGCCGCGCAGAACGTGGCCGCGGCCGCGGCCGCGGCCGCCAGCGGTGGCGACCAGCTTGCCGCGGAGAACGTGGCCGCGGCCGGGGCCGCGGCCGCCAGCGGTGGCGGCGACCAGCCTGCCGCAATGAACGTGGCCGCGGCCGCGGCCGCCAGCGGTGGCGACTGGCCTGCCGCGCAGAACGTGGCCGCGGCCGCGGCCGCCAGCGGTGGCAACTGGACTGTCGTGCAAAGCGCAGGAGAAGCCGCACCTGTCAGCAGCAGCAGCAGCAGCAGCGACTGGCCCATGGACCAGGAGGGGGCAGCCGTCGCAGTTGGTCGGCCCGCCGCGCTGGGCACCGCCCCCGTCGGTGGCGGCGGGTGGCCTGTGGCGCAAGTCGCCGCGGAGGCTGCTGTCGAGGCCGAGCGACCACAGGGTGCGGCGGCGGGCGGCGCGGCCGCTGGCCTGCCGCCAGGGGGCCGCCCGGGCTCGGAGTGGCCAGTCGCCGCAGCAGGCGAGCAGCCACTGCTGAGCCCCACGGGCTCCTGGCCGCACGCTGCCGCCACGGGCGCCGGGCTCGGCATGCCGCCAGAGCGGCTGGCCGCGGAGCAGTCCGCGGGGGGCCTCCGGGGCCTGATAGACCAGCTCACCAGCCAGCTGGACGAGGAGCTGCGCAGGCGCGAGGCGGAGGAGGCGGAGCTCGAGGCCCGGGCTGCGGAGAAGCAGAGGCTGCTGGACGAGCTGGCCGCGGTGCAGCGCAGGCGGCAGGCGGTGCTGGCCGAGACGGAGGAGGACCTGGCCGCCGCGCGGGACACGGAGCGGCAGCACGCGGAGCTGGCCGGGGCGCTCCAGGAGCTGCGGGTGGACTGCGAGGCGAAGGAGGCGGAGCTCGAGAAGCTGCGCGAGGCCGCGCGCTTGCGCGACGGCGGCGGCCGCGACTGGGCGCGGGACGGCCCCGAGAAGGACGCGCTGGTGGAGACGAAGCTGCGGATCGCAGAGGCGCACGAGCAGCTGGCGCAGATGCGGCAGCAGCTGTGGCTCAACCGGGAGGGGCTCAAGCGGCAGCTCGCCGAGCTCCAGGCCGAGGGCGCGGCGCTGCGAGCGCCGGCTCGCGGCCGTCGGCGGTGATTCGGCGCTGAGCGCCTCTGGGCGCTGACTCGTCGCCTTGTCTCTTCCTCATCCACTTCATCCTCGGAGGACGAAAAGGCACCGATACCGATACCGCGACGAAAAGTTATCGATACCGCTACCCTTCCCTAGTTTTCTTTTTCTGGGCCCCCCCAGAAGGCCCTCGTCGCCACTGCTAGATTCGCTTAGAAATTCTGGTCAAAACGCACCCCTGGAGAGGTCCAGGGTGTAGCGGGATTGGTACTTTTGGTTTCTCCATCCTGTTCCACGTCATCCTCTACCATCCTGGAGGGCCCCGTGAACTGTACGACCACCAGGGGCACCATGGGCCTCATGAGCACTTTTGGCCGTGTGGGTCGTATGAGCCTCACGGGTCCCATCAGCATGATGGGCGTCTGGCCTGTGAGTCCTACGGGCCACATAGTCCATTTGAACCGTATCGAGTTCCCCCAACTTCTACGAAGCAACCCAAAATTGCCAAGACGACCCCCAGAAAGCCCCAAGCTGGCCTAAACGGGCACAAAAAAGACACCCCCAGACGGTCAAGAGGACCCTCTCAGGAGAAGCCTTTCGTACGTCGAAGATATGCCTCCCAGAAGCCTCTCAGAAGCCCGGCAGGAGCCTCAATAAGCTTCTCATAAGCCTCCAAGAAGCTCTTCAGAAACCTACACTAAGTCTGTAAGGAGCTTCCCAGAAGCCTTGTAGGCCGTTTCCATTAAGCTTCTAAGCAGTCTATACGAAGCTTCTTTGGAGCCTCTCAGCTTCTTTGGAGCTTCCGAGAAGGAGCTTCAGAACAGCCTCCAAGAAGTTTCCAACAAGTGTTCGACAAGCTTCCAAGGAGCCTCCAGGAAATCTTCAAGGAACCTCTTTGGAGCCTCCAAGAAGCCTCTCAGGAACCTCCAAGAGGAAGCTTCCGAAAAGCCTCTCAGGAGTCTTGAAGATGCTTCCAACAGGTTCCCAAGGAGACTCCAAGAAATCTCAAAGAAGTCTGGATGGAGTCTCCATGAAGCTTTTAAAGTAGCCTCCAATAAGCCTCTGAGGAGCATCGAAAAACTTCCGAGAACCCTCCGAGAAGCTTGTCGGGAACACCGAAGAACCTTTCAGACTTGCTGCATGTCCCATGTAATTCGGAGGAGTGTAACTGAACAGAGTCCATAGTAATGGGAAGGGTCTTAGGTTACCGGGGAGCAGAAATGTTAGCCATTCACGTGTTTCTCAGGTATTTGCTACTCGCTACACCTCCCATTTTCCCATCGCCTTCTTCGAATTCTCCGCTGTCCCTCTCGCCGCTGCGGTCATATGGTTCTTGCCGGTGCTTAAACAGGAGCGCCCCGCTCGAACAAGCGGGGCGCGACGCCAGACGTGAGGCAACGCGCGAGCAACACGCGAAGCAAAATTTCCCGAGGCTCCGCCAGAGAAGCTCGTGCAGAGCTGCCGGGCCAGACCTCTGCATTGCCTTTTGGGACGTCGTGCTGTGCTCGGGTCACGGGATGCTCCCTCCTTTGCGGTCCTTGTGCCAAAAAGGTGCGAACCCCGCGAACGCGTACCTCAATTCAGTACACGTTGTGGTTTCTTGCGCCGTTGATCTCTCGTGCCGTGCTATGTCAATGCCGGTCGCCAGTCGCTTCACTGGTCGCCTGCCACATCTGATTCCCATTTTCTTCGGGAACGGTGTGCGCTCCGTGGGGAAGAATGCGGGTGGGTTTAGTTGCCGAAGTTCACTTGCGATTAGCAAGTCGTAGAATGCAAAGGCATGTCCTCAAAGGCAGAGCGATTCGGTCCTTCCCCCTCTTGCCGAGAGAGCCTTCTACCAGCTGCAGGGTCATACAGGAGCAGTCCGATACACTTTCCTATACCATGATCAATTGCCAGCGTAGAACCCAAACAGTGTCTTCTGACACTCTGGATGTGCAAGCGATGTAGTCCAAGCTACGTGGTTCAAGCTACGTGGTTCAAGCAATGTGGTATAAGCTATGTGGCGCAAGCTCTGTGGTGTGAGCTGTGTGGTGCAAGTTACGCGGTGTAAGTCAAGCTATGTGGTACAAGCTATGTGCTGCAAACTGTGTGGCCCCAGCTACGTTACACAGGCTATGTGGTGCAAGCTACATCGTGCAAGCGATGTGTTGTACGCAACGTGACCCAAGCCATGCGGTGCAAGCTCTGTCATGCAAGCTATTTGAGCGGGCGGCCCGTCGGGTATTCTTTGTTGGACCCCTTTTCGCGCCCTCACGTTGTCCTCCCCTCTTTCGTCTTCCGCCGGGCCGTGCTGCTGCTCGGTCGCTGCTCCACTGCTGTTGAGATGGTGACGGTACGCCGATGGTACGCTCGACGGAAAAGGATAGAGAGACAGAGATAGAGGAAAAAATCGAGGGAGAGAGATACATATACATATAGAGAGAGAGATAAAGAGAGAGAGAGAGAGAAATACTCTAGAGAGAGAGAGAGAGAGATCAGATGGCGACATCATCCCCCAAGGAGCCCGCGACATCAAGAATTGGAAGCCGACCGAGAGAGAAACATCAGATGGCGACATCATCCCCCAAGGAGCCCGCGGCATCAGGTCCTCCACTTGGACCGAGGCGACGGCGGAGAACATGACGCAGTGGCACGACTGACAGAGCACAAACACGAGCTCCCTAAGGTCGAGGACCTCGATCTGGTGGCCCTGCTCCAGCTGCGCGGGGAAAAGAAAGCAAACGAGCAGGAGCTAAACAACATCAGCCGCAGTGGTAGTATCCTTCGTCGGCGGCGGGCGCTCCGGCGGGAGAGACGCTTGGAACGGTTCGAGTCGGACGTGGATGCAGGCAGGGCAGGTTTGTTCGGGCTCGCGGAGGACGAGCGGCAGCAAGCGAAGGAAGAGCGGGAACACTGTGTGCATGCGCGGCTGGACTTGCAAGGCGATGAGCGTAACCCTCTGGTCACCCGGGCGAAACTAGACAACGCGTTGTCGAAATTCCACGTGGGGAAAAAGCAACCCAGACGGCATCACCGCGGAGGTCCTCGAGGCATTGCCAAGCGAGTGCAAAGACTGGCTGGGGGCGAACATGGCTCGTAGATGGAGGACCTTAGCATTCCGTGCGGAAGGGACAAGATCGATGATGACTTTGGCGCCCAAGGTGCTTGGTGCGACCACGTTGGCAAAGTTCAGACCCATCGCGGTCTTATGTGCGATGCGCAAGCTCCTTGGCTGTATTTGGATGTTGTCGCTGCCAGTGCTGACCTTCGTAACGGTGCAGACTGCGTTCATACCTGGCAGCCACGCGGATACCCAGGACTTCGATTTGAATAGAGCGGCAGAGCTGGCCAGGGAATAGCGGCAACCGCTGCTCACTGAACAACTCGACTGGAAAAAGGCTTTCGACCATGTCGACCACCGTGCCGCGTTCAACGGAATGGAATTCCAAGGGATAGGGCTCCCCGAAATCGCGCTAAGCGAGGCGATCTGGCATCAGAGCTCTGTGCAAGCCAATATTCGGCACGTCGCTTCCGCAAAGCGTGGTGAAGTCTCCGCTAATGTTCACGATGGTCATGGAGATGGTGATCCGGAAGCTGGAACCCCGCTGGATAGCACAGGGCTGGGGTTTCGGATTCGACTATTTCTGGATATCCTGCGTCTCCTACGCGGACGACGTTGTGCTCGCGGCCGCGTCCATGGAGCACATGGACGACATGATCGCGGATGCGCTGGCCGAACTCAAGGACATCAGTTTTGGCGTAGGGCCAGACAAGACGCATTGGACGAGCACCCCGCCCAGACCCGGCCAGCATTCGCACGTAATGATAAACGAGAATGTGATTTGGGAGGACGACGGTTCTGCTTAATGGCGAGAGGAACTTGTACGGTGAAATGAAGCAGTCTAAACGCGATATGGACACTACGTAAATACTCCACGCAACTACACAACGTGAACGCAGTACGCGAATCCATTGCGCAAATACACTACGTAAAAGCACTACGCAAATACACCGCGCATATTGCTCCACAAGGAAAGGCTTAAACGTGAAATAGGTACTACGTGGATACACTCCGCAAATTCACTACGTAAAACTCCACGCAAATGCACTGCGCGAGTATTCCACGCTAGCACTGCACGCCAAACAGCGACGCGAATACCATGCACGAGGACACTGCGCAAATACACCACGCAGGAGCACCACGCCAATCCAATACGCCAACACACTGCGCCACCACACCACACAAACGCATTGCAAATACACTACGCAAATACACTTCGTCAGTACACCTTGCGCAAATGCATTACGTAAACGCACGACGTAAAGAACACGCAAATCCACTACGCATACCCACTACGTGGTGCTTTCCCTGCCGCGTACGAGTGCGGCACAGCGCAGCGCAGGGGGGCATGTCGCAGTCCCCGGCACAGTGGCGCCACCGCGGACATCTCCAGCACTGCCACTGCCCATCGCCCGATCGAGGTGCTCTGCAGCTTCCCCAGGCCTCCAGTCGCAGATCCCTTCCCGAGTTTGCGGGGCGACCATAGAAACGCATGACGCGAAAACGCTACGCGACAACACTTCGCGGAAAGCTGACTCCACGCGGCGCAATGCATTGCGCGAGATACGCCACGCAACTATTCCGCGCAAGCATTGCACACCAAGCGGCGACGCAAATAGCACGCACGAAAACCCTGCGCAAATACACCGCGCAGGAGCACTCTGCCAGCGCGCTGCGTGAACACACTGCGTCAACCCACTACGCAAGTTCACTGCGTCAAATACACTACGCAGAAGCACTACGCAACTACACTTCGCAAATACACGACGAAGATGCATTATGAAAATACGATATGTAAATGCACTACGCCATCACATTAAGCAAATTCATTACGTAAGTACACTACGCAAATACATCGAGCAAATACACTCCGTGGCGGGTCGCCTATCATGTCCTAGTGCGGCGCGGCACAGCGCGGGAGAGCACGACGCAGCCCCCGGCGCAGTAGCGCCACCGCGGACATCTCCAGCATCGCCACTGCCCATCGCCCGATCGAGGTGCTTGGCAGCGCTTCCAGGCACCTCGAAGTAGTGAATCCTTTCCCGGGTTCGCGGGTCGACCACGGAAACGCACGACGCGAAAACATCGCGCGGCAGCGCGAAGCGGACAGCTAAGTCCACGCGGCGCAAGCCATTCCGCGAAATAGATTGCGCAAGGATTCCACGCAAGCATTGCACGCCAAACGGCGACGCAAATACCATACACGACAACACTATTCAAATACACCACGCAGGAGCACTTTGTTAACGCACCACGCCACCGCACTGCGTCAACACACTACGCAATCGCACTACGTGACATACGCTACGCGGTACACTACGCAAATCTACAATGCAAATACAGAACGACAAAAACATTACGTAAATGCACGACGCAAAGACCCTACGTAAATGCACTACGTAAACACATTTAGTAAATACATTACGCAAATACACAACACGAATACGCCGAACGGCAACGCGAAAACACACACGACAACACGACGCAAGTACACAACGCAGAGGCACTTCGCCAACGCACTTCGCCAAGCCTCTACGCAAGCGCACTGCGCAAATGCATTACGCGAGTGCGCCACGCAAGTGCACTACGTCAATGCAGCCCACGCAAATACACTACGTAAATACACGATGCAAATACACTATGTGGCGCGCTCCCTGACATGTACGAGTTCGGCGCAGCACAGCGCATGAGGGGCCCTGCGCAACCCCTGGCGCAGTGGCGCCACCGCGGACATCTCCAGCACTGCCACTGCCCATCGCCCGATTGAGGTGCTTGGCAGCGCCCCCAGGCCTCGCAGTAGTGAGTCCCTTCCCGAGTTTGCCCGTCGACCGCGGAAACGCATGGCGAGAAAACTTCGTGCGAAAACAACACGCGGAAAGTTAGTTCCACGCGGCGAAATGTCTCGCGCGGAATGAATGTTGCAAATGTTCCACGCAAGCAGTGCGCGCCAAACGGCGACGTTAATACCATGCGCGAAAGCGCTCGGCACATGCACCACGCAGGAGCACTACGCCAACATACTACATCAACACAACACATTCGCCCAACACACTATGGAAAACGCTACGCAAACGCACGGCGTAAAATACGATACGCAATCGCACTACGCAGATACACTGCGTAAGTGCACAACGTCAATGCATTATTCAAATTCACGATGAAAAAATACACGACGTAGCACACCACGCACATGCACCACGCAGGTATTATCACGCAAAATCATTGCGTATATACACTGCGTGCATTCATTACGTAGACGATTGCACATGTAGGTGCAACTTTCAGGGAGGACAGCTTCGCTTGCGCGAGCACGAAGATCGACCTCAAGGGTATACCTGGGCCAGTAGGCGAACGAGGCCTTCCACACATGGAAGTCAATTTTCGCTTGTCGATGGATCCTGAAATTGCGTCGCGCTGGGGTGCTCCCGAGGACGGCATGGGCGCCGTTACTCTGGAGGTCGAGCACCCGGATTCCAACGCAGAGCCGTTGGAATCATATCGCAAATAGGAGCACAAGGCGGGCGGCCAAGTTGCTCCGACTCCGCAGGCCGCCGCGGCAGTCGATCGGCTAGTGGTGGCGATTCTTCCACGAGATGGGCCATTGGGCGATCGAGAGGTCTCGTATCGATCTCGCGCAGCCGTGCCGCCAACGGATCCACTGCTGGGCGGGTCGTGCTGCTCGGTTGCCACCAGGCAGGCCTGCCGTTCGGGCTCTCCGCCGCCGCGGCGTGCAGCGGTGGAGGCGGAGGCAGGCGCAACGCGAAGCCTCAACAGACACATTATAGTCTGGGCCGCGCCCGCAACGCTTCAAGATCAGGCGCTGGAAAGAGCAGATCTAGGAGGTCTACGGCGAAGGCTTCTCTGAAGACGTCCACGCGAAGACCGGCTGGCTGTCGAGGGCGCTCGACCGGGCGGGCTGGGAGAGACTCGGTGCGGAGAGCTGGCCCGGGGCCAGCGGCGCGGTCAGAAAAGTCTTTATGCTTCGCGTATCCCCACCAGCCCATCTCACAGCAGCAGCTCTCGCGAAGCATGTCGACAGTTGTGTTTTTCAGGCGTGTGTCCGCTGGGCTCCGTATATCTCCCCTGTCCCTCCTTCCTCCCTCCTTCCTCCCGCGGTCAGAAGATTGGGGGGGTTGGCGCAGCCCCGCTCGGGGCCCTCGGCAGGCGCCCGAAGACGAGAGAGAGAGGGAGTTAGAGGCGAGAGGCAGGCTGCGTGACGAGAGCGGGTGGAGGGCTCGGGGGGGGCGAGGGGCAGAGCGCGGCGACGAGGGGAGGAGGGGGCGATGAGGGGAGAAGGGGGGAGAAGGAGGAGGAGGAGGAGGAGGAGGAGGAGGGGGAGGGAAGAGGAGGGGGAGGAGGCACACCGCCTCTTGGGGCCCTGGTGGGACGCTCTTTGGGTGCTCTTGGGCGCTCTTGGGGCCGTCTTGGAGCCAACTTGGGGCCTCTCTTGGTTTCATTATGACAAGTCTTGGTTTTATGGTCGCTCTCTGCTTTATCATGATCAGCCTTGGCTTCATCATGGGAAATCCCGTGGCCGATCTTCTATGATATCCCACAGTTTGTTGGGGATTGGTGGGCAGGGGGGTGGTTACCATCCCTACTGCTATGATCGAGGACCCCTATGAGGGTTGAATCTTGGGGGCCGAATGTTCGCGGGCCAGGTGCCGATTAGCGCGGGCAGAGATTGAGAGAGGAGTATGTCGGGGACGACGAGTGGGAGAGGGCGGCTGGGCTCCAGGACCTCCAGCACAAGAGGCTCCAGCACCATTTGGCTCGAAGGTGTGTACCTCCCCTATTTGCTGGGTCTTGGGTCCCCTTTCCCAAACATCCGGCGATTGGTTTTTTCCCAACCATCCTGTGGTGTTGGGTCCTCGTTTTGAAGAGAGTGCCCCGCGTTCCCTCCTTCCCGTTGCCTCCTCTTTCTCCTCTCTCCTCCCATCCATGCTTCTGCCCTCCGCATGTTTGTTTTTTTGTTCGGCGCACCCAGTGCAACGCTTCGTGGCCACGTAGGGAGCTTCACCGAAGGCCCCAGCGGCAGGGTCCACATGGCGGCGCCGTTCCATTTTGGCGCACCCCTCACGCGGTTTATGGCCCCACATGGAGTTCCACCAGAGGCCCAAGTGGCAGGGTCCACATGGCGGCGCCGCCCCTCACACAGTTCGTGGTCCCATAGGGAACTCCACCGAAGGCCCGATTGGCAGGGTCCACATCTCCATTATGGTGCGCCCCTCACATGGCTCGCGGCCCGAAGGAGCCCAACCGAAAGCTCAAGTAGCAGAGTCCACATGGTGCCGCCGCTGCATTTTGGCGCACCACTCGCATGGTTCGTGGCCCCGTAGGGAGCTCCACCGAAGGCCTCAGCGGCAGGGTCCACATGGCGGCGCCGTTTCATTTTGGCGCAGCTTTCGCATGGTTCGTGGCCCCATAGGGAGCTCCACCGAAGGCCAAAGTAACAGGGTCCTCATGGCGGCGCCGCACCACTTTGGCGCGCCCCTCACACGGCTCGTGGCCCCATGGGGAGCTGCACCGAAGGCCCCAGGAGCAGGGCTCACATGGCGGCACCGCCCACTTCTGGCGCACCCCTGACACGAATCGTGGCTCCACAAGGAACTCCACCGAAGGCCCCTGTGTCAAGGACGGAAAAACCACCCCGACCCCGACAATTCGCGTTTACTAAACAGCCCTGGGCGTTTACTAAACAGCCCTGCCCTGTTCGATTCCTTACTTGGGCGCGTTTGCTAAACGGCTTCGCGTGTCGGGGTGGTTATTATCGGGGTGGATGTTCTGCCCTCTACCTGTGGCAAGGTCCACATGGCGGCGCCGCCTCGGTTTGGGACCACCCCTCACACGGCTCGTGGCCCCATAGGGAGCTCCTCCGAAGGCCCCAAGGGAGCAGAGTCGCCGCCCCATTTTTGGCGCACCCCTCGCACGGTTCGTGGCCCCAGAAGGAATTCCACCGACGGCGGAGGAGGAGGGGGAGGAGGAGGGAGAGGAAGGACAGGGAGGAGGATGAGGGCGAGGAGGGAGAGGAAGGAGAGGAGGGCGAGGAGGGAGAGGAGGGAGAGGAGGAGGAGGAGGAGGGGTCCACATGGCGGCGCCACCCCATGTTGGCGCACCCCTCACACGAGTCGTGGCCCCAAAGGAGCTTCACCGAAGGCCCCATTGGCAGGGTCCACGTGGCGACGCCGCCCCATTCGTGGCCCCATATGGAGCTCCTTCGAATGCCCCAGTGGTAGGGTCCACATGGCGGCGCCGCCCCATTTTTTGGGCGCCCCCCTCACACGGGTCGTGGTCCCAAAGGTAGCTCCACCGAAAGCGGCGCCGCAACTCGGTATTCACAGCTGCACATGGCTGGGTCTTTCGCCCGGATAATTTCAATGCGCGGCCCCAGAGGTCCCGACCCTTTTTCGTCAGTTTTCCGCCCCGGATCCAAAAGTATCTTGGCGAGGGGCCCAACCATGTGCAGGTGTGAGTACCACAGTGCAGGCAGGACGAAGAGGCGGATCCCTATGGGGCCACGAAGCGTGTGAGGGGCGTGCCGACTGGGCCTAGCGACGCATGCGGGCCTTGCCGTTGGTGCCTGCGGTGGAGCTCTCGATAGGGGCCACGAATCGATTGAGGGGTGTGCCGACATGGGGCCGGGAACGCACGCTGGCCCTGCGGATGGGGAGGTCGGTTTCGGTGGAGCCTCCCTGTGGGGCCACCGAACACGTGTGAGGGGTGTGCCGAACTGGGCCCGGGGACGCATGCTGGCCCTGCCGCGGGGGCCTTCGCTGGAGCTCCCTCTGGGGCGACGCAGTGTGCGAGGGGTGTGCCGACCTTGGCCCTCGGGTCGCCTGCGGGCCCTGCCGCTGGAGGCCTCGGTGGGGCTCCCCACGGGGCCGCAGGAAACGTGCGAGGGGCGTGCCGACGTTGGCCTGGGAACGCATGCGGGCCCTGCCCGCAGGGTCTTGGGTGGAGGCTCTCGATGGGGCCACGAAGCGTTTGAGGGGGGTGCTGGCAGTGGCCTGGAGACCCCTGCGGGCCTGGCTGTGCGGGACTTTTTGCAGAACTCCTCTCGGACAGCGTAACGTGTGAGGGGTGTTCGGACATGGGCATCCGGCAAGCGTAGGCAGGGATGGGCGGAGGGAGGAAGGGGAGGAGGAGAGGAGGAGGAGACGCGGGCCGCTGCTGATTCGAAACGAGGGCCAGCACTAGAGCTTGGATTGGGAAAAAACACTGTTTGATGGCACAAGGGCCTGAGAACGGGCCCTTGGACCCCTAAATCGACGGTGCAGAACGCGGGGATGGAAAGGATCATTCCGTCGGAGATCTGTGTTTGGGGGTGCTTGTGCAGGCCACACGCCAGGGGGCGCTTCAGGTGACCACGTCAGGCACGTCGCGGCAAGGGGGCCAGAGAGTTTTCGGAGGAGGAGGAGGATGAAAAGGAGGAGGAGGAGGAGGAGGAGGAGGAGGAGGAGGAGGAAAGGTGGCCGCGCCCTCGCGCGCATCGCGCGTACGCCTGGACGCGCGTGCGGGCATCCGAGGAACCGGGTTGGCCGCCGGCCGCATGCCGCCCCGCCAGGCACAGCGAGGCCGTCGGCCGCGAGCTCGCCTCCTCCGCCGCCGCCTGCGCCGACCGCCTCTCGGCGCACATTTGCCTCCGGGCCTGGCGACTGGCGGCGGCAGCCGGGCGCGCCACGCCCCGCGCGGCGGGCGGCGCCTGGCGCCGTGGGCCCGCGGCGCCCAGCGGCGGCTGGCCTGCAGTTGCCGCTGGCGGCTGCACGGAGTCCGCGCCGTCGACGGGGCTTCGGCACGCGCCACGGCGATGCCCAGGCGCCGTTGCGGCCGGGGTGCTGGCCAGGGTGCGGGCGCGGGGCCTGTTGGGCGGGTGCGTGCACGAGTGGTCGCGGCTGTGCCGCGAGGGGCGGCTCGAGGCCAAGCGCGAGGCGCTGCGCCTGGAGGCGCAGGCCTTCCAGGCCTGCTTCGAGGGGCGCTGCTGCGCGGGCGCGGCGGCGGAGCAGCGTCGCGGCGCCGCGCCGGAAGCCGCCGGGACCCTCGCGGGGCGCCGCCGGCAGCGGAGGCGCGAGGGCGACGCGAGGCTGCAGTTCGCCTCCTGGGCCCGGCAGGCGCGGCGGGGCAGGGCGGCGCAGCGCCACGGCGAGCTGCTGGGCAAGGCGGCCTCCATCGCCAGCGCGGCGCTGGCGGTGAGGGCGTGGGCGCTGCTGGCGTGGCGCGCGCGCGCGGACGCGAAGGCGGCGGGCGCGGCCGAGGCCGTGAGGCTGTCCTCGCTGCTGCAGCTGCAGCGCGCGGAGGAGTCCATACGCACCGCCGCCCTGCGCAGCGCAGAGTACGTCGGACAGATGGTCCAGCTGGTGCGGCCGCAGAGGCCCCAAACAGGCCGGCTCCTGCGCCGGGCGGCCCTCGAGGCGGAGCGGTGGCAGTTGCTGCTGGTGGTGGCGTCGTGGGGCTCCCACGCACGGGCTCGCAGGCGCGAGGATGAGGCCGCCGCAGGCGGCAGCGCCACGGAGGCCGTCGGCGGGCGGCCGCATCCGCTCTCCAGCGCACAGTCCACTGGCGATGCGCCGCGAGGCTCTGTGGCGATGGAGGGCGCCGAGGCCGCGTCGCGGGCCTCCGGTGGCGGCCTCCGCGCGCCGCCAGACTCACCAGCGGCGGCCCAGGCGCATTGCGCGGGTCCCGCTTGGCGCATCGGGTCGCCTCGGGCGCTTGCGGAGAGCATGTTGCTGCTCCAGCGCTCACGCCTCGATGCCGAGCGGCAGCAGCTGCTGGCGGTGGTGGCCCTCTGGGGCAGCCTGTCGCGGACACGGCGGCGCGAGGAGGCCAAGATGCTGTTCCTGCGGTCGCGCCTCGACGCCGAGCGGCAGCAGCTGCTGGTGGTGGTGGCGCTCTGGGGCAGCCTTTTGCGGGCACGGCGGCGCGAGGACGAGAGGCTGCTACTCCAGCGGTCACGCCTCGGCGCACAGCGGCAGCAGCTGCTGCTGGCGGTGGCGCTCTGGGGCGGCCTTTCGCGGACGCGGCGGCGCGAGGAGGCCGAGGTGTTGCTCTGCCGGGAGCGCCTCGGCACCGAGCGGCAGGGGGCGCTGCTGGTGGTGAGGCTCTGGCTTGGCCTGTCGCGGGCGCGGCGGCGCGAGGCCGCCCTGGTCGACAGGCACGCCCCCCGTCTCGACCGGGAGCTGCTGGCAGAGGCCATGGCCCACTGGAGACGACGCCCGGCCTTCACGCCCCGAGGGCGCCCCGCTGGCGCGACGGAGACCGCGGTGCCGCTGGAACCTGGGACCCCCGCCGCGCGCGAGGTGGAAACGGCGCCGCCGCCGCCGACCGTGGGCTCGAAGGCCTCCGCGGCCGCCGCCGCGGCAGCCAGCGAGACGCACCCCGCCTCGCCAGCCAGCTCGCCGCGGCCCGCGCCGACGCCGCAGCCGCCGCCCGCGGCGCTCGGCGGCGCGCCGGCGGCCGAGGCCCCGCCGCGGCAGGAGGCCGCGCGGGGCGGCGCGGTCATGCAGAGGCGCCTCTCCCGCCTCGGGCTGACGGAGCCGCCGCGCCAGCTCCAGACGCCGGTGCCTGGCCTGCGGCGTTCGGATCTGCAGCGCGCTGGGCGCGGGCCCACCTTCGTCGGCGCGGCGCCGCCAGAGGGCCCGTGCGCGGCGCAGCCCAAGGGGCCCGCCGCCAAGGCCGGCACCGGCACCGCCACGCCGCCTCTGCCGAGACCCGGCGCGGTCGCCGCCGCGGCCGCCAAGGATCGGCTGCGCGTAAGACTTGAGTGGCCCTTCGCCAGAGTGACCTTTTTTGGGGGGGCGGGTCACAGAAGTTTCCCCCGGCACTGGCATGCGCGCCTGGAGCTGCCGCCCCCCACAGCCGCGCACCACAGGTCGTTCTTGTCTGGCTACTTTTCTGCCCTCGCCCCACCCAGACGCTGTAGTTTTTTTATGACGTCGGCCCCTGGAGCTTCGACCACCTCCCCGGGCCATGTTGACGGCCCTGGGGCGGGGACGTGGCCCGCCGAGCCGGAACCGACGTCGAATTTGCCGCCGCGATTTCTTTCTGGATCCGTGCGGATCTGACGATTCTGCGCGGAGCCGAGGCGCGCACTTCTGTCTGCAGTCAAGGCGTTGAGATAGAGGCCGCTTTGGGCTCAGGAGGGGCTTTGGCTGTCGTGCCCTTCCCTCGATCCCGGCCGGGGGCGCCTGCTCGTGGCCGAGGCTCGCCGCGGCCAGCAGAGCCCTTCGCTCCCTGCCCGGCTCTCCTTCCGGCAGCACGGTGGCTGCAGGGCCACTCTCTTGCATGCCTCGGGTCGGGCGAAAGGGGGGGATTGGGAAAGGGGGGTTTCGAAATTTGCTGCATGCAGCTGGTTTCGGCCTCACCGAGGGGCCCATTCCTCGATACATGGCCGCCTCCGGCGCCGGGAGGCGCCGGGAAAATCAGCTACGTGAGCTGATTCTCAAACCCCCCTTTGCTATCCCCCCCTTTCGCCCGACCCGACACCGAAAGGCGGGGCCCGCCGTCAAGGCCAGCGCGGGCGCCGCCACGCCGCCGCGGCCGAGGCTGGGCACCGCCCCGCCCCCGCCGCCGGCCAGGCCGGGGCCCGCCGCCGGGGCGGGGGAGGCCGCGCCTCCGCGGCAGTCCGCCCGCGCGGGCGGCGCGGCGGCCCGCGCGGGGCTGGCGAGGCCCGCAGGCGGCGCCGCGCGCGCGGGCGGTCGCGCCTGAGGGCCGCCCCCGTGGGGCCGCCACGGAGGCGGTGCGGGCGGCGGCGCCTGCGGGGCTGCGATGTTGCCCTTCCTCTCCTCGCCTCCTTTCTCTGCTCCTCGCCCTCGCTCCCATCGTCGACCCACCCCCAGCGAGGCTGCATGTTCTAGCCCCTCGTTCATGTGAAGGTCCGTTAATGTTTGCTCCAGTTGAAGCAGCCAGGGGCTACCACATAAGAACCACTGCTCAGGATCGCAATCGTCCCGTTCCGTTCCGTTCCCTCCCGTTCTCGTTTTGCGCCACCTTTCCTCCTTCGAGTTGTTCTCCGTGGTGGTCCGTTCCCCACCCTTTTCTTCCTCCTTCATCCTCTTCCCTTATGAGCAGTTTATTCTTCGCTGCCGCACCGCCAGACGTGTCGGTAAAACGGGCCGGGCGTTCCGTCCGAGATTTCCCTACCGATTCTGATCCTGAAGCCGAAAAGATGCAACATGTTCATTGATACAGGGCGGGCCGTTTTTTTTTCATGTGACTCTCGCCTCAGCGGTGCGCACATTACTTCAACATATATGCAACATTTTCACGGATGGATGGCGGGCCGTTGTGAAGCAGTTTCGTTGATGCAGGTCGGTTCCTTGTCAAAATTTGGCGCATTTGCGCCCCGCACATCGTCTTTCAAAGCTTTCAGCAGCTTCAAGGATGGAGGGCGGGTCGTTTTCAAAGCTTGGCCCTCGCCATAGATGCGGGGCAATTGTCGTCTTAAAAGTTAGCAGCCGCTTTGAGGATGGAGGGTGGCTCCTTTTCAAAATGTGGCTCTCGCGTTTGCCCTTCGCGTCGCGCGCATTCGTCTTGAAAGTGTGCAGCAGCTTTAAGGATTCGCATGGTTCAAGTCCCGGGAGTGGAGTTCCGGAGCGATTTGGGAGCGTCAGGGCGCAACGGTAAGGCTGCCTCGCGGCGCTGAAGTCCCAGGAATGGTGTCCTGGCACGATCTAGGCATGCCAGGACGCAACAGTCACGCTGATTCGCGGCGCGCAAATCCCAGGATGTGCGTTCTTCCGCAATCAGTGCTTGCACTGAAGGGGTCCCAGCGGATATCGAAAGATTTGGCGGAAGTTCTGGGCCGATGTCGGCAGGCGGCTGGGTTCCTGGGTCTCCCGTTCCGGGTTCCGGGATTTCCCGGTTCTGGGCCGAGTTCGGTGGGCGACGAGGTTCCCGGGTTCCCAGGTGTTCGGTCGATCTTTGTACCGATCGGTCTGACCATCGATCGCCCTGCCCAACTATCTATCGGGCACACCATCGATATCACGATCGATCTCAGTATCGATCTTACAGCCGATCCCGCTATAGATTTCACTAGTGATTTCACGATCGATTTCAATATCAATATCGTTGGTTCGACTTCCTCCTCGGTGTCACGGTCGACCTTGCACTCGTCCTCACTAGTTATCGATTGCACGATCGATCTCACAATCGATCTCAATATCCAGATCACTAATTTCCAAAGCATCCACTGATTGGGTTTTCTCTGGTGTAATGGCACGACAGAGGAATATTATCAGACGGTTGTCTTCCAATGGAGCACTCCCCGCAATGAAGACGCCTGCTGCAGGGACCCAGTCTTCCCCATCCGCTGCCCAACTCCCCAGTTCCCCTTTGTTCTTCCCACCCATCCTGTGGGGTTGGGTCTTCGTTTTGATGAGACGGTCCCCGCGTTCTCCTCCTTCCTCCCTCCTCCTCCTACTCCTTCCTCCTCCCCATCCTTCTTCCTCCCTGTGTTTCACCCACCCAATACAGCGCTTCGTGGCCCCATAGGGAGCTCCACCGAAGGCCCCAGTGACAGGGTTCGCATGGCGGCCCCGCGTTTTGGCGCATCCCTCACCCTCACACGCTTCGTGGCCCCACAGGGAGCTCCACCGAAAGCTGTATTCATAGCGCGGTACCCCCAATTGCAGATGTTTGGCCCTTCGCCTGCATAATTCTCATGGGTATTTTTCTTCTCATTTGTATGTTTATTATTTTTTCTTCTTCGTCCGTAGCCGTTTTGGCTCAAGGCATCTCTGCCTCAAGCTCTCGGGCTCAAGCCCCGCGGGCACCCATCTTCAGTTATGTTATCCCACATGCGTATTCTCGCCGCTGCCCCGCTTGGGCGTGTACTGCCCCAGCTCAGCATGGCGGCGACGGCGGCGGTACTCTTCGCCGTCGGAACGTGGGCAGCTCCGGTACTGTCAGGGGCCCGCCGCGGAAGGGCCCCTTGCGAGTCGTCGTCGGCTTTGGCAGCAGGCCCTCGGGGTTCGGCCTCGCGCTGCTGCCGGAGATCGGCGACTACCCCATTGGCACGCACGACCTGTGTCCCCGGCCAGTGGCACTGGGAGTCTTGGCTCACCAGCTTCCCAGACGCCATGGACTGCAATATGTCGTGCGAGGCATTGGTTCGTCAGGGATTCGTTCATCGAGTTGTTGGAGGCCATGCCACCACGGCCTTCAACACCTCCATAGCGTGTACAGCCAGTGCCAGGAGCGCTGGCATCGAGAGAGATTACGCTATTGCCAGCTCGTCTTTCTGTCAATACGTTTGCACAGTTGTGGCAGTCACCGATGTGCCATGGAAAACACACTGCAGTCGGGTAGTGCAATTTCGAGGCACGGGTGAGCAACTGCTTACACGTACGTTAAATATTCCAGCCGAGCTGCCGCAGGTTCCCCGCTGCGCCCCCCCCCCCCCCCCCTCTCCTGGCTCTAAGTCTGCGGCAGCTAGGCAAGTTTGCTCGTGCCAGAAGGACGCAGCTCGCGAGAAGCTTCGCTCTGAGTGCGCGGCTGCGTACTGAGACGTCTTGGCCATAGCCGCGTCGGCCCGCGAGGGCGAGGCCAGTCAGAATCTTGTCGCCGCCGAGCCGTCGCGGGTGTTATTTGGCGATTCAGATTGCACTGGCACGAGCAACGCCGAGCATGCCCGAGTAGATTTCCTGGATGTTGATGAATTGCTTCCTGAGGAGCAGGACCCATGGGCTGGCGATGCGGAATTCCGGGCCTGTGACAGGGCGTCGGGGAACTCTGCTAGTCCTGCTGCTGGTGAACCGAGCACGGGAAAGATTCCTGTCGTTTCAAACCTCGCCAATCTTGTGGCCCCCCCCCCCAGGCCCCAGCTAGGCTCGCAGAAGGCCCCAGTGGCATAACGGATCCCAGGGCCCTAAGTGCGGTTGATTCGGACCCTTCGGCGCTTCAATTAGGGGCCCCTGCTGCTGCTGCTGCCGCGTCCAAAAAATAGCCGCACTCATTCTTATGCGGATGCAGTTTTCTCCATCCAACCCTTTTGCCACATCCCATCCACCCGCCCACCTGTCTTATCCGCCAAAGTTCCCTCACCTTCCTCCCGCTCCGTTCGTCCACTCGCCCCCCTATCGCCTTGCATTGGGGGGCGGCTATTCGGCCGCCTGCATGGCCAAAACTGACCTCGGCGCGGTGGCCTTCACGAATTGAGTGCGGGTGGAGTGTTTGGGGATGTCCTAACTTGTTCTGACACAGGGGTGTGGATTGAAATTACGTTAGAGGAGTGGGAGGGGGGCGTGTAGGGCCGACGCGTCGCGCCGCCTGCGCGAATGAGGCGACTGATGCTGAGGCGACATCAGTGCTGCCAGTCGTGCACCTTCACCGCGCGCACCGCTATCTGGCCGCACATCTGCGTCGCAGTGCGCGCGCGGCGCAACGAGTCGAGCACAGCCTGGCACTGGGTGCCGTTGAGCACCGCGATGCTATCGGGTGACATCTGGCTGGCCAGCGCCGTGGACATCCTCATGCCCGCCGTGGCTGCGGACGAAGCGGCGCCTGAAGATCCGCTACCCTCCGCGAACGCGCCCCTCAGCTGGTTCGAGCGCTCCACGCGGGATTGTGGAGGGATTGCCGCCAGCTCGACCTTCGGCGCCCCCTTGCGCCTTTTGGAGGCGCCCCAGTTGGCCTTCTCCTCCTCCCAGGCGCGCCACTCCGCGATGTCGACTTCCCAAGTGTCGGGGTCGACTGCGAGAGCCGCTGCCTCCGCGTCGCTCTCGCTCAAGTCGTGGTACGGCGACACGCGAAGGTGGTGCGCAAGCTTGTCCCTGGCCACCTCCTCTGTCTCTCCCTGGAACCACTTGCCTCCCTTTTTGCAGAGGCTGTTCTGTGGGCACTCTAAGCCGAACATGATGCACTTCTGCTGGCTCTGCTGGCCTGCCATGGCAGCGGCGCCGCCGAGCCGCGAGCCGCGGCTAGCACTGAAGCCGCTGGGCCGCGAGCCTGTGCGCGCCTAGATTCGGGCCGATACAGCGTCCCAACAACAAAAACATACCTGTGTGAGAGGCGCGGTGGCATCGCAAATTTCGGGATGACAGCAGGCGGCGGCGGCGGCGGTTTAGCCGCCAATGGAGGGCTCAGGGCGGCGTGGCCGCCAAGGGAGGCCTCAGGGCGGTTTAGCCGCCAATGGATGGCTCAGGGAAGGACTGGTGTTTTTTTTCCAACCGCATAGAACAAACCCGATGCGCCGATGCTCATCTGCACGGCGGTTGTCCGCCAGGCGGGGAGAGGCGGCGCGTCCGCCAATGAGATAGATCGGCAACGAAGAGAGGGGAGGAGAGATGAGATGAGACGAGGCGGGGAGAGGCGGCGCGTCAGCTATCCGCGCTCGAATTACGGAAGCTATGCACCTCAGCCCGCCTGCAGGTCCACACGATCACCCTACAAGAAGACATCTGGGCGGTTCGCGGCGGGCGTCGGCATCGGCTTCGCTGGCGGTGGTGCCATCTTGCTTGTCGGCTGCAGCCGACTCCTTGCCCTCGGCTGCACCATGCTGGTCTTCCCTGATGGCGGCTGCATGGTCTTCGGCGGCCCCATGCTTGTCTTCGGCGGCGGCGGCCCCATGGCCTTCCGCGGCGGAGGCGGAGCTGGAGGGTTCATCTTGCCAGTGGCCCTCCACGGCGCCTGCTGAGGCTGCGCCTTGGGCAAGTTCGGCGCCTTGGGCTCCCGCGGAGTCAGCTGAGGCCTGGGGGCGTGCGCCTCGCGCACCCGCGGCGCTGCCTTGCTGCCGTGTAGCTTCGCAAACATCTCGCGCTTTGCGCCACCTCGGTTCCCCCAGCGCTTCGCATTGGCGCGCCACGCCTGGCCCTGCCACGTCTGCGGCCCGCCCATGGCGGGGCCAGGCGGGCCGCGGTCGCGGAACTTCTTGTAATCGTACTTCATCTGGTACTCCTTGAGCACGGCGAGCACGTTCTCCGACCGCCAGTCGATGGGATTCCCAACGGGGTCGCTCAGCCATGCTCGCAGCTGCGTCCTGAACGCCTCCACCGCGTTGGGAGGCGCCTCCACCGCCTCGGGGGGCTCCTCCACCACAGGCGTCGCGTGGCGCATGTGCGTCGCGAGCTCCTGCACGAGAGCTGAGGGCGGGGTGGCGCGGAAAGGCCGCTGCCGCGGGTCCCGCGGCGGCGACGTCGGCCCCCGCCTGCGCGGCGGCGTCTTCGGTGCCCGCGGGCTGCGCGATCGCGCTGGCTGCGCCGCCAACGTGGGCGCGCTGGCTGGCTGACTGCCGCTGGCGGAGGAAGACCGATCCCCTGCGTTGTTGTCCACGCCCGCAAGGTCGGAGAGCAACTGCATCGCTGGCCCGAACATCTCCTGCGCCGAATCGCCAAAACAGTTCGACCGAGAGCGGCCAGCCAGTTTCGCGCGCGATGCGCGCGTCCCTGGCGACCGCACGCGGGGCCACTTGTTTTGGCGATGCAGCTGCCTCCAACGCGTCGAACGCGCTGCCGCTGTCTGCCATGGCCGCGGCCGCAGTGCGAGGCGCCGAGCGCGACGCGGTGGCTGCGGCGCAGCCTCGGCGCGCGGGCCCCAGCCCCCGCGTCGGCGCGAAAGGGGGGGCCGACCCCGCGCGAGCTCGCGGGCGCCCGCGGGCCGCGGGCTTGAACCGAAATGGAATCGGACGCGGAAGCGAGACTTCGGGAGGAGGGGGAGGGGGTTGCCCATGGACCCATTGAAGTCTTGGAGCTCCTCGAGCCCTCGGGGGCCTCTCAGAAGGGCCCCGCTGGTTCTTGCGACGGGGTCTCGGGGGAGGGGGCAGAGTGAGGGTGGCATTGGGACTGGGCACCAGAAATATAAGTGAACCGACGTCCCTTTGAATGTGCAGGTCTTGGTTCACTTGTTTTCGTCGTTAAAAGGGCGGTGGCAACGTCAGTACCTTCGCGCGCGCCCAGGCCATTCTGGGTGAACGCCTTCGCCGTTCGAGCAGTGGGCGTCTCCCCGACGTTAGTTGGCGTGGGATCCCGTGCCTGACAGCGGAGAGGGGGGCGCAGGGACGTGGCGCGGGGGCGCGGAGTGGGTCGAGTAGGGGAGGGGGGGCGGCGGCATGTCCGCCTGAAGGGCGGAGGAGCGCAAAGGGGTGGGGCGGGGGCGGCATACCCGCCACGAGTTGGAAGGCGAGAAGGCTGAGCTACAAGGCGGCATATCCGCCACGAGGCGGCATATCCGCCACGAGCTTTCTGTTCTCCCGAGGCGGCCGCCCCGTTGTCTTGGAGAGTTGAAGAGTCGTAGCGCGAATTGCTCGCCGCGCGCCCTGGCGGCGAGCTCCTTCTTGACCAGCTCCCCCGCGTCCGCGATGGCCCTGGCCTCGGAGCGATCGGGCGCAACGAGACAGCAGGGGCTGGGGGGGGGCGTCGAGGCAGGGGCGAAACTGAAGAGAGCGCGGAGGAGGGCGTCGATGAGAATCTGGCCTTGTCGGCCTCGTCGCCCGCGATGTACTTCAGGCTGACGTTGCTGCCAGGGGCGCCGATCCTGCCGCTGCGGAACTGCACCTGGGGGGCGGAGCAACGATGAACAGTCGCCCGAAAGGCGGCGGGCGCGCAAGCTGCGACCCCAGCGGAGCTGCTGGGAATCGCCGCACGCGCCCGACGCCTCATCGGTGGGAGGTTCAACCCCGCTCGCCAAGTTGCGCGTGGTCTGCATCTCCCACCTCGGCTTCGCCCACTTGCGCTTCCTGTCCTTCTCAGCCGCGCCGTCCGTCTTCTTGCCCGTGGGGGGCGGCGTCTTCTTCTTAGCCACGTTGCCCGTGGCAGGCGGCGTCGTCTTCTTTGCCGCGTTGTCCTTGCCAGGCGGCGTCGTCTTCTTAGCATCATTACCTGTGGCAGGCGTGGGGGCCTTCACCGCCTCGGCGTTCTTTTTCGTCTTGACCGCCTTCGTCCTCTTATCCATGGCCGCGACCATGGCCAGAGCCGCCTCCGTCGGGGTCTTCCTCGGAGAGCCTGCGGCGATGCCGACCTTCTCAGCCTTGGGCGGCGGCGTCACGGCGACGACGTCGAAGTCGGAGTCGGAGTCGAGCTCGATCGGCAGCTCATGCTTCTTCTGCTTCTTCGGCGCGCGGCTCTTGCTGATCGAGGCCGTCTGGGCGGCGGCGGTGCTCAATAACGGCTGACAGTCGGCGGGTTTGCCGCCATCTTGCGCCGCCAGCTGCTGCGTCGACGGCGCATCCGAACTCCCCGCCGCCATCGAAAGCTGGTGGTTCGAACCTGCTCGTTCTTGCAACGGCTCCTGCGGCTGCTGCGTCTGCGAGCGGTCGGTCAGCTGGGTGGCTGGGTTGGGCCAGCGGCCGCCGCTGCGCGAAAGCCCCACCTGAAATCAGGCGGGTCACCGCCGAACGAAAATCTCCCCCCCCCCCCATCCCCCTCCAACCCGGCCCAGGCATCCAGAATCTCAGTACCCCATCACGTACGTCGACGCCTTCCCGCCAGGTGTTGGAGCGACGGCGCCGCAGATAAACCCCGTCGAGATGGTGATGATTGCGAAGCCGATTAATCTCCGTGCAGGGAAGAAGAGCGGCCACCTCGCGCTGCCCGCGCCTGCGCCCGCCCGCGGCGGGCTGCAGCCATCCCACGGCCCAGGCGGCGGCTCTCCTCAGCAGCGCCTCCCCATCGCGGCGGCCGGCTCGTTCTCTGGGCGCTGGCCGACGGCTCCACGGGGAATAACATAACGCATTCCCCCGCGGGACACCTGGTATTGGGTCGAGGGGTGGGTTCCTGGATCGGCGTGGGGTGCGTTTCTGGATGCCTGGATCGAGGGCGTGGCCCCCCAGGCGTGATGGGGAGAGCCTGGGTGCCATCCCTGGGCGGCGGCATCGTCGCCACGAGATTCTTGAACGAGGATTTCACTGTGACCAGATATGGCTGCAACAGCTCCCTCGTGATCTCGCCCGCCTCGCCTGTCTGCTTGCACGCCGGCAACAAGAATGCTGCCATATTGGCGGCCGTCGGGCAGCTCGGATGTCTCAAGCCAAGCGCCCCGAGGTGCTCTGAGAACGCCGCCATCTTGGCAGTGAAGCCCGAATGCGGCGAGAGCACGAACTCCCACAACTGAGGCGTCAGAAATTCAACGAACCCTTTATAGTTCTGGAGCTTCCCCCCCTGCAGGCTGCCCGACGACAGAGCCTGCGAGAAGTCTCCCAGCTCGGACTGCGCCCGCCCCACGCCGCCGCCCAAAGCAGCAAACTGCGCACTCTGGAGCTGCGACCAGCGCTGGGACGTCGCCGCCTGGACGCAGGCAGCAAGGTGCCCCGTCGCACTGCCGCGCGCTACGAACGCCGCCCGCGCCTCCTCCAACCGGCCTCGAAGGATGCCCTTCATGGCAGCGATGCGGCGCGACCGCGCGCCGAGCGGAGTGCGCGACCCCCCGCGCGCGCACGCCGCCCGAAGCCTTCGGAGGAGGGCTCGCCAAAAACGGCTCGAGCCAATACGCGTGCGACGGACATATCCTACTCCTGATATTCCTGCTCCTCCTCCTCCTCCCCCCCCTCCTCCTCCTCCTCCTCCTCCTCCTCCTCCTCCTCCTCCCTCCTCCTCCCCCTCCTCCTCCTCCTCCTCCCCCTCCTCCTCCTTCCTCTCTCCTCCTCTCCCTCCTTCCTCCTCCTCCTGGGCGAGGGGGGGCACAGGAGAGAGAGGGTGTCGAAGGGGGGATGGGGGAGGGGGCGCCGAAGGGTGCGCGGGGGGGAAGAAGAGAGCTATGGGGGAGGGCGAAGTGAAGGAGAGGCCAGGGAGGGGAGGGAGGAGGGGGGCGGGCGGCTTGCCGCCGAGGGGGTGGAGGGAGGCGGCAAAGCAGGCCGCCGATAGGGCGGGGGGGGGAAGGCGGTTTGCCGCCATTAGGAGGAGAAGGCGGTTTGCCGCCAGAGGAGGAGAAGGCGGTTTGCCGCCAGAAGGGGTAGGCGGTTTGCCGCCAGAGGAGGAGAAGGCGGTTTGCCGCCAGAAGGGGTAGGCGGTTTGCCGCCAGAGGAGGAGAAGGCGGTTTGCCGCCAGAAGGGGTAGGCGGTTTGCCGCCACGGAGGGGGAGAAGGCGGATTGCCGCCATGGGGGGGGGAAGGCGGTTACCGCCGACGGAGGACGAGGCGACGGAGGAGAAGGCGGTACGCCGCCGCAGGAAAGGGGGGATAAGGGAGGGCCGAAGACACATGGATAAACATTGCCCTCCCCCCCCCCCCCCCCCCCCCCCCCCGCGGGCATGCGGGGCCGCCCGCAGCGCCGCGGCCGCGAGGTAGGGCAAGTACTTGCGGCGCCTCTGTCCTGAACAACTGAAGATTTTAGGAAAAAACACACATCGGAAACCCAAGGGATTTAAAAAACAGTTAAACATTAAAACTACGCAAATGATTAACAAAAACACGAATATGTTCAGCCCATCGACTTACCAGAGATATCTAACTTAGTACATTACTGACATCTACACTTACAAAAAAAAACATATAAGTATTGCATATGCACACATGAGATGCGCGATCAACAAGTGTACGTTCTATGGCTTAACTAAGATTATGTAAGATGAACGCTCTTACCGCACTTACAGCCACCCAACGATCAAAGTACCCATCCAGTGGCCGCCGGATGGGTATTTGCCGGGTGCCGGCTGGGTCCCCCTACCCATCCAGCGCCGGATGGGTATCTGAGCGCCCCCCCCCCCTCAGGGCACCCGCCGGATGGGCATCTGCCGGGTGCCGGCCGGGTATGCCCCTACCCGTCCAGCGGCCGCCGGATGGGCATTTGCCGGGTGCCGGCTGGGTTACCCTACCCATCCAGCGCCGGATGGGTATCTGAGCGCCCCCCCTCCCCGGGCTGCCGCCGGCTGCCGGGCGCTGGCCGGGTACCCCTACCCATCCAGCGGCCGCCGGATTGGCACGCGCCGGGTGCCAGCTGGGTACCCCTACCCATCCAGCGCCGGATGGGCACGCCGCCGGATGGGCATCGGAGCGCCCCCCCCCCTCTCAGGGCTGCCGCCGGATGGGTATCTGCCGGGTGCCAGCCTACCCATCCAGCGGCCGCCGGATGGGTATATCTGCCGGGTGCCGGCTGGGCGCCCCTACCCATCCGTCGCCGGATGGGCATGCCGCCGGATGGGTATCTGAGCGCCCCCCCCCCATCCAGGGCTGCCGCCGGATGGGTATCTGCCGGGTGCAGGCTGGGCAGTACCCAGCGGCCGCCGGATGGGCATCTGCCGGGTGCCGGCTGCACCCCTACCCATCCAGCGCCGGATGGGTATGCCGCCGGATAGGTATCTGAGCGCCCCCCCTCAGGGCTGCCGCCGGATAGGTACCTGCCGGGTGCCGGCTGGGTACCCCTATACCCATCCAGCGGCCGCCGGGTGGGTATCTGCCAGGTGCCGGCTGGGTACCCTTACCCATCCAGCGCCGGATGGGTATGCCGCCGGATGGGTATCTGATCGCCCCCCCCCCTCAGGGCTGCCGCCGGATGGGTATCTGCCGGGCGCTGGCTGGGCACCCCTACCCATCCAGCGCCGGATGGGCATGCCGCCGGATGGGTATCTGAGCGCCCCCCCACCCAGGGCTGCCGCCGGATGGGTATCTGCCGGGTGCCGGGTGGGTACCCCTGCCCATCCAGCGCCGGATGGGTACGCCGCCAGATAGGTATCTGAGCGCCCCCCCCCCTCAGGGCTGCAGCCGGATGGGTATCTGCCGGGTGCCGGCTGGGCACCCCTACCCATCCAGCGCCGGATGGGTATCCCGCCGGCCTGGTTCTCCTCCACCGCCCACCCCCTACCAGGCCATCGCCTGGCGTACACTCTGGGGGGGCAGGAATGCGTCCACTGACCCAGTCAGCCAGGGCGCGTCAGCGTGCCCTGCCCCGTTAGTTCAGGGCCTTCCTGGGCAGAAGCAGGCCGGCCCTCATTTTCGAAAGGCCTTTATAAATATAAGCAGAGGAGTTGATAAACACTCCCCCAGTGGAGAGCCCCTCCACGAACGCAGGGAGCAAGTTGAGAGTCCCGCAAATATTCTTGCCAATTTCCTGCACCCTCTTCCTCGGGACGCTATCAAGATGCATTGGAGCGACCCCCCCCCCCAGCAAGAGTTGCATTCGATCTCAGACAAAGGGCCGGTGCAAATCCCGCGTCCGATTTCACCCCTCGACTGCGGAACCCGCCATCACTTGTAGGAAGGCGCGTCGCCACGACCTAAAAGAGTTGCCCTCATGCGACGAAGACAGGCGGAGGTTCCTTGGTGAAGTACGCCAGCAGTTTTCCACCCAGTGGAGAGCGTCTGCGGCGGAGGCCCTAATCAAGGCATCAGACCTACAAGATGACGTCTGGCACCTTTGGTTGAGGACCGAGGAGGGGGAAGAGGGCCCACACGGCACAGCCGCTGCGGGATGCACAGACAAAGATGCTGCATATCTTGGAGCGCTGAGCTTTATCATTGATACGGGGTGTGGGTATAACCTTATAGCGGAAAGATCTATTGAAAGTACAGGCGCAATAAGATTGATTCGAAAGCTTCCGCAATCGATCACTCTGAATACTGCCGGGGGAGGGTCAGCAGTTTTAACGCATTGGTCATGCCGGAGACTCCGTGCGTGATCTCGGTAGGAGAGCGGTGCGTGGATCGCGGCTTTAGTTTCTTCTGGCCAGCAGGCCGAAGGCCCTACCTTCTGTTGCCCAGCGGTCAAAGAGTGGACCTGATCGTTGAGGGCAAGATTCCGTACTTAACCCTTTCAGGCAAAGAGGCGCTGGGTCAGTGGATGCGCGGTTGCCGCTGGGGAGGGTGAAACTCCCGAGCGGTGGTGTTGCGGGACGCCAGGCGCCAAGGCATTTCTGGATGATGTGGAATCGGCGGGAGGCCCTCCGCCCCATGCTGTTCAGACTCGCGTAACCATAGACTCATAGACTTGCATACACATGAGTTGATTGGAAACCACAGCTATGTTGACGGACGGCCGGCTGAGTCCGCGCCCGTTTTTCCGTCCTCGTTAGACTCTGCGGATGCCATCACTTATTTCTACGATTCGCTTCGCAAGGCTAGCGAACGCGGTTGGATTCGGACACCCACCGGCATCGCTGCCTCTAAATGTCTCTGGACTCTGCCCTGCCACGGCCAAGCCGTCGGTGGGACTCACGATAAGCCCGGCCAAGCCGTGGCCTGCGCAGCCGCATGTAAGAGCCCTCGTTGGCACGGGGTCTCAGGATACCTGCCCTACGACATGTTTCAGGGGGTTGGATTCCGATGCGTGCGACGCGGCCCCTGGGCCCGAGGAGGGTGAAGTTGGAGACGCTGACGGCGTCGACCTAGTCGACATCGACGCACCGCCAGAACCAGACCCAGATGATGCGGAGGTTGAGATGTCGGTTTCCCTTGCCGAGCGACTTAAGAAGGCCGCAGCCCCCCTCGCGCATCTCCTAGCTCATACTCCCAAGAACCCATATTGTTCAGTATGCAAGTGGGCCAAAGCTCTCAGACGACAGCAGCGCAAAGCGCGCAACAAAGGGCTGAAGGTTCCCCGCCCATACGCTAACCCCACTTCGTTCGGACACCTGACGACGATGGATCATTGGTTTGCGATGGATGAACTCTCGCGGGGGCTCCACGATGAGACCGCGTGCGTGACTTTTCGCGACCGAGCAACTGATTCTCTCGCCGCTCAGGGTGTACACGACAAGTCTGCGGCTTATATTTGTAGCTTTTAAGTAAACCTTAAAGCCCCGGGAGAGAAGTTAAAATATTGTTATACAGATGGTGCGCGCGAGCTTGCAAGGGCATGTTACGAGCTCAAGATTGCCCATGATCCTACCATCCCAGGAAACAAAAGCAAAACGCTGTTGCCGAACGTGCAAACGGCGTGGTACAGATGGGGACCCGGGCTCTTCTCATGCAGGCTGGTCCCCCACCGCCATATACTGGACGTATGCCGTCAGATATTTTGTCTCTGCTACAACGCCATGAGCCCTGAGGAAGGGAAGTCTAGTTGGGAGCGTCGCTTTGGACACCAGTTCGAGGCACCGCTTCTTCCCTTCGGGTCTCTTGTACGTCATGTGCCCCCGCCAGAGTCGAGATTCCGGATCGCCAAGACTTGCGGTGCAATGATTCCTGGGTTATACTTGGGGCATGTACACAAAGCGGGGGGCATGGTTGGTCCAGAGAGCTATGTTGCGCCACCTAGACAGCTAGAAGGACTTAACATGGAATCAGGGCGCGCGCCCGAAGGCAAGCGACCCACCATTGAGAAGTCCGATCAAGTCTACAGCAACATCCTAGATGGCACTGCTGATGACCAATCGCCCCAGTTTCCAATGAGGAAAGCGCACGAGAAGGCGATGACTGAAGTGCGCTCCGCTACGATCCCTCCCGCCGGCGAAGCCGCGGCCGCCCCAGACGGTTCGGAGCAGGGGGCAGGGGCGCAATCGGTCCATCCGTTTTGCGCAGAGGATCCCGCCGTGATTATGCCGCCGCTTCCCCGAGGAGGCGAGGACGCACCGCCACCAGACTCCGAGGCCGATTCCGATGATGACGACGGTCCGGGGGGCTCGTGCGTGGACGACGAGCTTGTGGCCATTGACGGCTGGGACCCACAGCGAGACTCTCGCCCAGACGAAGATCAAGATCATAAGTTAGGTCTCGCTCATATTGAGCACCGTTTGGATCGTCAATCTAACTTTTCGGCGGCCCAGCCGCGCGAAAAAGTTCCCAGGAAAGGGCAGCCCCCTGCTCGCGCAACTCAGAACCTTGATACGATGGAATACTACGAGGATCGGCGCAGTGTCGCTGGTCTATCGAAAGATGAACTAACACAAAGCTTCCATTGACAGGTCGTCGAAAAAACATGCAGCATACGAGTTGTACTTTATTGCGATCCTGACTACGTTCCCGTGACTCGAGTACGGGTTATAGACCCAGATCCGAAGCACGGTGCTCAATGGCCAAAGAAATTGCCCGAAACCACAAATCCCGGCATTCATCCTGGACGCTGGTTTAACATGAATCAGGCTCAACGCCGACAGGCCGTTGAGCAAATTAAGGCCGAAAAGAGAGGTTTCTTTGGCATTGACGACCCTGGCCCTTGTCTTGCCCTCTTGCGCGATATAGGCTTGGGCGTGGAAGATCCAGCGACTCCGCCCGAGCCCGCGGTGGCCAAGCCAGCCGCGGCTCGTCCATGATCTGAGGAAGATGATGCTTATCTTGCAACGCACCCAAAGGCAAGGAGAGCCGCTCCATGGGTCGTTGAGCGATTTCGGAGGCAGGCGGCACAGGGCGGCCAAGCCGCAGCTGTGGCCACCGATTCCTCCGCAGAAGAAGACTCAGACGATTACCTTTCGGATGATGAGGACGTTTGGTGGAAGCAAACTTGGCGCGGCGGTGCAATCGCACGCGATGGGGCCCCCTCCGGCCAAGCCGTTAGGGATCCATTATCTGATGCGGAATCTGAGGTGACGCAAGAGGCAAGCCAGACCTCGAGCCCGGCAGCCGCCGCGTCGCGGCGAAGCGCGCCTCGGACGCCGCTGCAGCATAGCTCGGCCCCAATGCCAGGTCACCGAGAAAAAGAAAGATTCGATTTAGATTACCTGTACAACCCTTTTACTGATCTCATCTCAGTTGTTGACGAGCCCTTTTAACTCCCCAATGACTGGCGACAGACTCGGATCGATGCCGCTGTAGCGCGATCGGTTTCCAAAGTCGAAGCCCAGGCTAACCAAGATGCCAAGGCCGCCTTGAGGAAATAATGGAACCGATTGCGAGAAATAAGCACATGGGACGAGAAAGGCGTCACATAATATGCCGATGTTGTTGCAGAACTCAAAGGGAGGACTGCTCACTTTGGTCGTCTGTTCGCGATCCTTATCGAGAAGAATTCCGAGCTGCCACTGGGACACAAAGACCGTAAATATAAAGGTCGGGTCGTCTTCGACGGTTCCAGTGTGAGAGATCAGAATAAAGATGTGGCTTTGTTTCAGGAGCTTTCGAGCAGCCCTGCTACAATGCAGGCTAGCAAAGCAGCTGACACCTACGGGCTCTTTGAGAGCCATAGTATTGAACAAGCCGACGCCCGTCAGGCCTACACTCAATCAAAGCTGGGTGGCACCCCGACGTTGGTATTTTTGCCCCGTGATGAGTGGCCTGAGTCCTGGTCGCATATGCGCAATCCCGTATGCCCATTGACTTTATCTTTGCATGGACACCCTGATTCAGGGGGGCATTGGAAGCCACACTGCGAAGGGCATGTTACAGCTAAAGGCGTTATTATCAAATGCAGCCCGTGGCGCAGCTGTTATTTTCACACAGAGTTGAAACTCCGTTTAATCATCTACGTCGATGATTTCAAGTTGGCCGGTCCTGCCGACAAGCTGGCCCAAGGATGGAAGCTGTTGCAATCCCCGTCTCCCAATTGTCCCAAAGGCGTAGAGATTGACCCCCCGACAGCGATCGGACGATATTTGGGATGCGAACATCGGCTATCCACACGGCTTGTCGAGTGGCAAGGCGAGTTGCCCACGATTTTGGACCCGCCACCTCCTAAAGTTAAGAAGACCGCATCCGTCCCAGACGAGAGTGATGAGGAGGAAACGGGGGGTGACTCAGCGGCCCAGCCGCCAGAGCCATACCAACCTAGAGAACCCAAACAGGCCAGAGTCATAGAGTACGACATGACTGAATTCTTCGATTCCTGTGTTACGTTATATGCTCAACTTGCAGATACTGACCCTGCTACGTATCCTGCTGCCGGCACTCCTTTTGGCCCCGAACTTGCCGATCTCGAGGACGGCCGAGGCGGGCCTCGAGGCGAGGTTTGCCCTCCTGCGGAGGAGGCCATAGCGTCAGCCTTGGACATCAGCGTTGACGTTGGGCCCCCGGACCAAGAGATCGTCGCGCACGGCCTCGAAGCCGCAGCGGCCAGCCCCAACGATCCGGAGCCGCCGACCCAGTCGGGCGTGCTCCAGCCCATTGCGGCGAAAGTCTTGATGAAGATCCTATACGGTGCAAGAATGGCTCGATCTGACCTTCCCCGCGCTGTTTGTCATACAGCGAGTTGCATCACCAAATGGACAGAGCAACAAGACATGGATCTTTCCCGCCTCATTTGTTACATCAAGTGTACTTCTCACTACCGCATGTCTTCATGGGTTGGAGATAGAATGGAGGATGTCTTGTTGAAGCAATATTCCGACGCGGATCTGGCCAGTGACATCCGAACACACAGGAGCACGAGTGCCAGTTATCAAGCGATTTGGGGCCCATACACTAGAGCTGGGCAGTCTATGGGATCTCAGCGGCAGACATGTGTTGCCCATAGCACTCTTGAGGCTGAGATTGTGGCCGCCGACCTTGCCCTGCGAAAAAAGCTGCTTGCAGCTCTTCCAATTTGGGAAATATTGCTTGGACGACAAATACGTTGCCTTTTCTTAGAAGATACCAGGCAGTTTGCAAGGTCATTAAAGCAGGAGGGCCCATGAAGCTTATGCACCTTCCGCGAACTCATCGCATTGATGCTGCCGCAGTGTCTGAACAGTTTTCCCGAGTCATCGTGGAACTTCAGCACGAGCGGACACAAAACGAGGCTGCCGACATTGGAGCGAAGAGATTCACAGACCCTTTGGCCTGGGTTAAGGTATGATATATTGTCAACGTAGTGACTCCCAAATTTTGGACCGCCCAGCGGTGCCAAGATTATTTAGATTCGACGTTTTCAGACGGCCTCCCCCTGAAACCCGGGGGGATCTTGAAGCCTCGCTTAGGTCCGAGTTCGGCATTGCGGAGAGGAGCTGTTGCACCCAGTAAGAAGATGAATCAGAAGAAGAAGCGTCTCAACTAGGGTAAGCCCGCTATGCGCCCCCCAAAACCAATAAATATTCCAGCGGCACCGAACGGCGCCAATCGCCCGGCTGCCAACGACGCTGCCCCCGGGCAAGCCGTCGCGGCAAGCGCACCTGGCCAAGCCGTGGTAGCGAGTACAACCACTCCTGCTACGAAGAGAGAAGGTTCCAGGAGAAGCTCCGATAAACTCAGATCAAAGGAGGAGATTGAAACGAGAGCGATGTTTGACCTAACTGAGAGTGAAAGTGAGTCTGATACATCGGATCTGTCAAGAATGAAATGTGATGAGCAGTCGCAATCCGAGCCAGTGACCACCGAACAAGAAGAAGACACGCTCGGTTACAACCTTCTTCTTCCTCACCTTCCTCCTGCTGTTGCTGCTTACTTTCAGAATAAGAAGGACCGCTGGACTCAACGCGGACAGAGTCTTAGACGTTGGCACTTCGTTCCTAGACTTCTCACGTTTACACCCGTGAAAACATATTGCCCAGTTGACCCAGACAGATTAGCTGATCATCGTCGTACCTATGCAATCAATGTCCGACATGGTTTAACTATTGACCGTACGGATAACTGGCGTGATGAAGATGTAAAATATCATCACCCCTTTGAGCAGAATTCGAATGGCGATTCCAGCGATGGCGACTATCATCCAAGTAGATGGACCGGCTGGACAGAATTCTGGATCCGGGACGATTGCGCCCCGGCCACTCAGCGGACCAGGGATCGACTCTTATTAGAATATTGTTGTGGCCCTGAGAGCAGGATTGGTAACCCCAAGAATTTCGTTGATATTTCTTGTAAGGTGATACGGTATACGGAGAAGGAAGATATGGGAACCGATAAGGGAAAAAGATTGGCTTTGAATGATATTAAGAAGTTCAAAGGACAACACATAGCTCTATAGGGGCTCAATGCCCTGTACGGGTGGCCCCCCCCTGGCCATACGTGAACGAAGCGCATTATTTTTGCATTGGAAATCATAGAGCGATGCGTAGGCTTCGAGGCATTAGGACCGATTTCAGATATCTGCATTTTGGAACTTCCGCGAGATTGCCCGCGCTGTGCACAAAGCGGGGGGTATAGTTTGTCTTGAGTGGCCTACTCAGTGTAATTATTGGAGGGGGCCCCAGGTCAAATAATTCATGAGAGAGGTAGGGTTTGTCAAAACGGCGTTGCATGGATGTGCGTATGGTTTGAGGGACAGAAAGGGTAATTTCATGAAAAAGCCCTGGACGATTGCATCCACATCTCATGACGTGATTGAGGGACTTGAGCGCAAATGTGACGGCACGCATGAGCATGTTGAGGCCAGAGGCAGGGACTGTAAGTCGGCTGAAGATTACACCGATGCCTTTGCACAGCAAGTTCACATTGTTATTGCTCGTGCCGCTGAGCGCATGTTGTCATCTCGTCATCATTCTGTCACCTCTTCTAATTCCACGTGTGCCGCTGCCGTTTTATCTCCAGAGCTTGCGCGGGCCACCCAACGGCCGGCCCCCCCTCGGACCGCGCCGCCGCCCCGCTGCGGCTGTGCGGGCCCCGCCTGCCGCGGCCCCCGTGCGCCCGATTGGTCATTGGCCGAACCCATGCGTCAACCGCTGGAGATTCCAGCGGCCAAGCCGTCGGGGGAGGATGTGACTTCGGTTTGCTCGGATCATCTCATGTATGAACCCGCCTCGGATTTGTCCGGTGGCGACGAAGCCCTAACTGGAGCGAAAGGACCAATGTGGACAAAGAGGCGCCCCCATCGGCCCAGCCGAGTGGGGGCGCTATCCCGTCGGCCCAGCCGGTTGGGGGAATGGCTGATCCTTTTAGCCCCAGCGATGCCATGACGGATGCTGACATCGAAATGGACGGCGGCGTTGAGATTCGCGCAGCGGAGATTGCAGCTCGCAAGAGAGCTGCTCCTGCTGTTGCTGATGACAAGCCTGCCAAGAAGACAGCCGCCTCCTCTTGTGGGAAGCACAGCGCCCGCGAGGAGCCACCTGTCTTTCGTTGTTTTCCTGACAAGACCGAATGGTCCAGGCCTAGCCATGCAATGGGCTTTTCGCTCCTGCGCAAAAGGGGGCGAAGCTGGCGCTACACGATGTGGCGGCGCGATATCTTGTATTCGCGGAGCGACCAAGTCGTTACCGCGTTAAAGGAAGACTTAGCCGCCAACTCGCAGACAATCTTCGAGCGTCTGTTTTCTCGTGTCTCGCAGGACCCGCGGGTCACCCATTGGACGATGTTCGATAGAAAAGCAACGTGCCGTTTCGATTGCGTTCCTCCTAAGGTTGACCAGATTCTTGAGGGCACTTATTTTCAGTCATACCCTGATGAAAAGACGAAATTGATCTGCAAGCTCTACACGAGAGCGCCAGGGGAGGGCGGACATTGTGTCCGCACTCTCGAAAAGGGAGAGGTCGTAGGCCCCACCGTCGGCCCAGACGAGCGGCGTGTGACGAGATCCGGTGACTTCGTAAGTGTCCCCGTGGTGGACGACAAGACGGAAGGCTCTCCCACTGTTTGGTTGAACATCTGGGGCCCCTCTCCGCACTCCCCGCCCCGCGGCCAAGCTGCTGGGGGCGGGTGGGGTACTATGTTTGACGTGCCTGTTGTTAAGGGCCGACTCTACATGCCTGTGCATGTGGTCGAGGAGGCTCTCACAGAGTTAGCCAGAGCCAGGTACTTTCAGTGTTCTCCAGAGCAGGCTGTGGCCTGGCGCACGGCAACTCTTTGGTGGTCGCGACCCTATGATTCCCAAGCATGGCTGGCGAGCTGGTCTTGGAGGGAGTGGTGGTTCGACTGAGAAGCCGCGCTCTCCGCCAGTTACTGAGACCGAGGCTGAGCAGCACGACCTAGTCGTTGCTGGCGAAAAGCCATTGATGCCCGCAGATTTTGAGCAGCCAGAACTTGGGGCGCCCTCAGAAGGGCCTTCGAAAGATAAAGTGGAGGTTCCGGTCAAGGCGCCGAAAAGGCTAAGCTTGAGAGCGGAGCTGCCGGCCGACTCAGTCGGCTCGGTCAGCAATCAAGCGAACATTGCAATGTCGCTCCCATCGGTTGTCTCCATGCCACAAAGAAGCCTTTAGACAATCGAGGAACTGGACGGCAGGCGGCTGGCAGACCATCCGCTGGGTCGGCCTCAAGTCCAGCCGCCCCGCCCGGCCAAGCCGAGGGCGGGGCAGGCAGTGGCTCTCCCCCTGGCCCGGCCGGTGGTGGAGGTGCCCCGTCCGGCTCAGGTGGCTCTCCCACCGGGAATCTTCCGCCCCCTGGCGGCCCCCCCGGGCGGTGGCGGAGGTGGGCCCCTGACCCGGCACCGATGGAAGTCGATGGCGAGGGAAAGGGCCCGCCCTACCTTGGGCGTGGTCCCTGGAACGTCCTTGACTACCATGGGCGCAAGGGTGAGTTCGCCGCGGACGTCAGACCGCCCACGCGTGAGTGGGAGGTTCGCGTGTCCGAGATTCTTCAGCTTTACGTTGAGATCACTGATCCTCGGTTGAAGGCCTGGGCGGGCGATTTGTCATTCCAAGAGAAGTGCCAGGCCATAACCCAGGTTGCACGCCAGAATGGGCATTCATGGGCCCCATTTGTTGGCGAGGACATTGCGGCCACGATGGCGACCGGGGGATCTCCCAAGGACTTTTTCCACCCTTTGTGCTTGATGCAACACAAGAAGTACAAATGTTGGTCTTGCTCTGTTCATCTTGTTTCTGATTCTACGGTCTCGTTCAAAACGGTGGCCGACCAGAAGGTGACGTCAAGCCATTTCGTTCAACATTTCATGCATGAGCTTGTTCATGGCATATCCGCCAATGTTACGGGCGGATGCAGAGGCCCCGACCTTCGGGAAGCCGCCCAGTCGCACAGTTCGACGGGCCGCGATCAATCGCATTACGTGAAAGGGGTCCATACTCCAGTGCGACTTATCTTTTGGATCTTCAATGATATTGCTGATCAGTCGACATTTAATGTGCTTGGAGTTCGCGTAGAAGTGAAGCGGACTGAAGATCCGCCGCTTCTCGCTGGAGCCCTCCGAGTGATGCTCGAGACAGCTGATCGCATCATAGACGACGCGGTTAAGCGCTCGCCTGATGGTGCGATTGAGATATTGCACATTGGAGGGGACCATAGGTGTTGGAAGTCCCCGGATGGAGGTTGTGATGTTGACCCTATGTGGGACGACGTCGCCACCCTTGTCCGAGCTCGAATGAACCGTCGGATCGAAGACTATAAGGCCGCGGGGATATGCCCGCGTATCATGATTCTTGACGGTGCATGCCTTTACCGCAAGTTGCGGCACCCTGCTGGTGACTCTTACCATTTACTGTCAGAACATAGCGGTTATAAGGTAGACAGAGACGGACAAATGGTGAGCGGTAAGGCCGCCGAGATGTTTGTTGAGCACATGTTAAAGGCTGCGAAGCTTGCTGCCCTGTTCCTTTGCCAACCCTCCGGCGGCCCAGCCGTTCCGGGGGGCAATCCGTCGGCGAAGGGAAGAGAAGACGGACACACGACAGAGGAGACTACCTTCAAAGAGCTTGTCAGGTACTGGCAAGAGTGGAGCCCCACTGAGAAAAACGTGCCCAAGTCCGTGTTCAACACTCGTCCGTTTCGGACACCTTTGAACCCTGCGAGGTTCCCTGCCGTCCAAGACGGATCAGGGGACGGGGCCATTCATTCCAAGCTTTCGAACAAGTTAATTGATTTTCTCAAGCGAGGAAACGCACACGATGAATTTTATCCCTGGCGAGATCATCGATATTTCTTGCCGCCATGTTCCCCCCTTTTGTCCGGGCATGCCCCCGAAAGGGGAACGCCTCCGATTGTCTACGGAGGGAGTGCAAAATGATCAACGCATGCGTCCTGCGTTAGAGGAGCTGTCGAAGGTAGCGTCTGTTGCCAAACCCAGCGGCCCAGCCGCCTCGGGCAAGGCTACTGCAGAGCGGGCGGCCCAGCCGCCACGCGAGCCGCTCCTTGCCCCTGCGACTTGTGTACAAGACGCCAAGACGCCTGGCGAAGCGGCGGAGGAAGCTATCCGCAACAAATGCCCTGTCGGTGTGGGAGCTAGGCTCAGCGGCAGAAAGGAATTCCCCAAGCGCCTCAGAACCGGCGGTAATCCCAACATTGATGTTGATTGGGAAATCGATTGGCCAGTGCACCAGATGTATCAGGATATTAAGAGATTGCCCTATAGTGATTCATCGAGCACGGACACACATTTTTTTATTTTCCTCCGACCGTTCACTGCACAGAGCGGCAAACTTACTAGACCCATGATGCCTGGGAACTGCTACCCAGGGGAGGGGGGCCGTGTAGACAGGGTGGCTAACGGAGAAAATCCGCCCCGGAGCAAAGAGTTCAAGACCATGCAGATTCATGCCCCAGGAGAAGCATGGTTGGGTAATCAGATGCTGCGTACGTCCACGAAGACCCCTGTCGTGGACCCTTCTTATATGTTTCCTAAGTGGGCCCGGTTCTTTATAATCAAGGCCGATCGATCATGCGAGGGCCCTGAGGCCGCAGTTGCCGATCGCCTGAATTGGGCAAAGTTGTCGACCAAGACCCACGAGGCTGGGAACATACATTGTACACAACTCACGTTGCCCTTCTTTGTAACGGCGGACAAGCTTGAGGAGGTCCAAGACCCATCCTCAGGATGGAGCAGACAGTCCCACGGTACGACAGTGACCGCACTGCAATCGATATTGGAGGGCCATCAGTTGCTTCCATCGAATCCCCGCTATGGCGGGAGTATCAAAATGGGACACGTGGGCGTATATTCTTTCCCTTGCATCGATGCTCCCTCTACGCACACTAGTTATTCTGTTTCAGATGAGACTTTTGGAGATGGCATCTGGGTAACAGCGGAGGTTGTTTTCTATGCAAAGCCCGTGCGCATTAATGGCAAGCCCCCGCAGTTTTGTACACTTGACCCATCCCAGATGGTGTCAAGCGAGATTCGCTTGCACCTTTGGACGCCAGCGGCCCTTCATGTCACTCAGGCTTGCACTTTCTTGCAACATGTCGCCAGACAAGAGAACTGGCCGCTGGAACAAGACTTCGGGGTTGAGCGTTATCGCGACAAGGAGAGAGTTGCTGCCGCGGACCAAGTCCGAGAGGCACAGAGCAAATGGGCCCTAAACTTGGGGCACATCAATTGGCAGAAGGAGCGTAGTCCACACTGGCAATTTCGCCCAAAATGCGATGACATTTGGCCATGGCTTCAAGAAAAGGGAGTTATCATGACTAGGATCAACCCTTTGCATAAAGATGAGGCCTCGGATTATTCCAAGGCGCGTGCCCGGGTTAATAAAGAGAATGAAGACAAGGCCAGAGGCAAAACATCGATTGATGTCCACGCTCAGGCGCCGGCGGCCAGGCCATCCGGCGCCTCATATTCACGTATGCGACCGAGTTGTTGCCCAGTTTGGGGCAGCCTGCGTCGCAGGCAGAAGGAGTGCCCCATTCTCCGCCCGACCCAGCCGCGGCTGAGGCGGCGCCTCCTCCTCCTCCGCCAGGCGCAGCCGCGAACGCTGTTGTGCCTCCGCCTCCGCCGAGGGAGGCGCAGCCGTTCGCTAGGTCGGCGGATGCCATGATAAAGATGGCGCCGCCACCGGCCAAGCCGGCAAACGTTATGCCGACGAAGGATCCGCCGCCAGCTAAGCCGGCGGACGTCGCGCCGAAGAAGCCTCCGCCACCATTTGATACGAGGGGCGTTGCTCCAAAGGCGAAGCCGCCACCGGCCAAGACGGCTGGCGCTGATACTGGAGCCGAACGCCCATCGGCTCGATCGGCTAGCGCCGCAACGACTGAGGAGCGGCCACCAGCCAGGCCCGCTGGTGCAGCACCTTCGGCTGCGCAGCCACCGGCCAGGCCGGCGGGCGCAGGAGCGGCGGGAGGTAAGCCTCAGGCTTGGCTGGCACCTCCGCGTAGGCCGACCTGGACGCCACGTCTCCGTTCGCCTCCGCCTGTGCCCCAGAGTGCGAGATGGATTCGGCGTCAGCCATTCTCTGACTACAGACTTCAGCACGCTGACGCTGCGCCCAAGGCTGCACCTCAGCAATCGCAGTTCAAGGCTTTTCCTGGATCTTCCCCGTCCGCCCAAGGCGGCACTGGGGCGACCCCGGCGGCGAAGACCGAGGGCCCCGCGGCAATGGCTGAGACCGTCGAAGTGGAAGCCAAGGCTGCCGAGGATGGGGGCTCTGATCGCCTTGGAGGCACTGAAGGGCTGGGCATTCTTGCAGCCCCTCCCCCGCCTCAGCCGGATAGAGATCCCTCGTCAGAGGAATCTCCGGCTCCTGAGGGGGAGGACGCTGCGCCCAATATTGTCCGGACCATCGAAGAGGTTCCACATTGCCACTTTGTCGGAAAGCGCGCCTGCAATGCGCTCAAGCATGAGCGTGACTTCTTCAATGCGTGGAGGCGTGCAATTACCGCGGGCCCAACGATCGACGAGGAACCTGAGAATTTGCAGTTAATGGATGCGCCAATTGAGGGCGCAATTGAGATGTACAAGATTGCCCAGAGGAAGCGCGTGCATCAGCCAGGTCATTACTCGAACCCGTGGAAGAAATTTGCAGCCACCGTTGTGGGAAATATCCAGAAGACGAAATCCGATTTCGTTCCCACTCCTGAGGTTGCCGCCGAATGCGAGCGTTCGCAGTCTCGCACTGAGAGCGGCCTGGTCGTAGGTGGCCACAAGGTGCCTGCTCCCCCTGCACCTCCGTCCGGTTCAGCTATGGAGGTAGATGTACCTAAAGCTCCACCCCGCCCAGCCGCGGTTGGAGGAGCGTCGGCGCCACTGCCGGGCTCAGCCGAGGCAGCGGACCCCCCTGACCTTGATCAGGATATGGACGCCGAGGTACAAGATGTGGCTCCCGGTCCCCCATCGCCTGGCCCACAGGTTTCAGCGATGGCGGATAATCCGATACCTGAGTCACAGCCTACTGCCGGTGCTCCGCCTGGCCCAGCCAGAGCGGAAACACACGCACACACCATTGCAGAGTGACCCTATGCAGGTTGATTCGGATGCCGGTGGCGCCACACGCACTGCGCCCCACGAGGTTGGAGAATCGCCCCCTACCAAGGAAGTCAACAGCTCTTCTGATAATGAGGCTGCGCCCGCTGCGAAGGCAGCCCCACCAGTCGCCGCTCCGAGCGGCCAAGACGTTGCGGAGCCTTCCCCAGCGAACAGAGCCCCCGGTGTCCCAGAGACGCCGGGGTCTCTTGAGGCCAGCCCGAATCTTGTCGACCTCCATGAGTTTCCATACCAGGGTGACCCTGAACTTATCTTCCTCGAGGGGGATAATTATCGGTCTGGCCCAGCGGCGGCCAACTTCTTCTGCAGAGCGACCCTGCCGCCTTCTCCTGATGTGCGGCAGCCTCACCCGACAGAGAACCCGCCCCGTCAGGGTGGAAATGAGGTTGCCGTCGGCCACGCTGACAAATTCAGGGGCAAGGAGCTTGATCTTTCACAGAATGGGCGAAACCGAATTATTTCGAACACGCCCGGAAGCGGAGAATTCGAGAGGCTCATACTACTGGCCCTGCATCCCCTGATGTCGAGGCTCTTCGTGATAAAACGTTTGACACACTCAAGCGAATCGTAGAGCTCGTTGAGGATCCCATATTTGCGTTGTTGGGCGAATTTCCCGTCGACATTGATAGTTTTGAGAAGGTGCGGGATTTCCTTCGTGCAGAATTCTTCTCTGATGACACTCCCAGCGTATTTGATTCTCGGGCCTTTAAGGCCCTGACTCCGTTGGCTGCGGGCGTCTCTGACCAAGAAAATCCGGTGGCCCTAGGCTGCGCGGATTTTTGGCGACGCCACAGTGGTCGGATAGATGAGTTTGCGAAGCGCATGGGAAATTCTGCTACATACCTCGCGAGACATTGTTCCGATTACGCGAGGTCTTCGGGAGGTTGGGTCTATTTTGGAGACCTAGTCGACAAGATGCATGATGATGGGTATGAGCACCAAACGGTGGCACTTGCTGCACACGGCCTAGCCGCGTTGCAGCCAGGGACCGTGGAGGTCCTGGGTGTGCTCCCTGATGACCTTGCTTGTATCAAAGAAACCAGGGTCTATGAGCAGTGGCATGACTTTAAGAGTTGGCCCCTTCATATGGACGAGCGGGCTAGTTGTCCCGTTCCCGTTTTCTATAGTGCGCGTCAGGGACACTCCATGTTTGTTGCCTCCATTGAGAGAATGTATGCGCCTTACGACCCTGGGCTAGCCAGGTGTCGTGGGCCTCTCCTCCATATTGCGGATATGGAGGCGTTGGCGGGGTCGATGCTCGGGAACATTCAGTTCCCCAAGAGCACATCAGGCCTTTGTTTCGAGTCGGACTACGGATTGTTGAGGCTTCTTCCGACCAAGCGGGACCCTGCCACGCAAAACCCAGATCATTTCCCTCCCGGCTAAGCCAGCGTAGGGATGGAGAGAGTGTTCCTGCGAAAGAGCACCGCGCCATGGGCCAAGCACCGAAGGCGGGAGAGCCTCCTACGATTGGATCATGGCCCACAGTGGACACAGTCCATCTGTGGGACCCACTTAACATCCAACACATAGGGATATCTGGCCGCTTGCTCTTGTTTTCAATGGCCGTATGCTTATCCGATGTTCGTACCGGGTCTGCCGCGACGGGACCCTTGTGCCCCGTGAGGTGCCGAGGTTCACCGACATAGACACAGCTGTCACTCTCGCCACAGTGGATGATTGGACACATGCGAACCAAAGGGTGACTTCTTGGGCTCTTTCTTGTCTTTAGTCAGGAGTGGACCTCGTATGAGGTGGATTTCGATGACAGTTCCATGCTTGGTTGGATTCACGCTGACGAGACTGTGACACTGCGGCCAGACCACAGAAACTGGCCTGACAGGGCAGACGCATTTATTCGGTCTGTTCCCTGGAACGACGATGGTCGGTTCCTCTGCGCTGAGCTGCATTGGGTGCGGACTGGCTTTGGCCGTTGCCCCTTTTGCAGTAACCCAGTGAGGTGCAAGTACATGGTGGCGCATAATTATTTGCTCCAGTCATGAAAAGTTCAGGACCATTCAGGACTCACTGTGGAGGAATGGCTTCACGCTGACCGTTCGTGGTCATAACACCTTGCCCTGGAAACGCGATCGATATGTTAAAGAGAGAATGGAACGGCAGTGTAGAGCGTCAGCGGATGTCATGACGAACAACAGCAATAATTTGAAGCTGGAACGTCAGTGGCCAGAAGGTGGATACACCACGATGGCTGCTTCAGGTCAAACCTTTGGAAACAGCCGCCCTGGCAGCGTTCCTGCCTGGACACCTGATGACGCCGCGGCCCTGCCGCCGGCGCGTCACGGACCCTTCTTCCAGTACCTTGAACCCCTCAAGAGGCGGTTCATAAAATGGCTAGCATTTCTGGCAGAGAGAGAAGGGGTTACAGAACCAACGATCGCTGGGTGGTGGCCCCTGCTTTGGGCCACAGACATCGATCAGTATGCGCGTCCCTTGTCGTGTCTGTTCTGGCTGTTTTTGACTGGCCGGAAGCAGATCGTTCGTATATTTCACCCAATGAAGGTTGGCGAACGCTTCAGACGTTGCGAAATGCACGGACAGGAGCGGCAGCCTGGATGCCCGGTACACGGGATATTGGTGCGGACGCCACAGGGCCCAGCCCTCGTGGACGTCCGCCCGTTGCTTGGGCGGATCAGCTTGTTGCTCGTCCTGCCCGTCAATCCAAGTCAATATCCAGGCGCAACAAGATCTGTTCCAACCATCCTCTTAGTGTTGTGAAACCTGTCGCTGGCCAAGCTGAGACGGCAGGTAACGAGGGACTTGATACGATGCCCCTCGACTTTACCGCTGTCTGCGGGTCCGAGACCCAGCAGATGCTAGAAGGGAAGATCAACCTTGATCTGCCCGATGGACAGGTGTACCCTCGCCGTGATGATGGCGCATTGAGCGTCGCCACCACGAAGCAGGAAGCCGTCGATGTTGCTGCGCAATATGTCATGGAACACACGTGCTATAACCCAGGAACGGGCGCGACCAATAGGTCGCGCCTATCGGGAGAATTGACACATGTAGTCCCTGGCGATGTGCGACAGGCCATTGTGCGGAATTTGAAAGTCCCGTTAAAGAGCTCGAATTAGGCCTTCGTGCCATGCGTGTGTTTGCGATTGTCCGCGAGCTCAACAGTTGTTTTCTTGCCGAGGGATATTACATTGCATATCCCACGCATGGGCTCTATACTCGCGACAAAGCCGAAGGGCGTGACACTGACCAGCGCCGCACCGATGCGCACGCGCTGGACCGCCGCATTCGGGCGGCTGTCGAGACAGACGACCTCATTGAGGCGTGGGCTCGCGACCTGGGTAAACAGCGTCGCACAGAGATTCGTCGCCAGGGCGTGAGGTTGCAAGAAGCTGTCTTTTTCTTATACTCGTTCGTGGAATCTACTGAGGATCAAGACAGCGACTAAGGCCCCTTTCGCACTGCCTGTGGCAAATATGGCGCCTACGTCGCTACTGCCGCGAGGGGCATTGTGAGATATGCGAAGTTGCAGCATGAAATGCGTCTCCGTGAGGAAGGGGCCGCTGAATGCCCCCCCGACGGCCCAGCCGGTTCGGAAGGGGCTCCTGCCGCGTCAACAAGGCCACGCCTTGCTAGTCGCCCGGCTCCACCTCCCCTGCCTGGACGGCCTGGCGTCCAAGACGATCGGGCCAATGATGACATCGCTGAGTCTCCTTTCTCCGCTGGCGGTCAAACCGCAACGGCAGGAGAGGAGTTCTCGAGGCGTTCTTCTGACGGGGACACAAGGGGTCGGCCAATGTCCGCGCGCGAGCGCGCCGGGGACATGGCTGCCGGCCGCGATGCCGGCGACTACAACCCCGCGGTCCACTGCCCGAAGTACACGGCGGATGGGTTGCAGGGCGACTGGCTTCACCGTGACGTGATATACTGGATGAGTCGCAGAGAAAACCAGAATCGTTTGTGGCACTTTGCGTTCCCGGACAATTACAACTACTACTTCCCGAGAGAGGAAGGCAAGGGGCACGCCAAGAGCAAGGACAAGTCCAAGAACATCCGGTCAGCTCCACACGCTGGCACTGGCAAGGGAGGCAAGTCAGCTGCGCCTCATTGGACAGCTGGACAAAAGGGAGGCCCATCGTCTTCGACTCCGAGTCCGCCGGCTCCGCCTCCACACTCGCGGTTCTTCTAGTACAACGAGTGAGGGAAGACGCGAGCCATGCGACCAAGTCGCGATGGCGCCGACCGAACGACCAAGTCGTTTCGGCGGAGATGCTTTACTTTAACTATTGGTGGGATTCGTCGGGTTTCTTCGGCCTTCAGCCCCCTGGCAACCACCGCTGAGCGGTAAAATGCTTTTGGAGTTCGCTCCGGTGGCTGTAAATATGTACAGGCCGGGCGGGCTGTGGCTGGATGGACTCTACGAAACCCGCCGCGGGGGGAGTGAATATGCTCCTCTCCGCCTCATCGTACACTTGCCTCTCCTGCTGCCTGCCTTGCCATACCTTGACATTGGTATAGTTGTATACCGCAGCTGTATCTTACTGCTCGAGTGAGAAAAAGGGCGCGCCCGCACGCGGCCGCGTGCGTCGGCCGGCGGGCCGGCCTTCTCCCTTCCCATACTTGAGCGTAGTTGCTTAACGGACAACATATTGTTTCATCGATGTCTCATTCCGTAACCTCTACCACTGAGCGTCGTAAACATGAGACCTTATTTCCTTTGGAAAGACTAGAGGAGAAGGAGAAAACATGAGGAGGACGGAGGTGGCCGTTCGCGTCCTCGCGGGGTGTACCCTCGTCGGCAAACGCGCGCAGACCTGGCGCCCGAGCCGAATGGCTCAGCGCCGAGGGCGCCTGTGGCGGTTGAGTGGAAAAGCTGCCGCCTTGGCGCCGCCGCCGCTGCCGTCACCTTCGTCGTCGTTGCCGTCGGCCTCATCGTCATTTTTTTCGTCTTCGTTGCCGTCGCCTTCGTCGTCTTTGCCTTTGGCTTCGTCGTCGCCGCCGTCGCTTGTTCGGCGCGGAAGCAGGTGGAGACTGGTGGCGGAATCCGAGGGTGGGCGAGGGGAGCGCGGGAAGAGAGCCGTTCGGCTTGGGGCAGGCGGGCGGCAGAGTTGATTGCAAAGGCCTTACGGCCAGTGCCGCCAACCCTGAAGGGGGATGACGACGACAACTGCGGCGGCGGCGAAGACCACGACGCTGACGTGGGCCAGAATCCTCAGGGATGCTTGTTTCGGTTTCTTCGGAAGGCTCTTGGTGGCCTCAGGGAAGGAATTCTGGGGCCTCTTGGGAGCCTCTCGGGGGCCTCTTCGGGCAAGCTGGTGGCAGAGCTGATTTGATGGCAAATTTCGAGATCGTAAAGGGTTTTGGTGATACAGAGAAGGTCTGCCGCATCTGCGCGCGGCGCGCCTTGCCAAGATGCGCCAGGTGGACGGAAATCGAATCAGAAACAATTGCATAAACATACATTTTCGACGGTCCGCGCGGATTTCTTGGATCGGTGCCGGAGCCCCCTGGCGGCGCCTCCGGCGCCGCCACTTGCGCGCTCCGCGCGCCAGGGAAGGGGGTTCAGCGCGGATCCAAGAAACCCGCGCGGACCTCCAAAAGTTACTGTTTATGCAGTTCTTCTAGGAAAGGTCGCCCTAGTCGTCCTCGTCGTTGGCGTCGCTGTCCTCGCTCTCCTTCTCGGCTGACTCTTCGTCTCTCGGGGGCGTTGGGCCCCCCCTCTCGTCGCCACGGCAGGCCGCTGCTTGCAAGAAAACGGGCCGGGCCAGTGCCCGGGGCGCGGTCCGGCAACGGGTTCTGAGATCGGATTCTTGCTTTGTCGGGGAATTCGAGAGAGAAGGTGCGGAGATTGTCGTCGTCGAAGGGGGCGGGGGGAGGAAGTGTTCGCTGGTTCTTGGAGGTTTTCTCGCCTGCGGATGCTCTCCAGCAGCTGCGCCTCGTCGGAAGCTTTCGGGGGTGCCCGGACCGTCCCACACGGCCGCTGGAGGCCCGAGTTGTGTTCGAAGGACACCAGACGTCGAGGGGGGCAGAGGTGGGTCTCATTGCCAGGGGAATGGGATCTTTCAGATGTCGTGGCCCTCCTCCTCCTCTTCCTCCTCCTCCTCCTCCTCCTCCTCCCCCTCCTCCCCCTCCTCCTCCTCCTCCTCCTCCTCCTCCCCCTCCTCCTCCTCCTCCTCCTCCTCCTCCTCCTCCTCCTCCTCCTCCTCCTCCTCCTCCTCCTCCTCCTCCTCCTCCTCCTCCTCCTCCTTCCTTCAGCACCTCCGGTGACGAAGGTCCCGACTGACGAAGACCCCACGGCTGGGGTCTCCTGGAATAACTGTCAGGGGTCTCTTGAAGAGCTCCTGGGGGCTTCTAGCTGGCTTTTGGAGAGGCCTCTCGGGGGGCTCTTGGATGCGTCTTGGGTGCCCTGTGGAAGCCTCTTGGAGTCTTTTCGGGGCGCCATGGGGGTGGTCACTGGGGGGCTCTTGGGGACATCACTGCGGGAAAGACTCGAGATATCAGTTCGTATTGCCCCTCTTGGGCTCCCTGTGAGGCCCTCTGGGGGCTCTTGGGCCGTCTTGAGCGCCCCTGGGGCCCTCTTGGGGTCCTCTTGGGCCGTCTTGGTGCCCTTTTGGGGGCCTCATGGGCCGTCTTGGAACTATCCTAGGGGCCCTTTGGGAGGTCTTGGACGCCGTGAAGACGAAAAAGGCGAGTATGCTAAAACTACATCGGCGCTACGAAAGTTTTGACCCGTTTTGTGTTTTCAGCTAAACAACGCCTGAGCATCACATTGGTTATGAACATCACGACGGCCGTGAGCATCATTCCAAAGCCTGAGAGCACCACGGAACCTATGAGCAGCCGAGCGCCGGTTATCACCTTGACGCTAGCACCCCCGTGGCGGGAGCGCCATTTCGAGTTCGAACGGAACAAATGCCGAACCTCATTTTGCAGGAAGTCCTGTGCGGGGGCGCCATTTCGAAATCGAGGCAGAACGGTTTCGATTTCTATGTTTGAGGAAGTCCTGTTCGGGAGCGCCATTTCGAAATCGAAGCAGAAAGGTTTCAAATTCTATGTTTGCGGAAGTCCTAGGCGGGAACGCCATTTCGAAATCGAACCCGAAAGTTTCGAAATCGTTCGAAGTCGTTGTTTCGAGGAAGTATCAAGCGAAACCGCCGTTTCGAAATGGCCACACCGTTTGGCATTTAAGATTGTAAAAGCCCTGACCCGAAAACTCGAAAATGCAGCTTTCGCATAGGACTTCCCCCCCAAAACGAGCTCGACTGGATTTCGAAACCCTCGGGCTCGATTTCGAAATGTGGCTTTCGCCTCGGACTTTCCCCCCCAAAACGAGCTCGACTGGATTTCGAAACCCGCGGGCTCGATTTCGAAAGGGCGGTGCCGCCCGAGACTGGAGCGAAAAATGCTTCAACCGAACATTGTACTGGGGCCCCGCGGCCTAACGGGCCCACTGCCAACGTTGTACTGGGGCCCCGTCGCCTAACGGGAGGCGTTGAATTTTGGCCGAACTTTCGTAGCGGCTAAGTGTAACTTCGAACTTCAAAACCTCATGTCAGTCGTGTAAGATGCCCATGGAACGTCAAAATTTCAAAACTTCATGTCAGTCGTGTAAGATGCCCAGTGGAACTTCAAACTTCAAAACTTCATGTCAGTCGTGTACGATGCCACTTCAGACTTCCAAAAAGTCAGTCGTGTAAAATGCCAATGGAACTTCAAACTTCAAAACTTCATGTCAGTCGTGTAAGATGCCCAGTGGAACTTCAAACTTCAAAACTTCATGTCAGTCGTGTGGAATGCCCATGTAACGTCAAACTTCAAAACTTGTTGCCAGTCTTGTAATATGCCCATGGAATTTCAAACTTCAAAACTTCATGCCAGTCGTGTAAGATGCCACTTCAAACTTCACGCTATCGTGTCTGTCGTGTAAGATGCCCATGGAACTTCGAACTTCAAAACTTCATGTCAGTCGTGTAAGATACCCAGTGGAACTTCAAACTTAAAAACTTCATGCCAGCCATGTAAGATGCCCATCGGCGCTACGAAAGTTTTGACCAGTTTTGTGTGTTTCAGCTAAACAACGCCTGAGCATCACATTGGTTATGAACACCACGACGGCCGTGAGCATCACTCCAAAGCCTGAGAGCACCACAGAACCTATGAGCAGCCGGGCGCCGGTTATCACCTTGACGCTAGCACCCCCGTGGCGGGGGCGCCATTTCGAGTTCGAACGGAACAAATGCCGAACCTCATTTTGCAGGAAGTCTGGTGCGGGGGCGCCATTTCGAAATCGAGGCAGAACGGTTTCGATTTCTACGTTTGAGGAAATCCTGTGCGGGGGCGCCATTTCGAAATCGAAGCAGAAAGGTTTCAAATTCTATGTTTGCGGAAGTCCTAGGCGGGGGCGCCATTTCGAAATCGAACCCGAAAGTTTCGAAATCGTTCGAATTCGTTTTTTCGAGGAAGTATCAAGCGAAACCGCCGTTTCGAAATGGCCGCACCGTTTGGCATTAATAATTTCAAAAAGCCCTGACCCGAAAACTCGAAAATGCAGCTTTCGCATAGGACTTCCCCCCCAAAACGAGCTCGACTGGATTTCGAAACCCTCGGGCTCGATTTCGAAATGTGGCTTCCGCCTAGGGCGCCCCCCCCAAAACGAGCTCGACTGGATTTCGAAACCCGCGGGCTCGATTTCGAAAGGGCGGTGCCGCCCGAGACTGGAGCGAAAAATGCTTCAACCGAACATTGTACTGGGGCCCCGCGGCCTAACGGGCCCACTGCCAACGTTGTACTGGGGCCCCGTCGCCTAACGTGAGGCGTTGAATTTTGGCCGAACTTTCGTAGCGGCGAAGTATATGTTTCCCTAAGAGAATGGGACGATGTTTGCCTCTTGGGGCTCTCTCGGCGGTCCTCTGGGAGCACTCTTGGCCTGTCGCGGGGGGCGCGTGGGCCGTCGCGAAGCCATCTGGGACCGTTGCGGGGCCACCTTGGGCCATCGCGACGCTTGCGTGGACTGTCTTGGCATTTTGTTTATATCAACCGATGGCAGCGCGCGAGGTCTCGGGATGCGTTCGATTGAACACATTAGCTTGATAATCGTTGCAGCTCGTAAGATACGCAACCTTTTACCTGACACAGGGGCCCCTGAACATCAAATATTCATGGCACAGACACATGTGAAACAACTGCTTGCAACGCATCATGCTTTGCTGAAGCTGCTGAGCGGTGCTCATGCGCAAGACTATATACACATAACTTGGTATAACCAGGGTTATATTGACACAGGTGGAACAAGGAGCTAGCACACATTCATTCAAAATCGCACATTGCCAATATCAGGGCCCCCTGGAACTTGACCGGGAAAGAAACCTTGAAACTCAAAACGGGAACAGGACCGAAATTAAAACATATAAAACGTGGCCAACACCGCGGGTCCCAGGCACAAGCCAGTCTGATTCGAATGTGAAACTCGCTGGCGGTCGCGACAGCGACATTAATATCATTCGAATTTGTCAGCGCACCCGGCGATCGGTCTATCTCGCCGAGCAGAAACATGCACAAGGTGTTTCTTCGGAGCACTCAGTCACGAGTCGGCCTCCGCCGACCAACTTGCTCACGTCGGCCCTGTCGGCCGTCATCCTTCTGTCGGCCTTGCCGACCGTCATGCCGAATTGGCTTCCTGCCAAAACGGCCTCTGGTACCCCTTTTCATCTTGTCATGAAAGCTCCATGAGCGTACTCGGGCAGCGACTGGAGCCTCGGCGTGCTGAGATCCAGGTTGTAGTGGCACTGCGACCTGACGAGCACGCTGCGTACCTTTTTCAGCTTCGTCTGCTTCGGGTCGGTCCCGGTCACGGCCGTCTTGGCACTGGCGGGCGCTGGCTCTGTCTCGGGCTTGCGCGTCTTCTCGATATTTTCATGTCATGTTCGAGCTGCTTGGTCCAGTGCCCGCCGCGCTCCAGCACGAAACCAGCAGTATAATGCAACAAAAAGTCCAATCACGAAGCCAAAAGCCACCACCTTCATGATCAGGTCGTTCCAGTCGGCTGGCGTCGGTGGGTTGAACAGCTAGCTCGACGCCGCTGGGCGTATAGTGCACTACCTGACCTGCCGCACTGCCGCCAGCGCTAGCTGCTAGTGCCGCGGCCAGCCTCGCTCCACTTGTGCCAAAATGGCGCTTGCCCTTGGCCTTCGCTTTCTCCTTCGCCTTTGTCACAGGCGTTGTCTCGAGGGTGTCGTGCAGTGCCTCGCCAGCGTCGTCCAACTCCTTTTCGCGTTGCTCCATCGCTCTCTTGGAGATTTTCTTGCCAGCCGCGAAGTCGGGATCGTAGCGCGACGCGTGCACTTCACGGCGTAGCACGTCTGCCATCATCTGGCGGGCTGAGAGCCTGGCAGGTCCGTCCGCCATCTGCCGCTGCGTGTTTACCCACTTCCAGGTGGCGCCTATCTCCGTCATCTGCTCGTTCACGATCTTCACCTCGATGGCCGCCCTCTTCTCCGCGGTGCCCTGGCCTGCCGTCGCTGAGCGCGACTCGTCGTAGAGGCACTCCGCGTCCGTGAAGAACGGCGACCCCCCCGTGTGCACCATCGCTTCTTCGAGCTCCAGGTCGGGTCGTAAGCTCCACGCCAGGTAGACCTACATCAGTGAGTCCGCGCCCAAAGCTGCTGCCTGGGCCTCCGCCGACAGCGAGCTCTTGCACAGGCGCTGCAACTTCCTCGGGGCCCACTCAATGGCCGCGAAAGGCGTCGCAGTGCTGGCGTTGAGCTCGTCCGCGGGTCCGATGAAGATCGCGTGGCCTCCTTGCGAACTGCCGTCGCGTCCGTTTGCCCAGCTCGCGCCGGTGTAGCTGCCAACTCGCAGGTTGATCCAGGCCTTGTCGAACCCGAAGTGCAGCCTCGCGTCCGCGCTGGGCTCAGAAAGCGCAGATCCTCGTTCGCATCCAGTAGGTCCTGCACGGTGGCTCGGCCTGTCGCCGAAGCTCGGAATGACGCAGTAGCCGCTGCTATGCTCACTCCCTGGGCCGATTGCCACTGCAACTATCCATGCAGGGCCCTGAAGTTCGCAAGCTCCTTCGGCGACAGCTCGCTCGCGGGGTCAGCTCCCCGATGCTTCTCGACGGTGATGGGTTTAACCGCGCGCAGGTACTTCTCGAACTTGAGGGTCGCGCTGTGGGTGCTCAGGGACTGCTCCACTTCGCCTCCAGTGAAGATCGGACTCGGCCCGAGCTCCCACTTGTGTCGAACTTGAATTCTCGCCGGGCGCCCCTAGCCGCGCCTGGAAGCACTCGGTGTCGTCGAGCTTCGCGTTGAGATCTTGTTCGTCCGTCGCGCCCTCGCCGCGCCCGATGAAGTCGCCCGCGCGCTCGCCGATCAGGCCGCCCACCGCGTGGGCCTGGCCCCGAAGCCACGCGCGTCGCGCGGGTCGCCCTCGACCCTCGCCGGGCGCAGGGGCAACGACGAGCAATCCTCGAGCTTGCGGTTCCTGAGCCCGATCTCTTTCGCGACTGCGTCGGGGCGGTAGCGTCGGAGCTCGGGCGACCGCGGGCCACCGAAGCACGGCTTGATCATCTTGAGGAGCCGTCCAGGTTGCAGGCTGATCTGGCGAGAGAGCACCCCCCTTCATCTCCTTCGTAGGGCTCGCGCGCAGCTCAAGGCAGCGCGCGCTCAGGTCGTCGGCCTGCAGGAATGCGGACTTCGCAACCGCGCCGAACGACCTCCACTTGCTCAGAGACGCCCAGAGCACGACCTTGCGTCGGCCAAGCCTGCTGAGGGCCAGCGCCTCCTTGTCGAGCTGGCCCTCGGCGACGTCGCTGTGTTTGGACCCTCGGTAGAGTTCGCGCGCGTTTGCCACCTTCTGCCCGTCCTTCATCTTCCATCTGGGTTGGAGGCGCAGAGGGCAGCAGGCCCCGGGATCCACGTCCGCCTCGTTGATGGGCCCCCAGCCGTCGTTGCGCTTGAAAACCTCGAGGGCCTCCAGCTTCGCCGCGTAAAACTGGCCCCCCCGGGCATCAGCCCGCCCTCCACGATGGCGGGGGCTTTCCTTTTGAAGGCCAACATGTCGACCGTCTCGGCGGGCTCCTCCAGCAGCAGCATCTCGTCGCCCACCCCGTCGGCGAGCGCAGCCTCCTCGCTCTGCGGGGCGAGCTTCGCCCGCGACGGGCGGGCGCGATTGGCTGGCGGGATGCCGGCCCGCTTCCCAGCCTCCTCGACGCTCCTCTTAGCCATCGCCTCGACGTGTAGCCTGCTCGGCTCCTGCGCAGCGCCGCCAGACGCGCCGGCACTGGCCGCCACTGGTCCGCCGCCCTTATCCTCGCTGGGCGTCGCCGGCTGGGGATCTCCAGGAGCCGCCGCGGCAGTTGCTCTTGTCGGTCCGTCGGCCTCGCCCGTCGCCGCGGGTGCCTGAGCGCTGGGCTGATGCTGCTCGCCCATGTCGCCCAGGGTGTCGTCGTGCTGGGGCAGGCGCCCCTCCTCGGCGAGGTCCTGGTAGTTGCAGGTCCCCTTCGTCCGCCTGAGCACGCGCTTGAGCTTCTCGATCGCGCTGAGCGGGCTGGCGGGGCCCTCGCCGCGCCCTGCTCCTTCGCGGGCTTCGCCCGGCAGCTCGGGGCGAAGCTGCTCAGCGGTGCATCAGTGGATCGCGCGTCCGTGCGTCGCCCACGCCACTCAGGCGCGCGCCGCGTAGTCCTCGTTGACCTTCGACCCCGCTGCCGCCGCCAGCGCCGGGCCGCGCCTGTGGCGCTTCTCCAGCCCCTGCGTCTGCTCAGGTCGCCAGAGGTAGACCCGCTCGCCGATCTCGTAGTTCCTCCTCGTCGGCCTGCTGCGCGCCAGCAGCGCCGCGCGCGCGGCGCGCGAGCAGTTGGCCTCGATGAAGGCTGTGGCGGCGATCGCCCTCCCGATCGTCATCGCGCGCACCTCGCCCATGGGGTCGACCGGCGCGGCCTGCTCAGACGGGCCAAAGTCTTCGTCGCAGAGGACGCATGGGATCTTCGGTTGCGCCCCCAACGCCGGCGCTGCGGGCGAGAGCCCGCGCGCGCTCCTCAGGGCGTTCCGCTGGCTGGCTGTCATCCCGAGGGCGGTCTTGCATGAGCGAGTCGTCGGGGAACTGCAGAAGGTACTTGCTGAGCTGTTCCCTCCTGGCTGCGTGGTTCCGCTCCATCAGGCCAACCTGTGGCGCGCACCTCTCGGAATCAGGTCGAGCTCGATGCTGCGCTTGCTCATCCAGTTGCGCGTGCGCTTGGCCGCGTGCGAGCCCCCCATGTTCGTCCGCATCGTCTCAGGTTTGCTGGCCCAACTGGTCCAGAGCTTCTCCCATAGCTTCGTCTCGTTCAGGAACGTCTCTTCCGAGATCGGGTAGTCGACATCATAGCGTGTAAACTCGCCCATGATGGACAGGATCTCCCTCTCCTTCTTCATCCGCGTGATGTAGTGCACGTCGGTGCAGGTCACCTCGTTGAACCTTTTGGACCTCGGTAGCACTGCGACGCGAACTGCTCGGGGCCTCTGCCTGCTCAGGCAGATCTCGCACTTGAAGAGCCTGGCGCACTGGGCCCACTCCGTCGATGCACCCGCGTGCTGCATGGCAACCGCCAGCGCTGCTCTCGAAGGGTGGCCCAGGCTGACGCGCGGGCGCTCGACCGTTCGGATAGTCGACGCGCTGCAAGGCTTCATCAGCTCCTGCATCACGTCGGTGTACTCCATGGCGTCGATGTCCTTGCAGACCTCCGCGGCCGCGTTGATGTCGCTGATGTTGTCGGCCATGCCCTGGTAGGCGATCAGGTTGGCCATCGCTCTCGCCATCGGTCTCGGGTAGTTCTGAGCCTGCTGGGCGAGCTTGCCCTGCAGGATCACGTCGTCCTCCGTGCGCGCGCACGCCAGGTTCACGCGGTGAATGATTCCTTTGTTGGTCGACTGCAGTCTCGTGGGCTTCTGGCAGGGCATGTCCGTGCCCTGGACATTGCACTTCGCTCCTAGCCGGCACTGGTCGCGCCTGCAGCGATAACTTGGAAACTTCTTCCACGTCTTTTTCCGCCAGTGTAGCCCCTGCCACGGGCCTTCCACATGCGCGCGTCGGTTTCCGTTCTGCTGCTTCACAAAGGCCGTCAGAATCATCTTGAGAAGTGTCAGCTCTTCTCGCTGCCTGGCGCCGTTGACCTGTTTGGCTCGTTCCTCGGGGATCTTCTCGTTCGCGCGCTGCCAAGGGCACCGGTGCTTGCACAGGGGGGCGAAGACGATATCACCGGGTTTCTCCTTGTCGATCTTGTTCAGGAAGTCGTGGATCATGGCGCGCATGGAGAAGCCCCAGCCGCCTTCGACCCTGAACTGGAGCACCTCGATCTGCAGGAACGCGAGCAGTTCTTGCGACAAGGCCCCCTGGTCCACGATGACTTCCCAGACCATCCGCTTGCGCGGCCCGCGCAGCGTGTCCTTCATGTCGGACGCCGCCTGCTCCAGCGCCAGGGCCAGGTCCGAGTGGGTGTCCGCGTCCATCAGGTGGCCTTCCAGGCCCGCGACCTCCTCCGCGGCCAGGGCCTCGTCGTCGCTGCCGATCTCGTAGAACCCCGTCCGCGTCAGGCGCCGGCGAGTCCCCGTCGTCGCCTTCCTCGCCCATGACCGAATCTCCTTCAGTGTCGCCGTCCGTCGAGTCGCCGCTGCTGCCCTCCCCGTCGGCGGGGGCCCCCTCGTTCAAGACATCGCCGGCGTCGCGCCCAGCTCCGCCCAACAGGTCCACGATGAAATGACCCTTCCCATCGCATTCGGACTTCATCCAGCCCTTGTCGGGGAGATCCTTCATCGTGAACGTTCTGGCTCGGTAGTCCTGGATCAATCCCCACTCTTGCATGCAGGGTCGCGCGATCAGCACCGGCGTCCAACCCTCGACGAGATGGATCGCGACCTGCTTCTTGACGCCGAACGGCCACGCCGTCAGAGTCACCGATTGCTTGGCCTCCAGCGTCTTGCCGTCTCCGAATCGGAAGCGTCGATCGCTCTTGCCGTGCTCGACCTCATGTAACAGCTGCCTCGAACGAAGTAGCTCCTCCCACTGCGTCCACGCCGTGTCGCCCATAACGGGCCGCGTGTCACCTCCATCGCTGATGCCTTTTGCCCGCAGTCAGCAGGAAGACCTCTTCGGTCGAGCTGGCGTACTCCAGCGTCTCTACATCCTCCACCATGCGTGCCTCGTTTTCGGGCTTCGTGAAGCCACCGTGCCTGAAGCGCTTGGTGCTCGGGCCAGGCTGTTGGGTCGCACCCGGTGCAGTCGAGTCCGCTGGCGACGATGGTGCACCCTTACCAAACGCTCCTTTCTGAGGCCGGAAAGCGTCCCGTCTTGGTGGGCCAACTCCTGTGCCGCGTCGTTTATTTTTGCTTGCCTTTGCCAGTCCTTGGTCTCGTCGCTCGCGTGGATCCTGCGCGGCTGCGCATTCGCTGGTAGGTGTTCTCGGGGGCGAGGGCGGCGATCGGGTAGAATCCTCTGGCCTTGGCGATCTCCGCCACGCGCTTCTTCGCGCCCGCGAAGCTGAGGTTGGCCTCGTCGCGCACCGTTTGGGCCTCCTCGACCTCCTGCGGCAGCTCCTCCGCGACGTCTGCCTCCTCCTCGTGCTCGTCGTAGTCATAGTCCTCATCGTCCTCGTATGTTTCTTCCTCCGAGTGCGAGTTTTCCTCGTGCAGGCTTCGATCCCAGTCGTAATCGTTCGTGTACTTCACGTCGTCCTTCAGGTTCTGTCCGACCAGCATCTTCTCTACTCGTTTCACGTCGCGTTTGTCGGGCATAACTTCGGCTCCGTATGTGTGGAGCAGGGTTTTCTTCATTCTCGTCCAGCAGAGGCCGTCCACGCATCAGGAGGGACAAAAACACACAGACACAATTAATCGTCGACCCCCAGGAAAATATGGGAAAATATGGGAAGTGGGGGGGGAAGACAGAAACCCAGAAAATATAGGAAAATATGGGGAATCTTTTTATTTGTGTGTATTTGTTTGTGTGTCCTGGGGCCCCTTCAATAACTTCGGCTCCGTATGTGTGGAGCAGGGTTTTCTTCATTCTCGTCCAGCAGAGGCCGTCCACGCATTGACTACGAGCCTGGGCGGCGCCCGACGGCGGGACCGCCGCTCGTGTGAGGGGGTGCCGGCCCGCCAGTGTGTGTGGGATCTCCATCCCGACCTCCTTAAGCTTCCTGAGTGCTCTTTTGTGGAGAATGCAGTACACCTTAGGCGATGCTTAAGAAAACCTAAGTTTTCGGCCAGAGTCTCGTTTATTCTTAACGTTTCAATGTAAATCTTAAGATTTTAATGGAAACGATGGGTTTTCATTCAAGTTCCGAGACTATGAATTTCTTAACCCATGATTTCTTAAGCATTTCGCAGGGTGTGCAGTTTTATCGTCTCTTTCTCTTGGCGGGCGAACTTGCCGAAGAAGAGATGTGTACTGGCTGGCAGTTCGGTCTGGTCGTCGTACTTGTAGTATTCGTCCAGCACCTGGAACAACGGCCTGAAAGCCCCTTCCGTCTCTAACAAGTCCAGGTCGATGTCCTCCGTAGCCTCCGCGGCCTCACCTTGCAGCGAGTTCGTGACCAAGAACCCTCCCTCGCTGACTGCAGTGGCGCCACGCTTCTTGCAGTACCGTTCGAAGACCTCCAACTTGCGTCGGAAGACCCTGTAGCCGTCGGTCCTCAACAGCTCGTAGCTCGGCGCTGTTTTGGACAGGCCTGCGTCTAGGCCACGTCCTCCTCCGTCCCAGGTGGAGCTCTCCTGTCGGGTCACCAGCCTTGCCAGCCATTCCAATCCGTGTAGTTGGCCTCGTCGGTATCCACGCTGCTCGGCGGGATGCGGCTGCCCTCTGCGCCGGTGTCGGCGGGAGCGGCGGCGGCAGAGGCTGCCAGCGGGCCGCCTGGCGGCCGCTTGGCCGGGGGCGGCGCGCGAGGCGCGCCGTCTGGCATGGCAGCGACGGAGGAACCGGATAATGTGGATCTCCGGCTCCGCTACCAATATCAACCGATGGCAGCACACGAAGTCTCTTCGGGATGTGTTCGATAGAGCAGATTAGCTTGGTAATCGCATCAGCTCGTAAGATACGCAACCTTTTTCCTGACTCAAGGGCCTCGGAACATCAAATGGCAATGGTACAGACACATGTGGAACAGCTGCTTGCAACACATCGTGCTTTGCTGAAACTGCTGAGCTGTGCTAATACACAAGACTGCATACACAGCTCGATATAACTTGGGTTATTGACAGTTTGGGCCCCCTTGAACCGTCTTGGGGCTGTGGAGGGGTTCCGGAGGCGCCAGGGATGCGTTGAGGAACTCGAGCTTCCGCCCCCCCCACCCCCCCGAGTCGGATTTCAGACCGTAGGGAAGGTGGAAAGGGGGAGGGGGACAGGCAATCATTCCACACGCTTTTGCACCCCCGACAAGCGGTGGTCGGCGGAAGAGAGGTTTCCTGTTTACAAGCCACCATCGTCAGACCTATCTCCATCTCGACCTGGATCTACCCCCTCCCGGGTTGGGATACATGCTGTGCCTTTCGGGTGTCGCAGTATCTACCCAGAGGGCCAGACCTCTTCCCTGGGAGTAGTTTCTCGCTCTGGACTCATTGTTGATTTCCTCCAGGCCCAGTGACGCGCCCCAGAGGGCAGAATCAAGGAGAAACGCTGGGATTGAAAAGACCACGTCGTCGGAGATTTGGGAAGGTGCCTCGGCCTGGTGGGGACGGGGACGGAGATGCAGATCTGGAGCGCCGTGCTCTGCTGCGGGCGGCGGCCTGCGGCTGCGGCTGCGACCAGGACGACGAGGCCGACGAGGACAAGGACGACGGCGAGGACGACGAAAGCAGCGCCCCCGCGTGCCTTGAGCCTCTCTGGCTCCGCGCGCTGCGCCACCGAGCTGCGCGCGGCCCCCCGGCTTCAGCGCAGCGCCCGTCGCCCAGCGGCGCTCACCCGGCACGCTCGGGGGCCTCGGGCCCGCGCCGCGCCCCCGCAGCCGCCCCGCCTCCAGGCGGGGCTCCTCGCCTCCTCCTCCTCCTCCTCCTCCTCCTCCTCCTCCTCTGGGAGCTTGCGGGGAAGCTTCTAGGATTAGTGAATATCAGAGTGCTTACGCCTTAGAGGTCTCTTGTAGTTTACGGTCACCCGCCACCCCGAGGGCGAGTCAGTCAGTCAGTCCTCCTCCTCCTCTTTCTCCTCCCCCTCCTCCTCTTTCTCCTCCCCCTCCGCCTCTAGCGACAGCGACCGACGACGGCGTCGTTGGACGTGTGGCCCTCCCAGGGCTCCAGAGGCCACCCGGGCAGGCACACCTTAGGCGATGCTTAAGAAAACCTAGATTTTCGGCCAGAGGCTCGATTATTCTTAATGTTTCAATGTAAATCCTAAGATTGTAATAGAATGTTGGGTTTTAGTTCAAGTTCTGAGACGATGAATTTCTTAACCCATGATTTCTTGAGCATTTCGCAGGGTGCACCTCCAGGGGCTCCCCCTCCCGTGCTGCGGCGGCGGGCCCGCGGGCGGGAGGCCGGCGGAGGGCGGCCCGGGGCGGCCGAGCGGGGCGAGGACCACGTCCTCGGGGCTCCTCCTCCTCCTCCTCCTCCTCCCCTCCTCCTCCCCTCCTCCTCCTCCTCCTCCTCCTCCTCCTCCTCCTCCCCCTCCTCCCCCTCCCCTCCTCCTCCTCCTCCTCCTCCTCCTCCCTTTTCCTCTTTTCCCTCCCCTCCTCCTCCTCCTCCTCCCTCCTCCTCCTCCTCCTCCTCCTCCTCCTCCTCCTCCTCCCCCTCCTCCCCCTCCCCCTCCTCATCCTCCGAGCGCACTCCCATGAGAAGACCGAGTCCCGCCGCGTGCGGGCGTCCTTGTACCGCAGCTAGTGCAACACCTCGAGCTGGGGCCAGGCCTGAAGGCCTGGGGGTACACGACCTCGCAGAAGAACGCCGACTCGGGGTGCGACGCGGCTCGTGGGGCACAGCGCTCTAGCATCAAAGTCCACGAGCGAAGGGGAAGGGCTGTTCCAGGGGGGGGGGCAGTCGGACGGGGCTAAGACGAGTGTAACTCCGTTCCAGAGCGCTCCGGCACGCTAGTTTCAGAGCGTTTCGGAACGCTCTGAGAGGGCTGCGACGCCTTGCACATCCTCCATAGCCGCCAGATCTCAGAGATTCTCGATTCTGCATCACCCGATTTTATCCAGGACCGACCACAACGCCGTTTAGCTTGGATTTCGCCCTTGTTCCCCATATCCTAAGATGGGGTTCTTGTTATTACTTGGACGCCTCCTACTCCTCCTTCTCCCTCCTCCTCTTTTCTCCTCCCCTCCTGTCGGACTTACTCATACTCCCACTTGCTCATACACAGACTTACTCATACTACTCACACCCAGACGTACTCATACACAGACTCACTCATACCCAGACTTACTCATACACAGTATTAGTCATACTCAGACTTTCTCATACCCAGACGTACACATACACAGACTTTCTCATACACAGACCTACTCATACCCAGACTTACTCATACACAGACTTACTCATACACAGACTTACTCATACTCAGCACCCCTAAGGGGAGCCGCCAGGGGTGGTTGCACGGGCTCGTTCGCGGCCATTTTGTGGGGATGTCTCAGGCGGTTTGCCTGTTTCTGGGCCCAACATCCTTCGCTTGGAGAGCAGATTGTGAGGATGTCTCAGGCGGGGCGCTGGTTTCAGCACCCCTAAGGGGAGCCGCCAGGGGTGGTTGCACGGGCTCGTTCGCGGCCATTTTGTGGGGATGTCTCAGGCGGTTTGCTTGTTTCTGGGCCCAACATCCTTCGCTTGGAGAGCAGATTGTGAGGATGTCTCAGGCGGGGCGCTGGTTTCAGCACCCCTAAGGGGAGCCGCCAGGGGTGGTTGCACGGGCTCGTTCGCGGCCATTTTGTGGGGATGTCTCAGGCGGTTTGCTTGTTTCTGGGCCCAACATCCTTCGCTTTCGGAGCAGATTTGGAGGATGTCTCGAGCGAGGCGCTCATTTTCACCCCCCAGGTGGGCCAGATTTTGAGGATGTCTCGATCGGTTTGCTTGTTTTGGTGGCCAGGCTCGTGGGCGCAGATTCTTCTCAGGATGCCACAGGAGGCTCCAACAGGCTCCAGGAGGCCCCAGGAGACCACATGAGGTCCCAGGAGGCATCAGGAGGCCACAGAAAGATTCAAGAGGCCACAGGATGTCCCAAGAGGCTCCAGGAGGCCCCAGGAAGCTCCAGAAGGCCTCAGGAAACCACAGGAGGCCCCAGGAGGCAACAGGAAGCGCCAGGAGGCCTCGGAAGGCAACAGGAGGCCCCGAGAGGCCCCAGGAGCAGGAGGCCTCAGAAGGCAACAGGAGTGGCTCCAATCCCATGTGTTTTACGTATGCTCCTATCGATTGGGCCTCACCTGGAGCACGATTCTTTGATGTTCTACGTATGTTTCTATAGATGGTCCTTCTCCTGTGTACACAATCCTAAATGTTTTACTCATGTTCCTATGTATTGGGCCTCTCCTGGGGCACGAGTCCTTGGTGTTTTACGCGTGTTCCTATAGATTGCCCTTCTCCTGTGGCTCTAATCCGCAATGTTTTATGTACGTCTGTTGCTATAGATTGCGCCTCTCCTGGGGCACGAAACCTTCCTAGGAGGTCCCAGGAGGTCCCAAGAGGCTCCTGGAGACCCCAGGAAGCCCCAGTAGGTTTCAGGAGGCCCCAGGAGGCCCCAGGCTCATGCACAGAGACGCGCTCGTACTACTGAGGCTCATTCACACTCCAATTCATTCGCAGTTAGATTGATGTCCAGACCGTCACAACTGAAGCCCGTTAATATTCGAAAGCTCTTGCGCCTAGACATTCACGGCGGACAGGTCCATGCGAGTAGATGCACATATGGGGAGCTCCACGCAGTGAATTATTTTGCTATTCGTTTCGTTTTTCGTTGTTGTGCCGTTTCGTTTGGCACCAGCTTCGTTTTGAACGTTCGTTTGAAACGTTGGGCATCGTTTGTTGTTCGTTGTAAACGCCATTCCGTTTTAAACATCGTTGTGGTCGGTCCTTTCCGTGGATGTTCTCCTCATCCTAGCTTTGTCTTAGGCAGAAGCGGGGCGCCCGTCCTCCAGTCGGCAACGCGTAGGAGTGACCTTTCGCTGGAGTGACCTTCGATGCGGGCCCACAAGGGGTCCCCCCAGCACTGGCCTGCAGGCTCGGATGTGGCGTCCCCGCGGCCCCCCAAAGCCGCGCAGCAAGCGTCACTCTCACCTAGGGTCCACCATTGCCTGTAGCCGATCTAGACTGCGCTGCTTTCCGGGTTTTGGACACAACGCAAGTTGGACTGCAGGAGTCGGCTGTCCGCATGCGCGCCTGCAGCCCGCCTGTACGCTCACGCTTGCCCACGTGCGCTGCGCGCGCGCTGTGCGCGCGCTCGCGCCCTTTTTGCGGCACCGCGCCACAGTTGGCACGTTGTGATTGTGTGACTGAATTTGGACCTAGGTTTAGCGTGTGGCTCTATTTTCCTTGGGGCCCTGGGTGGCAAGGCACCGAGGGTTGTGTCCGCATCGTTGTGGCTCAAGTCCGAAAATCATCAGCTGCCCATTCGGCTTCCGCAATTGGTAGCGGAGCGGTGCGAGCCCAGGGTCACGGTTGCCGGCTGGCGCGTCCATGGAGGCGTGAGCAGGCACGAGCGTTCAAGGACCTTGCGGCGAACGCCGCTCGGCGCCAGCGTGCGCGGGATCCACGGCGATGCCGGACGTAGAAGATAAGACGGACACACTCGCGGTCATCATTGGCGCCGCGCAGCCCCCAGCAGCGGCAGCAGCAACCGAGGACACGACCGCTGGAGCTCAGTCTGAGCAGATGCGGGAGCTCGTGTGGGCTATTGTCACCAAGATGATAGCAGAGACACGAGTGACTGCTCAGATGGAGCGGAAACAGCAGCAAGGCAGCGCACAGGATGTCTAACAACACGCGTCATAGCCCATTATTGGCCCCCTGTTCGTGTATCTTATCCCTTTCTCCCTTTTTGCTCTCCTATTCTCTCTCGCGTGATGCTGCCGGCTTGAGATAACTGGTTTCCGGTTGCTGGACCGGTGCTGAAAAGGGAGCGTACTTCGAGCCCTGCTGGGCTCCGCCGCCAGCCCCCGCTGCAGGGCCCAGAGGTACGCCGCTGGAGGCTACCCAGCTCCGCAGTGGTAGCAGAGCCCGCCGCCGCGCGGGCGCACCATTTCGGCCGAGGGCGAGAAGATCTACGAGGTGCTGGGTTCAGGCAGAAACTGGACATCGGCAACAGCGAGGACGTGATCACGGACTACTACGACGTGGGCGCGATGGGGCATGGCCATGCGACGTCTACGCAGAGGAGACCGCCGACGATGGGCGGAGGAATGCTCAGCCTGGGTGCGCTCCCTTGACGCGACGGCAGTGGCAGCGCAGGTGCTCGAGACGATTGGTGGCGTCGCTCATCGGTCACTTCGTGGACGAAGGCGTCGCAGTGGACGAGCCGCGACCTTGAGGGCATCCCATCTTGGGACGGGTCGGCTGGAAGGCGGCGGCGCTACAAGTAGGATGTGGCCTTGTGGATAGAGAACATCAACTTGGATGTGAGCTGGTCCTGGGCAGGCAGGGTGGCGCGATGCCAGACGGGGCCGTCGAAGACGCTGGCGGAGTCCATTCCGATGGTCGAGCTGCGCGCGAAGTCCTGGACGCGGGCGCTGGACGCCGAGCAGCACGACGGCGACGCGGATGCCGACGGTGACGAGCAGGATGAGGAACGCGGCCACTGGGAGGAGCCTGACCCCATGGCGGGCATCAACAGGCTGATGGAGGTGCTCGCGACGATGGGCGTTGACGATCCTACGCGCTCGCGGCCAGGTGGTGACTTATTTTTAGAAGCAGCTGCGTCGACGTGCCGGCGAGGATTCGAACGCGTGGATGATCAGGTTCGGCGAGGCTCGAAGCCAGCTGGGCGAGGAGGACGTGGCGCTGCCGGCTCGGACGGCAGGCTGGTGGCTGATCGAGAAACAGGCTTGAGCGACGCGCAGAAGAGCATGCAGATGATTTCGACCGGCGGCAGCATGGAGATTCGTGAGGTGGCGCCGGCAATGCTGAGGGTCTCTTCCAATCTGCGCGCGACGGAGCGGCGCCGCAACCCGTTCGAGCGACGAAAGGCTATCACCTTCAACAGGCCCGGCACTCAGCTGCTCAAGAGGAAGGTGATTCGTAAGTTCAAGGAGGCCAACGAGACAGAGGACCTGGACGGGATAAGCCAGCTCGATGAGGGCGAGCTCGAGGCGCTCAGCGCGGAGCTCGGCAGCTTCGACGGCGACGCGGACGACGAGACGATGGAGGAGGCCCTGACGACGGAGCAGGACCTGAACATAGAGGGCATCCTCGCCGCGGAGCTGGAGGCGCTCTCGACGGTGCCCGAGGAAGCCGAGCACGACCCCGAGCTGGCGCACGAGCTCGGGAACCTGGAGAGCGGCGTAGAGTCGACGATGGAGGGCATCATCACAGCGCGCGAGAGTGAAAAACGTGCGAAGGAGCTGCGGAAAGACCGCAAGTTCGGCAAGGGCGACGGCAAGGGCTCGAGTTCGAGCTCCAGCAGCGGCGAGAAGTTCATGAGCAGCTTCAGCAAGGGCAACCAACCAGATAAGAGGACCGCGGATTGCCGCACCTGCGGCCAGACCGGTCATTGGGCTGGCAACTCCTGCTGCTCGACGCTGAAGGAGTGGAAGGTGGAGCTGGCGAAAAAGAAGAAGCTACAGCAGCGAGTTAAGCAGCGCGATGCGCTGGCGGTTGACCTCCTGGACACGAAAGAGGGCCAAGAGGTGCTGGGGGCGAACGTAGCTGAGGAGTCCGAGGCGTTGATGGCCATGACTGCGGAGGCGACGGACGGCGCAGGCGCTCCAGTGGACGCGCTGGACACGCCGCCCAGTAGCAAGCCAGAGGATCAGGAGGTTCTCCTGTCCTCTGTCTCGATCGGCGGAGAAGGCGACGACGGCGCGTTGGACTCTGCCTGCAACGGCGCGGTCTCGGGCGACGCCTACGCCGCCAGGATCGAGAACCGTTGCAAGAAGCTGGGCATCGACATCTTCTGGCTGGTCCACCACGGGGGGGGGCATCATATTAAGGATTTGCAGCGTCGCTAACATCATCACCCCCACTGTCGTTCGCATCATCACTGTCATCGCGCAACGAGCAGTTGTCATCATCGTCGTCACCATCATCATGATCACCATCGCCATCATCGTCATCACCATCACTGTCATCATCATCACCATCATCACCATCAGCATCATCATCAGCCACAGCGGTTTCGGCTCTCGGACGCGAGTAGCTCGCTTTTGCTTTTCGCCGCCCCCCCCCCCCCCCCCCCAACCACCAGCAGCCGCCATGGGCACTAAGAGGGCAGGTGACGCGGGGACCCCGTCGCCTGCGAAGAAGGCGGCGGCCGCGGCGGCCTCGCCAGCCGCTGCCTTTGGCGCGCCGCCCGCCGCTGCCTCTGGCGCGCCGCCCGCCGCTGCCTCTGGCGCGCCGCCCGCCGCTGCCTCTGGCGCGCCGCCGGCCCTGCGCATCGCGCAGCTCCTCGAGACGGACCAGTCGATGCAGCAGGGTCACGTCAAGGAGTGGGTGCGCCAAGTGAAGCACCACGTCGACCATAGTTTGCTCAGCTTCCTGGGGCAGCGCAAGCGCGAGGTGTCCTTCGCGGTGCCCGCCAAGTGTTCTTTGATTCCGCCGTTGGCCATCGCTGATGCTGCCTCTGGCGCAAACCTTAGCTCGTTTCGCGAGCTCATGGACTACCACAACCTGGTTGCGAGCTTCTCCCGCACCAAGGAGTGCGAGGCAGCGGGGGCGGCGTGGATGTTGGACCAGATTTGCTCGGACATCGACGACGCCACCGTAAGCCAGCTCGAGGGTGCCATGGGCACGTGGTCAGAGGAGGCCTACTCTCTCTCCTCCAAGCACGCCCCCTCGCTGCGCCTCTCCTTCGACGCGCCTATCCCCGCCTTGGTGGTCGACGTCGAGGTCGCCCAGCGGTTTGAGCCTAACAAGCTTGGAGCTTGCTTGACAGAGGCTCTGGCCATGCTCGCGGGCCGCACGGCGGTCATCACGTGGCGCGCTGCTATGGGCAAGGCACTCCAGCAGTCCAACGAAGACCGCGCGTGGCATTTGTTCAATGCCGCGTTGTCCGTGCCCATCAGGATGCGTTTGCTGCCTGATTGCGACGCGACCCACTTGGCCGCTCTGGCATTTTCAAAGAAGCTGTTCTCTGCGTATGCTGCCTCTGGCGCTGAGTCCTTCTGGCGGTTCGCAGAAAAAACGCGCCGCTTGACCAACGTGGAGAGCTGTTTCGCCAAACAGTAACCAGTGTCGAAGCTGGGTGCCGCGCTGAAGGCCCACGGCCTCCAGTTCAAAGGAAAAGCGTGCACCGCTGCAACCGCCGCGGCGCTGAAAGGTCTGCGCCCTTTCGTCCTCGACGGTGCCTGCAGTTCGGCTCGCGCGCTGGCCGGAGCGCATTTTCCAGAGTTTCGCGACCGGGCGCTTCTCAGGAGGATCGGCTTCGCCTGCTCCGCGAGGGGTGGTTCTGACGCCAAGGCCAGGGAATTGCTCGTTTTCATCATGAACAGATTCCGCGTGGCCCGCTTGACGGGCGACGTCCCGAAGGACGAGAAACTGGTCGTGAGCAGGGTCGTCGGGCGCGATAGGAAGACGCCAGGGATGCTGCACGCGCTCTTCAAGAAAAAGGAGCTCGTCGAGTACATCTTCCACGAGGCGTTTCTCATGAACAAGGAAGTGGGGAGCGACATGGCGGCGTGTAAGACGCCTCTCCACATCCTCCAGAAGTTCGCTGCCTCTGGCGCGGATGGGCTCGCGGCTTCGCACCGCGCGTCCGACTCAGGCGGCGGCGCCGACGGGATTGAGCCATTTTTTGCGCCCCCCGTGGCTGAGCATCGGGACGCCGTGGATGTCAAGACGAAGGCGATGATCGACGTCGCGTGGCCTCTGTGGCCGAACGCTTTCGACGACGAAATTGCCGAGCTTGCCCAGCAGGAGCTGCAGAACAGCACCACTGCGTTCGTCTGGCACACGTACCTCGCCGAGACCAGCCAGGGCGTTGGCGCCAAGTGCCGCGCCTTCGTGGCCGCGTGCACGGGCGGGCCATCACCGCCAACCCCGATGAGGATGCAAATCTCGGCTTGTTGGGGATATCCGAGCTCGGGGACGAGCAAAAGGCAGAGCTCCAGAAGCTCCAGGAGCAGCTCGAGCAGCTCCGCAGGAAAACTGTGAAGTTCGTCAGTTTGCCGTCTGTCGGCGGTGCCTCTGGCGCGGAGTACGCAATGGCGCAGATGCAAAGCTTGTGGGATGCGCTCAGCCTCGGGCACCGCTTTGGGAGGAAGAAGAACGACGTTCGCGCTTTCATCCTCTCAGCGGACTTGTTCCCGCCCAACGTCGTCACGCAAGGCGCCGAGGCTAGGGTGAACGAGCAGGCGGCGTGCGACGGGGCGAAGTTCAAGCGCGTCATCGAGTTCTTCTTGCGGAAGAGGCAGAAGGATGATGTCCTCATCTTCCTCGACGGCATGAGCCGCGCGAACCGCAGGGTAATTGAGTCCTTCGATGCGAAGTTGGGGTCAGGAGGCACCCGCGCGCACGTCGAGTGCTGGTTCGTGCACGAGCAACAGGCGAAGGTGGACCCGCGGTCCGCGGCCAGGGCGTCGAGCTACACGAAGAACAACAGGGAGACAGCCATTTTCTCGATGCCACTCAGGGGCCCGCCGCAGAAAGTGCTGCACCGTGCGGAGTTCAACGCGTGCGGCGGGTCCTCGACCGCAGACACGTCATGCAGCGGTATCCCAATGCGGCGTTTCTCCGAGCTCCTTCGCATGGACCACGAGGCGAAGATGAGCATCTTGGGAGCTGCATCTCGCGCTAGCGTGAACGGGAAGCAACCGCGCCTGCAGGGAGACATCGACTCGAAGGGCCACCCGTTCTCGCACGCCGAGGTGAAGCCGCCCAGCTTGTGGCAGACTCTCGTGGAGCACCGCAAAGTGACCCACGTCGTGGACTTCGCTCCAGGTTCTGGCGCTTTGGCTGTTGCTGCCTCTGGCGCAATTGAGTACGAAGGCATCGCTGTCAACGATGCGCACCGGGGCTGGCTCGATTCCATCGTGGACAGGTGCGCGATGCACAAGGCGGGCCACGAGGAGGGGCACGCGAAGCAATTGGGCGGCGACGCCGAGTTCGTCGAGAAAGCCAGCAAGTATTTCAGCGGAGCCATGATGGAGGCGAAACGTTTGTTGATGCCAGTGGCCGGGGACGGCGAGGATGAGGAGGAGGAGGGCGGCGCGAGCTCGGACGACGAGTAGGTGGGCATTTGACGCACTGCCTCTGGCGCGCCACGACGCTGCCTCTGGCGCGCCCGTTCCCGCGCGAGTTGTCGCTCGAGCACTCGTTTCCGAGAGGGGCCCAGTGGCATCGGTTCTGAGGATGAGTTCTGCGGCGGCGCGCGACAGTGATGTAGGCCCCACGGCTGTCGGCGGCGTCGGCCCTTCTGAGGCGCGAATTCTGCGGCAGCGCTCGGCTCGGACATGTCGCGCCCGCCGCTGCCATCGCCGCAGGTCGCGGCGGTCGCGATGTCGCCGTCGTCATCGCCATCGGCGCAATCATGTTATTTGTGGTTATGTCCCGTCATGTTCTCATGGTATTGGTTACTATATCCCATGTCTCCTGCTCAGTTTTCCTATGGTCGCGCTTAGCTTTCTCATGGTCGGGTCTAGTTTTTTTCCTTTGGTCGGGTCTAGTTTTTTTCTGGTCAGGTCTAGTTTTTCCCTGGTCGGGTGTAGTTTTCCCCTGGTCGGGTCTGGTTGTTTTCCCAGATCACTCCGAACATCCATTAGGACCTCGCCGCAACTTTTCGGCTCGAGCCCGCTGCTACTCAGTGCTCCTCGCTTCGCCACTAGCGCACTCATGCCGCCTGATTCCGCCGTGCGCGAAGCCGCTGCCTCTGGCGCGTCGCGCGCTGCGCGGTTTCCACGGCGGCGCGACGGCCGCACTTCGAGACCGCGCGCGTCGAAGCGGTCGAAGCGTACCTGCTGGAGCAACGCGTCAGCGACAGGAAGATCACTGGGCGCATCGTGCTGAGTAACCATGCCTCGACGCGCCCTCAAGTGCACGGAGGCGCTTTGGTCCCAGCCGCCAGCAAGTGCAAGGAGTGCGCTGCCTCTGGCGCGGGCTGGCGGTGCACCCTGACTTTGCCGAACAGCTTTGCGCCAAGAGATGGCCGTCGGCTCGTTGCGATAAGGGGAAAGCGCGACGAAGGGGGAACGTCGGAACTCGCTTGCCCCCGAGCCGTCGCTTCGCTCGTCAGCGAAAACCCTGGCCAGTTTGTGCTCCGACCGAAGCGCTGGGGGGCGCCGCCCGACGAGCTCGCGGCCAATATGCCCGGCGCCGCAGCCGACCCTGCCTCCGGCGGGCACGCGCTGCCAGCGCGCACCCCTGCGCGCCTCCAGGGCGCGGGCTCAGAGGCTAAGGCGCCTGACGCTGACGCGCGCTTGGTTGAACTAGTCAGCGACGCTCTCAAAACGCACGGCGGTGAGTTCGATCCGTCGCGGATTCCCCGCGACGAGTTGTGGCGGCGCGACGAGCGCGCGTTCGAGACGTTCAACAAGATTTTGGCGCCTGAGAGGCTGAAGGACTTCCTAGATAGACACTTCGACGAATTCGCCTGGCGCGAGAAGGCCGACAACAAAGGCATGCTCATCACATGGGCGAACTGGGCGCGGCGGGAGGAGCGCGCCCCGCCATGGGCGCGCCCCGCCATGGGCGAAGTGGACGCAGGCACTGCCTCTGGCGCGCCCCGCCTTGGCGAGCGCGCCCCAACACGAAGTGGTCTCAGGAAGCTGCCTGAAGCGGCCGAAGGGCGCCCGCCAACTGACCGCCCCCAGGAAGCGGCCTCAGGAAGCGGCCAGAATGCATTGCCTCTGGCGGGCCCCGACAATTCACCGCCCTCAGGAAGCGGGCAGAACAAGAGCAACCCTTGGGAAGGCGACCTTCGCTAGGAGATGGTTGCCCGAGACACTGCCTCTGGCGTGGCCGGCTCGCTGCCTCTGGCGCGCCCGCGACGCTGCCTCTGGCGCGCCTTCTGAGGCCAAGGCGGCGTCGCGGCAGCCGGCGCCGCGACGCTTGCGAGCGGAAAAACTAGTCGTCGTCATCGCCGTCATCGTTGTCGCCATCGTGACCACCGACATCATCAGCGCCATCAGCGACGCCATGGCCACCGACGCCGTGACCAGGGAAAAATAAACCAGTCTTGTTATCTACATGCTTTGTCGATTCCCGAGTTCCAGGACCCAAGGACACTCCCCAAGAGGATTCCCCGACGGCAACTGCGCTTCCGGCACCGCGCCCTACAACGACGCGATCTCCAACGGAAGGTACAACGAGCATTCCGACGTCGGATCTACGGTCTCACCCATCCCCACTTCCGCGCATGCCCACCCATCCCCACTTCCGCGCAAGCCTCCACAACAAAGAAACCCAAACAGAGTCCGCACGGGTCCCCGCAAGATGTCTTCCGAAGCGTTTGGGATGCAGAGAGATCCCCATCGAGCCCCTTGGAGTCGTCAACTTGGGGGCCTTTTTGACTTCGGTTCGAAGCCTCTTTGGCCCCAAATGGGCGGGTTTGGCGTCCATTCCGAAGCTGAGTCGGGCACCATCGCCAACTACCGCGGCAACACCGACGACATTGAGCACCGCAGCAACGGCAACACTGACTCTGGATACTGATGTGACTTTGGTATGGCCTTATTGTGCCGATCACGGACTCCCGGCTCCGGCTCCAACCGATTGGTATAACATATTCCGGAATCCGACGACCTACGACAACTTACACCGCGATTGGCATTGCACATGTAATGGGCCCGATTGCGGCAGATATGCCAAGATTTCGACACCAGGTCCGACGCAACACATGGGACCATGGTGGGGAAATACACAACATTCCGGATTATGGTGGATATCTTCCGGCACGACTGGTATGGACTTGCGGACCAGGGGGAAAATTAGAAAAAATAATCCCGACAAGGGGAAAAGTATACCCGACCAGGGGAACACTAGATCCGACCAGGGAAAAACTAGACCCGACCAGAGGAAAACTAGATCCGACCAGGGAAAAACTAGGCACGACCACAAAGAAAACTAGGCCCGACCAGGGGGCAAATTAGACCCGACCAAGGGAAAACTAGACCCTACCAGAGGATAATTTGATCCGACCGGGGAAAAACTAGACCCGACCAGAGGGGGAATAAACCTGACCAGAGGATAATTTGATCCGACCAGGAAAATTTAGACCCGAGCAGCGGAAAACTAAGTCCGACCACGGAAAAACTAGGCCCGACCACAAGGAACATTAGACCCGACCAGGAGAAAACTGAGCCCGACTAGCGGACAACTAGCTCCGACCAGGGAAAACTAGATCCGACCAGGGAAAAATTAAACCCGATCGCAGGAAAAATATACCCGACCAGCGGAAGACTACGTCCGACCAGGGAAAAACTAGACCCGCGCAGAGGAAAACTAGATCCGACCAGGGAAAAACTAAGCCCGACCAAAGAGAAAACTAGACCCGACCAAGGAGAAAAACTACAGCCGACCATGGGGAAACTAGACCCGACCAGGGGAAAACTAGACCCGACCAGAGGAAAAGTAGATCCGACCGGAGAAAAACTAGACCCAACCATACGACAAATAGACCCGACCAGCGGAAGATTAGATCCGACCAAGGAAAAACTAGATCCGCGCAAAGGAAAATTAGATCTGACCAAGGAAAAACTAGGCCCGACCACAGGGACAACTAGACCCGATCAGGGGAAGAACTAGACCCGACCAAGGGAAAACTAGGTCCGACCAGTGGAAAACAAGACCCGACCACGGGGAAAACTAGACCCGACCGGGGAAAAACTAGACCCGACCACAGGAAAAATATACCCAATCAGCGGAAAACTACACCCGACCAAAAAAAATACATTCGCGCAGGGGAAAACTAGATCCGACCAGGGAAAACTATGCCCGACCACAGGGAAAACTAGACCCGACCAGGGAAAAACTTGACCCGACCAGGGGAAAACTAGACCCGACCAGGGGAAAACTAGACCCGACCAGAGGAAAATTAGATCCGACCAGAAAACACTAAACGCGACAACAGGAAAAATAGATCCGACCAGCGGAAAATTATGTCCGACCAGGGAAAAACTATAGCCGCACAAAGGAAAACTACATCCGACCAAGGAAAAACTACGCCCGACCACAGGGAACCCGACCAGGGGAAAAATTGAACTTGACCAAGGGGAAACTGGACCCGACCAAGGGAAAACTAGCCCCGACCAAGGGAAAACTAGGTCCGACCGGGGAAAAACTAGACCCGACCACCGGAAAAATATACACCACCAGCGGAAAACTAAGTCCGACTCTGGAAAAATTAAACCCGCGCAGAGGAAAAATAGGTCCGACCAGGGGAAACTAGGACCGACCACAAAGAAAACTAGACCCGACCAAGGGAAAAACTACGCTCGACCAAGGGAAAACTGGGCCCGACCAGGGGCAAACTAGACCCGACCAGAGGAAAACTAAGTCCGACCAGGGAAAAGCTATACCCGACCATGCGACAAATAGACCCGACCAGCGGAAAACTGAAAACTAGGTCGGACCATGGAAAAACTAAATCCGCGCAGAGGACAACTAGATCCGACCACGGAAAAACTATGCCCGACCACGGGGAGAAATAGACCCGACCAAGAGAACAACTAAACCCGACCATGGGAAAACTAGGTCTGACCAGGGGAAAACTAGGCCCGACCATAGGGCAACTAGATCCGACCAGGGAAAAATTAAACCCGACCAGAAGAAACATATGCTTGCCAGCGGAGAACTGAGTGCGACCAGGGAAAAACTAGACCCGCACAAGGGAAAGCTTTATCCTACCAGGGAAATACTACGCCCGACCACAAGGAAAACTGAACCCTACCAAAGGAAAAGTTTTACCCGACCAGGGGAAAACTAAACCCGACCAAGGGAAAACTAGACCTGACCAGAGGAAAACTAGGTCCGACCGGGGAAAAACTAGACCCGACCACAGGAAAAATATACCCGACCGGCGGACAATTAGGTCCGACCAGGGAAAAACTAAGTCCGCGCAAAGGAAAACTAGATCCCACCAAGGAAAAACAAAGCCCGACCATCAAGAAAACTTGACCCGACCAGGAGAAAAACTGGAGCCGACCAGGGGAAAACTAGACCCGACCAGAGGAAAACTAAACCCGATCAGAGGAAAACTAAGTCCGACCGGGCGAGAACTAGACCCGACCACCGGAAAAATAGACCCGACCAGCGGGAAACTGCGTCCGACCAGGGGAAAACTAGACCCACGCACAGGAAAACTAGATCCGACCAGGGAAAAATTAAGCCCAACCACAGGGAAAACTGTGCCCGAACAGGGGAAAACTAGGCCCGACCATTGGGAAAACTAGACCCGACCAAAGGAAAACTAGGCCCGACCAAAGGAAAACTAAATCAGACCAGGGGAAAAAACTACACCCGACCACAGGAAAAATATACCCGACCAGCGGAGAACTAAGTCCGACCAGGAAAAAATATACCCGCGCAAAGGAAAACTACGTCCGACCAGGGAAAAAGTAGGCCCGACCACAAGGAAAACTAGACCCGAAAAGAGGAAACACTAGGCCCGACCCAGGGAAAACTCGGCCCGACCAGGGGCAAACTAGACCTGACCAGAGGAAAACTAGGTCCGACCGGGGAAAAACTAGACCGGACCACAGGAAAAATATACTTGATCAACAGAAAAAATTAGATCCGACCAGGCAACTAGTAAACCCGCGCAGAGGTAAACTAAATCCGACCGGGGGAAAACTAGACTAGACCCGACCAGAGGGAGAACTAGACCCGACCAAGGGGAAAAACTAACCCGACCACGGGAAAATTACGCCCGACCAGGGGAAAACTAGACCCGACCAGAGGAAAACTATATCCGACCGAGGAAAAACTAGACCCGCGCAAAGGACAACTACGTCCGACCAGGGAAAAATTAAGCTCGACCACAGGGAAAACTACACCCGACCAGGGGAACAACTTGACCCGACCAAGGGAATACTAGCACCGACCAGGGGGAAACTAGACCCGACCAAGGGAACACTAGATCCGACCGGGGAAAAACTAGACCCGACCATAGGACAAATATACCCGACCAGCGGCAAACTAAGTCCGACCGGGGAAAAAACTAAACCCGAGCGGAGGGCAACTACGTCCGACCAAGGAGAAACGACGCTCGACCACAGGGAAAACTGGGCCCGACCAGTGGAAAAAACTTAGCCCGACCATGGGAAAATTAAACCAGACCAAGGGAAAACTAGACCCGACCAGAGGAAACTAGATCCGACCGGGGAAAAACTAAACCCGACCGCAGGAAAAAATACCCGACCAGCGAAACATTAAGTCAGACAGCGGAAAAATTAGAGCCGCGCAGAGGAAAACGATATCCAACCAACGAAAAACTAAGCCCGACCACGCGGAAAACTAGACCCGACCATGGAGAAAACAGCACCCGACCAGGGGACAATTAGACCCGACCAGCGGAAAACTAAGCCCGACCACAGGGGAAACTAGACCCGAGCAGGGGGCAACTAAACCCGAGCATGGGGAAACTAGGCCCGACCAAAGGAAAACTAGGTCCGACCAGGGTAGAATTAGACCCGCGCACAGGAAAACTAAGTCCGACCAATGAAAAACTGAGCCCGACCACAAGGAAAACTACACCTGACCAGGGGAAAAGTTAGACCCGACCATGGGAAAACTAGACCCGACCAAGGGAAAACTATGCCCGACCAGGGCAAAACTAGGTCCGACCGGGAAGAACTTAGACCCGACCACAGGAAAAAACATAACCAGACCAGCGGAAAACTAGGTCCGACTAGAAATAAAGCCCGCGCAGAGGAAAACTAGGCCCGACCAGCGGAAAACTAGGCCCGACCAGGGCCAAACTAGGCCCGACCGGGGAACAACTAGAGCCGACCACAGGAAAAATAAGCCCGACCAACAGAACAATTAAGTCTGACCAAGGAAAAACTAAGCCCGCGCAGAGAAAAACTAGATCAGACCAGGGGAAAAACTTGACCCGACCAGGGGAACACTAGACCCGACCAGAGGAAAACTAGACCCGACCAGAGGAAACAACACTAGGTCCGACCGGGGAAAAACTAAACCCGACCACAGGAAAAGTAAACCCGACCAGCGGAACACTATGTCCGACCCAGGAAAAACTATGCCCGCGTAAAGGAAAACTAGATCCGACCAGGGAAAAACTAGGCCCGACCACGGGGAAAAATAAGCCCGACCAGCGGAAAAACTGACCCCGACCAGGAGAAAACTAAGCCCGACCATGGGAAAACTATAGTAGACCAGAGGAAAACTAGGTCCGACCGGGGGAGAACTACACCCGACCATAGAAAATATACCCGACCAGGGGAACATTAGGTCCGACCAGTGAAAAACTAAACCCACGCCACGGAAAAAGTAGATCCGACCAGGGCAAAACTAAGCCCGACCACAGGGAGAACTGGGCCCAACCAGGGGGGCAACTGTACCCGACCAATGGAAAACTAAACCCGACCAGGGGGAAACTAGGCCCGACCAGAGGAAAACTCGATCCGACCGGGGAAAAACACGCCCGACCAAATGAAAAATATACCCGACTAGCGGAAACTTAAGTCAGACCAGGGAAAAACTAGACCCGCGCAAAGGAAAACTAAATCCAACCAAGGGAAAATTAGGCCCGACCACAAGGAAAACTAGACCCGACCAGGGAAACAACTAAACCCGAGCAAGGGAAAACTAAGCCCGACCAGCGGAAAACAACGCCCGACCACACGAAAATCATGTCTGACCGGGGAAAAACTAGATCCGACCAGAAGAAAAATACACTTGACCAGCGGAAAACTAAATCCTAGCATGGAAAAACTATACCCGCGCAGAGGAAAACTAGATCCTAGATCCGACCAGGGAAAAACTAGGCCCGACCACAGGGAAAATTAGACCCGACCAGGGGAAAACTAGACCCGACCAGGGGGAAACTAGACCCGACCAGAGGAAAACGATACCCGACCAAAGGAAAACTAAATCTGAGAGGGAAAATATTTTACCCTACCACCGGAAAACTAGACCCGACCAGCGGACAACTAGCTCCGACCAGGGAAAACCTAGGCCCGCGCATAGGAAAATTAGGCCCAACCAGGGAACAACTACGCCAGACCAAAGGGAAAACTATACCCGACCAGAGGAAAATTAGGTCCGACCGGGGGAAAACTAAGCCCGACCA